>MU228319.1:869305-904591 GCA_018584345.1 Thuja plicata | reverse complement strand
CAATGGTTAAACTGAAACATTATGACCTATTTCTAATGCAACTTGAATTGCAGATTTTTAGATCTATTTAAGTATAATACCTCTCTGATCAATGTATCAATTCAATTCTTTGTGCTCCACACTTTCTTCTTTGTGATGTCGTGCTTCACTATTCGTCGGTGTCTGTAGAATTCTTTAGCTCTTCTTCAGCTTGATTGATCAGGACTGTGTGAAGTTATCCTTCACTAGTTTCTCTTCAGCATCCTCTTTCTATTCACTCCCCTTCTGTGTATTTGATTGTTTGTGATTACAGAAATGAATTATGCTTGTCTCTTATATAGACATGATGTTCCTTAATTCTTGATTCTTTATTTTTGATTCTTGGCGTGAAAAACAATCCATCCAATCTGATTTACGGCTTTAACTCCTGATTTATCTCATTGTTATCTTCTTGCCAACTGTACAAATCTTCTTTAAATAAATAAATTAACTCTTGGTGAATAAAACAAATAAAACAACCAGTTAAGTCTATCCTTAAGTTCTGCCAGCTAGATATTTTGTCATTTTCTAAACTCTCTATTTTGTCGGTCAACTCTGCAGTTAGTCGTCAGTGACAACTGCTAGTTCCATCGGTGCAACTCCAGTTAGCTTTGGGATCTCCATCCGTCGGGCATCATAGGATTTTTCTTCATCAGGAAACACTATCTTTTGCTCATCGGGCATCACTATGAATTTTTCTTTGCCTTTACTGATGGTGTGCACTCCGTCGGTGTTGTCTGTCACTTAGTGAATACTTGAATTTTATGCATTTTTGAGAGCATAATCTCTGTTCCATTGATTCTTTGAAGTCTTTGGCATTATGTACATGACCGTATAGATGATATCAAGTTGAAATCAATGACAATACAAACCATTAACTATTTTTATATCTTGCATCATCTTCAACTTAACATTATCAAACATTCAATCAGTTACATGTCATTAGAGATCATAGACACATTCCCTTACCCCTTATGTGGATTAGCAGTGGAGGAATCTAATCATCTATTGGCAGGCTGTGATTACACAAAATATTTGGAAATGGTCTCTCTGTAAACTTGGATGACAGACCCCCTACATGTATCACTCAAGATGATCCTTCACCAATGGCCTCTCTTACATCAAGAATATTTCTTCTCAATTATTTGGCGAGTAATCCCGTCTGTAGTAGGTTGGTGTCTGTGGTGGGAGAGAAATAAAAGAATCTTTAGGAAACAGGCCTCATCGGAAGACCAGGTCTGCATATTGGTGTAAAAATATGTCTCCGAAATGGTTAATGCTCATGTATCAAAGGTGAAGGCACTCTTTTCTACCTTCACATCATTTGATTTAATGCTATTCTAAACAAATGGAAGTAGATTTCTATCCCATTCAAATGGGTTCTAGTAGGTAGAATGCAAAAACACCTAATAAGAAAGGATATTAAATGGATACCCCTAGGCTCCAATCACATAAAATTGAATTTTTATGGTGTCTACAAAGGAAATGCAGGCAAGCATGGTGCGGGTTTTTCTCTAAGGAGGTGGGATAAATCTCTTGTGGTAGCAACACACTGCAAACTCCCTGAAGGGTCAAACAACATGGCTGAGGCACGGGCAGTATTATGTGAGGCCAGATTGGATATTCGAATGGGAGTAACTGTCCTACATATCGAAGGTGACTTCCTAATAATTATATCTTACTTATAAGCTAAATCTTTAGTAAATTGGGAGCTCTAATATGTATTGTAGGAAGTAATTAAACTCCTCCCTACCTTCTCTTCATACACAATTTCACATTGCTATTCGGAGGCCAACAAATCAGCTGACTGGTTATCTAATCTGGGAGTGGATGGAGTAGAAGTGGATTGGGAATAAGACTATGTATAGGTACAATGTAATCACATGCCAACCTTTTTGAAAGAAGAATGCCATCAGTAACTTGTGCAAACGTCCTTAGGTGGTTATTGTACGAGAAGGAATTTATGGTGCCCAATGTCAGATGCATTAGATGGAGCATGTGCCAAGTACAAGAGGGAAGATGAACAAATAATTCCCCTATCACATCCACACACCATTGATTCGGAGGTGTGGCCAAGGTGATACAAAACAAAGCATGAATTTAAGTGATATGAGGTAAGCAGGCGAGGTGTCCCTCGGTAAGGTAGGATGAGTATCCAGAAAAGGACGTTGGATACAGGTTAGTATCTAAATAAATATATCTCACTATTATCAGTGCAGGTTTCTGATATTTGCCTAATCTGAGCCACGTGTGGCATCAAGCTCGGGGCCTCTTCACATTTTTGCTCATCATGATAATAAATGATGGACCATGGGCTATTTATTCCCCTATTCCCGTTACCATTTTTGGTTCTTCCTACTATAGAAATCATATCTTTAGGCTCTCAAAGGGGAAAGCATGGATTACAAAGAACTTAATCTTAGGATCTCTCTGCAAATTAAGGACTAGGAACACCTAGTGGCAGGACCATATTTGGGGAGATAGATGAAGGTAGCTTTTAAGCCACTCCTGGACCACATCATCAAGGAAATCAAAGGCATTATTGGTGATGGAATCCTGCTACCAGATGACCTAAGATAAATCTATCACACCCAGGTAGTCTCGGTGTTCCTTTCAAATTGGTATGACATGCTTGAACCAGATTATACATTATTCCTCCAAATGGCCATTAAGATGTTAAAACTAGAATTTGTGACGGAAGGGGAGATTCACGTGGTACTCAGAGGGTACTAGCTGTGGAATTCAAAGGCATGGATTGGGGGTATCTTTCCTCTATTTCATCTAGAGGAGAAGGAGTGTGCACGCCTGTATGATATTCTTAAGCTGTCTTTGGAAGGGATGAGATCTACAACACTTGAGGAGAGAAATTATTAAATTTATGGACATGCTGCCAAGTGGGATGGTGGAAAATGTATTCTTTTTATTTGAAAGAGTTTCCATTATGTTGGCGTTTGTGGAGAAAGATGAAACAGAGGCATCTTCACCAACTATCATTTCTCATGAATCTTCAACAACTTCCCAAGCCGGTAAAGGCTTAACCAAAGGGAAAGGGAAAGTGGGTGTTTAGTAAACTTGACTATAGAGATATGTTTTGTTCGGGCACTTTTTCTTAATGGTTTTATGGTTTTTGTGCATGATGGACTGTAGCCTAAGAAGGGTTGACATTAGTTTTTTTCTCTAATAAGCTTATATCGATGTAATAGTAATGTTCTGCATTTTGGTTGGCAGACATGTTCGAGAGTCAGTTTATGATTTTAGGCATTTTCATTGCTGCCTTAGTAGTTAAGTGGGTATTTTTGTAAATTTTTTATGAATTGGGTTGGGATAGAGGGTTTTCTTCCCTGCTTCTTTCCTTCTTGAGCCCTTGAAGCAGTGTACTTATTTTAAAATATTAATACATCATAATGGCTATGCCATTTTTCCTTAAAAAAAAAACTACGCTATTAATGCTTCATCTATTAATACATTTATTTTCCCCGCAATGGGTAATTCATAATCTAATACTATTTTAAACACCTTGTTGCAAAACGTGGGCAAAGTGAGGTCTCAACTTTCTAATCTAATTAATGATATTACATAATCCATACTTATAGTTCTTATTATTATCACAACCCTCTTTCTTTTCCCATCATATATGCTCATATGCTTAAAGGGTTTGAGATTCCAAAGTCTGAAAAGTACAATGTTAAGGGTGAAACACAATTTTATTATAATAATCTTTGTCATTAGGATCATTTTTAAAATAAATTATTCCTATGGTTCCTTAAAGATACCACATTGGAATGGTTTTGATAATTTATTGATAATTTGGTATACACCTTTCCTCAACTCTTAAATTAGTTCTTGTAATGGTTTCAAGATAACATTGGATCCAAGGTCACTATATATATATATATATATATATATATATATATATATATATATATATATATATATATATATATATAATTCCATCAATAACATTCAAATAATATTTATGAGATGTTTCCAATCGACAATAATGGAACAAATTTCTTTGATGAAATATTATTCTTTCATTCATCTATGTACAAGTTGAGTTATGGGATTATTAGAAAATGTTTTCTTATTATGGGGGTTCTACCTCATCCTGACATCTTGATAATTTTAGAGTTGTAATGTAGGGAAATATGGTACACTAGTTTATGAAGACAATCTAGGAAACTAGACCTATTTATGCTTTAATTACTATTGGAGGAGAGTGGTCCACTTGGATCAAGAGGTTGGGCATACAGTGAATTGAGTAGTCCTTGTGTAGAGTTGAAAATTATACTACAATTATATAGGATGCATGCAACTGCTAGGGAAATATAGAAAATGAGGGTTTTTAGCATATACATGCTATAAAAATCAAATATAGAAATGACAGAAATATATCTATAAATAAGAGGTAGAGAAGAACATGTCTCTAAAATCTGAGTTGGTATTACATGAACTATTTTTCTTAGGAAAAGCTTGACATAGGAGCACCTAATGTATATAAAATTGGAAGATCTAGGATTAAGATGTTTCTCAAATGTTTCCCTAAAAGTTTTGTGAAAGTGTTTGGGACTATTTTGATAAGGCCCATTGGGACCATACTTTTAAAAATCTACAAAAGTCTAATCTATAGGTCTCTATCTCCTTAGATTGAACCCAAATTTATGTCTTTGTAGCATATCACCTTCACATAAAAAAATAAAATTTATTGGTTGATGGGTGTCTACATAGGTCAAAGCGCTGTTTTGGAATTTATTACTTATGCAATTTTGCTACCAAAACTTACTTGGTTATGGAATTTATCACTTATGAAATTTTGCTACCAATACATTAAGCATGATGGAGACCCAAGAACCATTTCTCTAATGTGCAAAGGGCTTCCTCAATATGTAGTAGGGCCTACATTAGTTAAGGGTTACTTTATCATCATTGGGGATTGAAGAGACCCAAAATGCATCACCACAATAAAATAAGTCTCTTTGATAGAGTGTGGCCCACCATATGTTGTCACCATCCAAGTTTGATCTAGGATTGAGGAGAACATAAAAGTATCTCTTCGATGGCCAAAATGTCATCAAAACTAGTTATATTTCCTTCACATAATTAAATCACATTGGGGGTCAAAGAGGCTAAAGAACCATCTCTTCAATGAAAATATGAGCTAACAATAAAGGGTGACAGTTGATAAAGAGACTTTATTAGCACTAGAGGCCAATAGATACAATAAGCTTATGGTCATAAGTTATGACTGAAATGGGTAGTCAATGACTAATTTAAGGACTCCTCTTTGGGCTCCATAGTGGGTTCTAATGGGGGAATAATTTTTATATAGAATAAGATTTCATGGGTCTCTCCTAGAGGTTTATCTACAAGAGGATTCAAAGAGGTATAGAAACCCATAAGGATGCAAACTCATTCATCAAACCAACATCATCAAAATCTAGTGGAGGTGGGAGTTCATCATCTTCACTATCCTTTGGACTCTCTAAAGAATCTAAATGTTTTAGGAGTGGAAGGTCTTGAGGCCAGGAAACACTTCCAGTAGACCTCACATAAGTGGAGACCACTATAGTAAGTGTCTACAACTACCCAAACTAACACATACATCACTACTATTAGTATGACATGATGATCTAGTAATGGTGACCAGTGATAAATTGGTCACACTACATCTGAACTAGGCATACTCTATCATTTTTCTATCTCATCACACCTCAGTAAGGCTACAAGATCACATCATCAATCTCTAGGAAATTAATGATGAGTCTCCTCAATCTTAGAAGTTAATTAAAGCACCTGTTTATGTTTGAATTTGGATATATTGAGAAATTGAGGCTTTCATAATTCATTCTTTTTGCAAATATTATCAAAGCTTATGCTTGTTTCTTCAGTGGCTGATAAACTAGGAGAAAAGGAGATTGTATAATATGATGGTTGAAGGCTTCTAGGCGATGTAAGAATTAGAGTGAGAGGATTTCCACATTATGTATGATGAGATTCAAGGATTATCATATAATAATCTCATTTATTTATTTATTTAAAATTAAAGTAGGAGGATCCACTTAAAATATTTTATTAAAAAAGATAAGGAGATAATACAAGAGTATGAATATCATTTAGATGTTTTTGATTAAGTAAAATAGGTTTTACAGGGTGCCTAAAACCCAAAATAGAGCTGAAGATCAGAATGTTTTCCCAGACAAAAAGAAATAGAAACAAAAAGAAAAATAGGCCACCACAGGGCCACAACAAAAATAAACTAAACTACTGAAAAGAAAACAACATAGGGGCAACCAAAAGAGTCAGGGAACACAATCAGGAGATGTTCTCCACCAGGCTTGTCACCTTGGACTCAAGGATCTCCATCTTAGCAAAAAATTCCTTTATCTTCTGGATATCAGTTGGAATACCATTATGCTTCTTGTTCTTAGCACTACCCCTAGTCCTCTTACCAGGTCCCTCTTCAGTCTTCTGCTCTTTTTCCACACCAGTATTGGCTGCATCTGTTCCCTCAGGTTTTTCTTCAATTTTATCAATGAGAATCTTGGTATTCTCATTGGAGGCTTTCAGGATGTTGAAGCTTTATTCATCAATGCTTTTAAGGGTCGCCTAAAACCTTAGCATCTTATCCTCCATTTTTTTGACCCTTGTAGTCAGATTCGTTTGATTTTCAATAATTCTATCAACATTGGTCTTATCTATCCCTTTTGCTCTGTTCTTGAGCTCCCCCACTTCATGGAATAACCACTTAATAGACCTATAGTTGTCTAGCATGCTGTTCCTGGCATTATTGAGAAGATCTAACTCAGATTCCCTCAAATTATCACTTAGAACCACCATAGTCGGTCAATCAACTCCTCCAACTTAATCTTACCATCCTCACCTTCAATAAATTTTTGATTAATGACTTCCCTGGTTATCCCCATTTTGGCTATTTTAACATCAAAATCGCACCAAACCATTTTCCTCCCTTGCATAGACATGTAGCAACAATAATCACTATCCTACCCCTTCTCTTTCATCGTGATGTGGGGCTCAGTGAGCAGGGGAGAGGGTATTTCCTGGTTAGTGCCATAATTCTGATCCTGTAGCTTCTCCTTCTCCTTGTGGAAAGAGCCAAGGGATTTTATATGAGCTTGGTCCTCGAGAGTCTTCCAGCTAGTGCTATCATCCCTGTTCTTTCCCTTTTTGTTTTGGTACTTCACAATAGCAATCTGCCTTCTCTTTTTTCCTTTTCATCTAGATATCTCTTCCTCACCATTGGTATTCATCCCTTCCTCATTTTCATTATACTCCTCCTCAGAGGATATCATAGTGGTAGTATGCTTTTTGGAGGGGGTCACCATTTTCTCTTTTTTAATGGTACGAATACTGGAAATAAGCTTCTTAGAGGAGGAACCTAGATTCTTATTTTTAATGTCATAATCTTCCTGACCCTTAGAGTGCATGTACCCTCTCTATCTTTAGTCTCTGAAGGAACATAATAAGAGCCACATATATCCATTCTATCCTCTTTCTCTGTGACCTCCTTCCCCACAATTTATGCTTTAAATTACTCATATATAAGAAGAAAAAACCCCTCATGTAGAGCAGGGTTTGCAATAGCCTTATCCCTAAACCCATTGATATTTTCATTAATAGAAGCATATAAGTAGAATGGGATAGAAACTTTCATACCATGCCTAAAGTGGTTCATGAGGACAAAGTGATAGGTTTTGATCCTATAAAACCTAGTGTCTAGCATATAAACATAAGAGATGATGGCCTTCAGGATGAATCTCCATAATGTTTTGAACCCTTCAAGAAGATAATAAGTCCCGACTTTGATGACAATTTTCTTCTCTTCCTCATTCCTCACGAAGTCACTGATCACAAAGTCCATAATTTTACGATCCCTATAAAATTTATTGCCCACTATGGGGATGCCAGTAATAGTGGAGATAACCTCCTTAGTGACCATAAAATTTCTTCCCTCTATAACCACACTTCCCTCGTCCCAACTTTTCACGAGCATTTTAGTCACCGACGACTTCCATCCATGAATCCTTTCAATAAAAGTGGAAATTCCACCTTGCTGAAGGTAATTCCAGACCTTAGTCCATCTCCTCCATTTCTCACAGTCGTTAGATGGCTCCCTTATGTATTTTTCATCACTCATTGCAAGAAAAAAATCTTTGTCTCACGATATGGTGATTAGAGCTTAAGAAACAATTTCTCATAGAGATATTCGAGATTGTTCTTCTGATATGCCTTAAAAGGTAAGTGTTGTCAACCAGGATTGCACCTATAACTTGATTTGAAATCTAGCTATCCTGTTGAAACATGGAAATGTTCTCCTTGGTGGAAGAGAGAACGAGTCTCCAGATTCTAGGCCGGTTCCTATTTGATTTGGAATATCACCTAATATTGATTTTCTTGGTTTTGGGAAATGGGAGAAGGATAACTAAAAATGATTTTCTTTATAATTTTATGTTTCTCTGCTCCTTTTGGCTGTGGCTTGCTTCAAACTCCATAAATCTGTAAGAAAACAAAACAAAACTAGAACCCTCCATGGCATGACCACATTTGATACCTCTGCATTTGATGTTCTGAAGTTGAGGCTCAAGGCTGTTAAATTGTAGATTTGATATGGTATTGTTGTGATGATTGCTTAATGTTCATGATTTTTCCAATGTGTTACCCTTATTTTCATAGGGGTATCTCTGAAAATTACAAGAATGCTTTTTTTTAAAGAAGTCATCTTCTGAATATTGCCTCCCAGAAATAATTTTTTAAAACAAAATGCAAAAGATATGCTAAACTTGAAATGTCACTTATGATTCTTGCAACCACCCCTTGATGTAATGTTAGTATTTGAAAACCTCTGTTATTCTTTGTAATAAATAGTGTTGCAAATCTCACAACATTATTATTGTTGTGTACATCAGCATATTGGCTAAAATCTTTCAAAACATTCATGTCACACTGAGACAGCCATGCATTGAACTTGTAAGTTTCATTGTCCTGCTGGAAACTTGTTAAACCATTAGCTAATGCTAATTATATTACTTTTATCTCCAACTGGAAGATCATTTCTAGCATTGTGACTTTGGTTCAGAAACATAATGACCATCTTCCAGAACATGATTATCTATTTATCCCAAAACATGCCAAAAATTATAAACCATTGATGCTTCATCCTTCTATTCTTGGAATACCATTAATTTGTGGTCCTTAAGATACTCCTTTCTAGGCATGCTGTAGGCATCGATACTAGCTATGCACAATTGGGAGGGTATTATGTTCACGAATTTGAATGTGCACCTTTCTTTAAAACTAAACTTTGGCATAGGTTAATGGCATTGTTGATGATTTGTTATTTCCAATGAATGTTCTTATAACAACAATGCATTTACCATTTTAACATGGCATTACTCAACACATTCTGTTGTTCATAGCTGTCATATGATGCTTCTCCATTAATTTTCATCTCTTAATGCATAAATGATTTAGAAAACATTGCTTACCTCATTTTTTATGGAAGATGAGATCTTAAATATTGATTATCTTTGACTTTGGTGTTGCTTCCCTCACTCTTTATTCATTGCATTTTGATGATAATCTGGTCATCTATCGTTATGTATTTGCTACTTGCTGAACCTTGTCACCATCTTTCTCTTTTAATGATACCACTCTGTTAGCAATGTAGTTGTCAACCTGCTGAATCTTATCACCTTCTTTCTAGTCCTTCTTGACACACATGGTGTAATATTGATCATGAATTACTTCTCTTTTCTATTCTAATGATGTTATCTTCTTGGTCATTTCTCTTTATGTTACATATTACTTGTATGACTTCAGCTCTTTTGTTTTTCTTTCTATTCTCTTTTAATAAGAAAAGATACTAGATCTATCCATTCATTAGTAAAAACAACAAATCCTACCTCTGTAAATGTGATGATAATCTAGTTTATGTTCATTCGATTCTTGAGTGCTATGCGTTGATGAGTTGTTTTCTATAGCTATACCTTTGTTGATTCTTTGAGAATACTGGACAATTCCATTTTTCAGCTTCTATTGAAACTTGACTGTGAGAAAGTATGATCCTTTCTGTTGGTACATTATTCCCATGAATAACATTGCTATCTTGTGATTCCTTCCTGATCATTAAATGATGATTTGTTCAATCTAAAGTTGTTGTTGTTGGTATTGACTTCTTTTGAGGTAATACATGATGTTATCATATAGGTGCCTGTACTTTTCAGCTGTAGCTCCTTTTGTTAATCTGCTCCAAGATTCAACCAGAAGGTCCCATGCGTAAAACTTATGCATGCCCCCTCAATAGCTTCCTCTAGTCTTTCAGCCTTCACCTCTCCATAAATTCAGTCAGAAAGTTTCACACTTGTAATGTATGTGTGTCCCTTCAACAACCTACTCGGTCTTCAGTCTAAATCTGCACATGAAGCAAACAAAATTAGTATAATTTTTTTTCTCTTTGTTTTCTTGCTTCTCCTTTGCATCTTTTAATGCTTAATCTGAATAAGCATATTGCTATTTCTAGAGTAGTGTATAGGTATTAGGGAAGTTTCCATTGCTCATTTCTTCTAAACTGAATCCTTCTTCATTCTGTCTTATAGGTTTGTCCAATCTGGAAATGCGGCCCAGATCCTCAACACGAAGTCAAAGATCACTTCTCCATACACGCAATGGAGGAATTCCCTCTATCCCTTTACTTTATATTTGCAATGTGTTTATTCAGATTTAGTGTTATTAGTTGCCACAGCTTGTGTGGATCTGGAAGCATTTTACATATTTTGTATGATTGAAATCTGAACATAATCATTGTACGTTTGTAAAATAGAATTTGAATAATATGTCATGAAAATGCATTGTCTTTGTACTTATATTTCAGATTTGAATAAAAGTGAACAATTTAATCAATTTTTTCTGCATTCTGTACTCTACCTATGCATTTAATGAATCCTCTAATTCATAACAACAACTATTCAATCCATAATTCAATGTAGAAGTAGCAACAAATTAGCAATTTAGTATGTAAACTAAATTGGTAACATTTTTGGCAACCTCTCAGGGGTGTTTTCCTGCTGAGTAGAAATAGACCAGTTTCCTTTTGCATATCCATTTGGCATTGAGTTTTCAATTTTACAAAAATTGAACCTTCTCAAACTGAAAATAAGCTGAAAACTGAAACTAAACGGAAACAAAACCACACATATTGCTGTTGTAATCTAGTGTCATTGCATAGATGAAATGCTTATGATATGGGGTAGTGGAATGGATTCCATGCCTTGAATGATATGTATCTTTTTCATGTCATGATGGTGAAGTATAATAGTGTTGTCCTTGGTTTGTTCTACCACACAACTGAAACTAAAACTAAAACTCTGCTTGTATCATAACTTGATTAATGAACTGTGCATTGTCTATAATAGAGAATCTGAATGGTTTACTATTATGCATGATGTATATTTCCTTGATTGAGTCATGGTAGAAACAAAGGTACTAACTATCAAAATAACTAACTGAAACTAAAACTATAGTGCTCAACACTTGGAGAAAACAAACTGAAAACTTTTAATCTACCCTAAGCTAATCAATCATAAAAAACCCTCAAATACATCTATTAACAAACTAATTGAAGTAGCTTCCTTTTCTCACTAACAACATATGAGATGCATATATATGTACAAATGAAAAGATATGCAATATGACTGAAATTACCAAAAACTCCTGTAGCATATCTTGAAAATGAGACCAGATCATATACCTCTTGTATTTGATCAATATCAATGTAGATTTGAGGTATGTAAACATGCTGGATCTGCTGCTCTATAACTAGAATCTTAGGAACATGCCCAATTCTGGAAAGACACCTTATTGGGCAGCCTCTTGAAATCAGTCTAGTTTTTTGCTACTGATTTCTATGATTTCAACTATGATATCAATTTGATTAGAAATTCCAAGATCTAGGGGATTAAGAAGGTGGATAACTGCATGGTCTATGTGATGTGGCTGATTTCCATACTCTTCATTTGGAGAATTTGGGTCAATCTCATATCTCTGCATGCTATTTTTGCTGATATGTTCTTCAATCAGCATTATGTCAACTTCATCCTTATGTATGTGCTGAGATGTAGCAACCACCACATGTTCAACAACTTGTTGAACTTGACTCTCTTTATGAGGAGGTGAAGGATGAACATCTAATTCTTCCATAAATACTTCAAGACCATCCCAAAAATCAGCCTCATCATCCTAATTTTCAATTTTGCATAGGATAGAACTGATATTTACCTTGTTGTCATTGTCATACATGCTCAAAACATCAAAACCTTGAACTTCTGCTTGCTGTCCTGGGACTGGTGTTTCTACCCTCTGATTTAGAACATCTTCTTCATTATCTTGCATGAGGATAGGCTTCAATTCTTCATCTACTTGGCTAGAACTTGATAATGGTGTTTGTTCTAGTATGTTGTCCTCTTCAACAAACTTAGGCAGCTCATCGAACACATCTGCCATGATTTCATTATTCTGATCAACAAGGGTATGAGGCTCAGATACAACCTCTTTCTCAACTTTTCTCTTATACTTTTGGGCCTCTTCATAGTGAATTTTACTAGCCTCTCTATACTTAATTGTTGTATCAATCACGAGCTTTATTTTCTCCTTATGCTCACGTAGCTCTTTGTCATGAAATCCCTCATGAGTTGTTAATTTTCTTTGGGAATTTTCCTTACTTTTTACACTTGTAAAAAACATGACCTTTATACATTCTTTATGTTCTTCTAACTCTTTCTCATGAACTTTCTTCTGTGCTTCTAGCTTCTTCTCTTCTTTTGCAAGAGTTTGATCATATTGTCTTTGCTTGGCATCAAACTTCTCCTTTTCTTGAGTCTGCATATGTTGCTTTATTTCTATTATATCCTCATAGTATTTCAAACTCCATATAAACATGTACATTTGAAAGATTCGGTAGGATGAATCCTCTATCTGCATATCAAATCCTTGTTGCTCTTTATTTACCTAAATTTGGGCAACCCAACCCGCCAAAAGGAGTTGTAACTCTCAATATCCAAACTCATCTTTATGTAAGGGAAAAGATGGATCTCCCTTTAAGCCTACATCAAGGTCAACAAGCCTTTGACTGAGATCCATAAGCTGATCTCTAATTCCATTAAAATCCATTTTATACAAGACTTGCACAGGAATGAGAGGCTCACAAATAGGTGAAACATGGTGATAATAAGCACTTGCAAAATCATTTAAATTTTTTTTTATAGCACCCTCAAAATGATATAGCTGACTAGAAACTTCATGTTCATTTCTTTCATAATATGGAGGCAGGTATCCTTGCTTCCCACAATAATGTGACATTTCTATTCATGTAATAAGCTGGAAATCTGAATATAAAAAATGGTTTGAAAAATACCAACACTTGATCTCTTGAAACTAGTGGATCTTTTCTGCAGAGTCACCAAGTGTGTGTTTGGATCCTGCCTCAGAAGGCTGAAATACCGCTATTCACACCATAACAACAATAATAATGAAGCTTCAACCAAACTGTGAAATAGTTGGGTCCCATCGGGTGTGCCAAAAACTATTGTCAATCAGGATTGCACCTATAGCTTAATTTGGAATCTAGCTATCCTATTGAAACATGGTAATGTTCTCCTTGGTGGAAGAGAGAATGAGTCTCTGGATTCTAGGATGGCTCCTATTTGATTTGGAATATCACCTAATACTGATTTTCTTGGTTTTGGGAAAAGGGAGAAGGATAACTAAAAATGAATACTAATTAAGAAGGTGATACACCAAAATGGATTGAGAATCTGTCAGAAATATAAATCTGTACTTATATGATATACATTACTAAACTCTACAATAACATTCACTTCACAACACCTAGGATGACCTAGAATTCACTATTAAGGTTTGTGCCACTAATGGTAATAATTCAGCCAACAGACAGGTAATCTCTGCAAAAGGTTTATTCTTTATAACTTAGAATAGGAATTTGGAACAATTCACTAATCTATGCTTGAAAGACACAATACACTTAAATGAAGAAAACTCAAAAGGATTGATAGCAAAACTTAGAAAAGATATATGAATAGTAGGGCCAACTTTATTATCTCCAGAATCTAAAAAAATGGTTACAAAATACAAGGAAAAGATGCAAAGGAACAATATGTTCACTAATACCTCTTATTCCCCAAATTCTAAACCCGCTATAAAATGCCCTTACAATCTACCCACAAGCTTGCAATGTGCAAGACATGTGAGCCAAAAAGAAGGTCCACAAAAATGAGGTCAAAACATAATGATATAGGCATCAGATCTAAAAGGTTCGAATGCATGAGAAAACCCCATAAAATCAGGAGCAAAACTATCAGAAACTGAAGTCTAAGTGCTTCAACAACTCCAAAAAACCATGCATAACCAAAGTGCAACTCAAAATCCCCCCAAAACTACTCCAAATCTCCATAAAACATGCAGAATCTGTGGGGGTCGGATATGAAGACAAATCCCACCAAATCATGGCCATAACTGCTGTAAACTATGATCAAACAACTGGAAAAGACTCCCCAACTGATGCTAACTGGTAGGTAGCTCCAAAACAACTCCAACAAGGCTCCAAAGTGCTATAAACAACCCATTTATTGCCCAAAAGAAATTGAGTCTGAACTAAAAACCCCTCCTTGAAACGAGCATGGGATAGATAGTCAACTGCTGGTCAACTCCTAGAAAAGCATGACTCAATCTAAGGCTTGACTCTTTAAACAAGACCTCTAAATGCACCTAGAATAATTAAGAATATTTGTGTTATAATTGTGACAAATAATAATTATTATCATAAATATAAACATGCAAAAGAAAATCCCCCCTTAAGAGTCGTATTTATTTATTTATTAATTATTAATCATGATATTATAATATATTTAACTTTTAAAAATAAATATTATCGATATTCGTTAAAAAAAAAGATATATCAAAATACATTCATTCATACTTAATAAATAATTAAACGCTCAAAATATATTTATTTATCATTTATTAATTATAATATTATAATATATTTAATTTTTTAACATGAATAGTATAACTATTTGTTTAAAATTAGATATATATATAATAATAATAATAATAATAATAATAATTAATAACTAATAAATAGATAAATCATAACTCCCGACCCTTCTACTTGTCATTACAAATGGTATTTTAATATATGTAATTTAAAATAAATAGATTACACTATTTATTTAAAATTAAGTGATTAAAATATTATTATTAATGATAAGTTCATAAGCTAAAAAAAAAACCTAAAAGAGAAGAAAATTTACACTTTACTTTAAAATAATATTTTAATTAAACTTGATCCATAACTTAATGAATATTTTATTAAAATTTTTCATCAAATTAAAATTTTTAAATTAAACAAATATTATTTTAAAGTAAAGTGTAATCTCCACTAAAAGAAAATAAATGATTTTACTTAAAAACAATACTTTGATTAAACTTCAAATTATAACTTAATGAATATTATAAATAAAATATTCATTATGTTATAAGTCCAAGTTTAATCAAAGCATTGCTTTTGAATTAAATCAAACTTAAAACAAATTCCTAAGGCAAATGCTAAAGCCTAACCCGTGGGTAAAAGAAACATGAGCTAAAGACTATGGATACAAAGGGGAAGAAACCCTAAAATACTTCATTTATTTCATTTTGCTTTTGCTTTGCTGCCCCTATGCTTCTCCTCAAGCCGCCACCATGAGGGTTTGGAAATGCTCAACTGCTGCTACTTGGTGAATGCTTGATGTTCATGGCTCTTTGATCATCATTCTTGCTTAAAGGATTTAAGAAATGTTTCCAGTACTGGCCGCCGTTTCTTAAGATGTCTAGTTCGCTATTTTTTGATGGATATCTCTGTGTTTTTTGGTGAAAATGTTGCTGCTCACTACCTTTGACTGCCTTCTTTTTGCTTCTTTCTCTCCATGGCTTCCATGGCAGCTGTTTTCATAAGGGTTTTGAAGATGATCATCTGATTTTTCGCTTCTCTATGGCCACCACTTACATGAAAATGTGAAACTTGCTCCTTTCAAATCTCAACTCTTTAAACACGAAGGTAAGTGCAGTCTGTTATTTTCTGAATCTGCAGCTTATTATTTCTCTGATTCTGAGAAAATTGTAAAATGGAAAGAAAACTCCTTCTTTACCATCCATAGCTGTAATTTACAAAGGGTTTTTAATTGCACTCTTTACAATTTTATGTTTCTCTGCTCCTTTTGGCCTTGGCTTGCTTCGAACTCCATAAATCAGTAAGAAAGCAAAACAAAGCTAGAACCCTCCATGGCATGACCACATTTGTTACCTCTGTATTTGATGTTCTGAAGTTGAGGCTCAAGGCTGTTAAACTATAGATTTGATATGGAATTGTTGTGATGATTGCTTAATGTTCATGATTTTTCCAATGTGTTACCCTTATTTTCACATGGGTATCTCTGAAAATTACAAGAATGCTTGTTTTTAAAGAAGTCATCTTCTGAATATTGCCTCCTAGAAATAATTTTTTAAAACAAAATACAAAAGGGATGCTAAACTAGAAATGTCACTTATGATTCTTGCAACCACCCCTTGATGTAATGTTAATATTTGAAAACCTCTGTTCTTCTTTGTAATAAAGAGTGCTGCAAATTTCACAGCATTATTACTATTGTGTACATCAGCATATTGGCTAAAATCATTCAAAACATTCATGTCACACTGAGACAGCCGTGCATTGAACTTGTAAGTTTCATTGTCCATCTGGAAACTTGTTAAACCATTAGCTGATGCTAACTGTATTACTTTTATCTCCAATTGGAAGATCATTTCCAGCATTGTGACTTTGGTTCAGAAACATAATGACCATCTTCCAAAACATTATCTATTTATCCCAAAACATGCCCAAAATTATAAACCATTTATGCTTCATCCTTCTATGCTTGGAATACCATTAATTTGTGTTCCTTAAGATACTCCTTTCTAGGCATGTTGTAAGCATTGATAGTAGCTATGCACATCTGGGATGATATTATGTTCACAAATCTGAATTTGCACCTTTTCTTTAAATCTGAACTTTGGCACAAGTTAATGGCATTGTTGATGATTTGTTATTTCCAATGAATGTTCTTATAAGAACAATGTATTTACCATTTTAACATGGCATTAATCAACACATTCTATTGTTCACAACTTTTATATGATGCTTCTCCATTAATTTTCATCTCTTAATGCATAAATGATTTAGAAAACATTGCTTACCTCATTTTTGATGGAAGATGAGATTTTAAATATTGATTATCTCTGACTTTGGTGTTGCTTCCCTCACTCTTTATTCGTTGCATTTTGATGATAATCTGGTCATCTATCATTATGTATTTGCTGCTTGCTAAACTGTGTCACCATCTTTCTCTTTTAATGATACCACTCTATTAGAAATGTAGTTGTCAACCTACTGAATCTTATCACCTTCTTTCTAGTCCTTCTTGACACACATGGTGTAATATTGATCATGAATTGCCATGCTTTGCTGTTCTAATGATGTTATCTTCTTGGTCATTTCTCTTTATGTTACACATTACTTGAATGACTTCAGTTCTTTTGTTTTTCTTTCTGTTCTCTTTTAATAAGAAAAGCTACTAGATCTATCCATTCATTAGTAAAAACAACAAAGCCTACCTTTGTAAATGTGATGATAATGCAGTTTATGTTCACTCGATTCTTGAGTGTTGTGCATTGATGAGTTGTTTTCTATAGCTGTACCTTTTGTTGATTCTTTGAGAATACTTGAAAATTCCAATTTTCAACTTCTATTGAAACTTGACTATGAGAAAGTATGATCCTTGCTGCTGGTTCATTATTCCCATGAATAACATTGTCGTCCTATGATTTCTTCCTGATCATTAAATGATGATCTATTCAATCTAAAGTTGTTGTTGCTGGGATTGACTTCTTTTGAGGTAATACATGATGTTATCATATAGGTGCCTGCAATTTTCACCTGTAGCTCCTTTTGTTAATCTGCTCCAAGATTCAGCCAGAAGGTCCCATGCCTGAAACTTATGCATGCCCCCTGAATATCTTCCTCTAGTCTTCGGGTCTTCACCTCTCCATAACTTCAGTCAATAAGTTTCACACTTTTAATGAATGTGTGTCCCTTCAACAACCTACTCAGTCTTCAGTCTAAATATGCACATGAAGAAAACAACATTAGTATAATTTTTTTTTCTCTTTGTTTTCTTCCTTGTTCTTTGTATCTTTTAATGCTTAAGCTGCATAAGCATATTGCTGTTTCTAGAGGTATTAGGGAAGTTTCCATTGCTTAGTTCTTCTGAACTTAATCCTTCTTCATTTTGTCTTATAGGTTTGTACAATCTAGAAATGCGGCCCAAATCCTCAACACAAAGTCAAAGATCGCTTCTCCATACAGGCAATGGAGGCTTTCCCTCTATCCCTTTACTTCTTTATTTGCAATGTGTTTATTAAGATGTAGTGTTAATAGTTGCCATGGCTTGTGTGGATCTGAATGCATTGCACATATTTTGTATGATTGAAATTTGAACATCATCATTGTACCTTTGTAAAATAGCATTTGAATAATATGTCATGAAAATACATTGTCTTTGTACTTATATTTTAGATTTGAATAAAAGTGAAGAATTAAATCAATTTTTTCTGCATTTTGTACTCTACTTCTGCATTTAATGAATTCTGTAATTCATACAGATAATTATTCAATCCATAATTCAATGTAGAAGTAGCAACAACTTAACAATTTAGTATGCAAACTAAATTGGTAACATTTTTGGCGACCTCTCAGGGGTGTTTTCCTACTGAATAGAAATAGACCAGTTGCCTTTTTCATATCCATTGGGCACTGAGTTTTCCACTTTACAAAAATTGAACCTTCTCAAACTGAAAACAAGTTGAAAACTGAAACTAAACGGAAACAAAACCACAGATATTACTGTTGTACTCTAGTGTCATTCTATGGATGAAATGCTTATGATATGGGGCAGTAGAATGGATTCCATGCCTTGTATGATATGTAACTTTTTCATGTCATCATGGTGAAGTATAACAATGCTGTCCTTGGTTTTTTCTACTACACAACTGAAACTAAAACTAAAACTCTGCTCCTATCATAACTTGATTAATGAAATGTGCGTTGTCTGTAATAGAAAATCTAAATGGTTTACTGTTATGCATGATGTATATTTCCTTGATTGAGTCATGGTAGAAACAGAGGTACTAACTGCAAAAACAACTAACTGAAACTGAAACTACTGTGCTCAGCACTTAGAGAAAAAAATCTGAAAAACTTTTAATCTACCCTAAGCTAATAAATCATCAAAAAACATCAAATACATCCATTAATAGACTGATTGAATTAGCTTCCTTTTCTCACCAACAATAGATGAGATGCATATATATGTACAAATGAAAAGATATGCAATATGAATGAAATTACCAAAAACTCCTATAGTATATCTTGAAAATCTTTCAAAACATTCATGTCACATTGAGACACCCGTGCATTGAACTTGTAAGTTTCATTTTCCTACTGGAAACTTGTTAAACCATTAGCTGATACTAACTATATTACTTTTATCTCCAACTGGAAGATCATTCCCAGCATTGTGACTTTGGTTCAAAAACATAATGACCATCTTCCAGAACATTATCTATATATCCCAAAACATGCTCAAAATTATAAACCATTGATGCTTCATCCTTATGTGCTTGGAATACCATTAATTTTTGGTCCTTAAGATACTCCTTTCTAGGCATGCTGTAAGCACCGATACTAGCTATGCACAGTTGGGATGGTATTATGTTCACGAATCTGAATTTGCACCTTTTCTTTAAATCTGAACTTTGGCACAAGTTAATGGCATTGTTGATGATTTGTTATTTCTAATGAATGTTCTTATAATAGAAATGCATTTACCATTTTAACATGGCATTACTCAACACATTCTGTTATTCACAGCTGTCATATGGTGCTTCTCCATTAATTTTCATCTCTAAATGCATAAATGATTTAGAAAACATTGCTTACCTCTTTTTTGATTGAATTTGAGATCTTAAATATTGATTATCTCTGACTTTGGTGTTGCTTCCCTCACTCTTTATTCATTTCATTTTGATGATAATCTGGTCATCTAGCATTATGTATTTGCTTCTCACTGAACCTTGTCACCATATTTCTCTTTTAATTATACCACTATGTTAGCAATGTAGTTGTCAACCTGCTGAATCTTATCACCTTCTTTCTAGTCCTTCTTGACACACATGGTGTAATATTGATCATGAATTTATGCTCTTTGTTGTTCTAATGACATTATCTTCTTGGTAATTTCTCTTTATGTTACACATTACTTGAATGACTTCAGTTCTTTTGTTTTTCTTTTTGTTCTCTTTTAGTAAGAAAAGATACTAGATCTATCCATTCATTAGTAAAAACAACAAGCCTACCTTTGTAAATGTGATTATAATCCAATTTATGTTCATTCGATTCTTGAGTGCTGTGCATTGATAAGTTGTTTTGTATAGCTGTACCTTTTGTTGATTCTTTAAGAATACTTGACAATTCCATTTTTCAGCTTCTATTGAAATTTGACTGTGAGTAAGTATGATCCTTGCTGCTGGTACATTATTCCCATGAATGACATTGCTGTCTTGTGATTCCTCCCTGATCATTAAATGATGATCTGTTCAATCTCTAGTTGTTGTTGTTGGTATTGACTTCTTTTGAGGTAATACATGATGTTATCATATAGGTGCATGTACTTTTCAGCTGTAGCTCCTTTTGTTAATCTGCTCCAAGATTCAGCCAGAAGGTCCCATGCCTGAAACTTATGCATGGCCCCTCAATAGCTTCCTCTAGTCTTCTGGTCTTCGCCTCTCCATAACTTCAGTTGGAAAGTTTCACACTTGTAATGTATGTGTGTCCCTTTAACAACCTACTCGGTCTTCAGTCTAAATCTGCACATGAAGCAAACAACATTACTATAAAAAATGATTTTCTCTTTGTTTTTTTGCTTCTCCTTTGCATCTTTTAATGCTTAATCTGCATAAGCATATTGTTGTTTCTAGAGTAGTGTATAGGTATTAGGGAGGTTTCTATTACTTAGTTTTTCAGAATTGACTCCTTCATTATGTCTTACAAGTTTGTCCAATCTGGAAATGCGGCCCAAATCCTCAACACGAAGTCAAAGATTGCTTCTCCATACAGGAAATGGAGGCTTTCCTTCTATCCCTTTACTTCTTTATATTTTCAATGTGTTTATTCAGAGTGTTAATAGTTTCCACGACTTGTGTGGATCTGAATGCATTGTACATATTTTCTATGATTGAAATCTGAACATCATCATTGTACCTTTGTAAAATAGCATTTGAATAATATGTCATGAAAATGCATTATCTTTGTACTTATATTTTAGATTTGATTAAAAGTGAGCAATTTAATCAATTTTTTCTGCATTTTGTACTCTACTTTTGCATTTAATGAATTCTATAATTCATAATGCAGCAATTATTCAATCCATAATTCAATGTAGAAGTAGCAACACCTTAGCAATTTAGTATGAAAACTAAATTGGTAACAGTAAGTTTTATCTTTGTGAATGGACACCCAAAAAGTGTGTGGATGTGACTTGGAATCATTACCTTTCCTGCCAATCCTGTACTTTCCATTTATGGGAAAGCCATTACAAAGCGCAACATTAACTATCATGATTAATTATTTTAATTCCCTCCTTTCCCTGGATTCTGTCATAATTGACTAAATCCATCACCTCACATGGGAGGTCTCCTCTGTGAAGCCATCGAATCTTATTGTCATCTTTCACTGCCAAGTTGGCACACCAGTCAGCAACCTAGTTGGCTTCCCTGTACATGTGGGATATGTGTACCTTCTCAAATAACTTCAAAAGGTTTTGTATTTCTTCTATCATATTGGTGATAGTTCATGACAGTGGGTGTGACTTGTTGAGGGATTTTATAATGTTGCTAGAGTCACCTTCTAGCCATAGTTGTTTGATCCCATTATCATGGGATAATTTGGTAACTTGGAGGGCCACATTGGGTTTTTCATATTCATTGGTTTGGGTTCCAAGTGGGAGGATGACAGCAGCAATGCCCTTACTAAAGCAATTTTGGATCACACCATCACTTCCCGCCTTTCCTGGGTTACCCTTGGCAATGCCATGAAAGTTGACTTTAAACCATCCTTCCGGGGGATAGCTCCAAGTGCAATTCTATCTTTTTTTGTTGGTCTTCTTAGGATCAACAGAGTTGTATTTTCCTACAAAAGGATTACTACTTCCATAGGAAACATAATTTTCCAATAAAGCACGATGAATCTGCTCAAAAATGATTTTTAGAGGAGCACTATAGTCCTTGAAGATACAGTTGTTACGCTCTTTCCAAATTCCCTAGCACAGGTGAGGGAGAGCCTAGGTCCATATTTTTTGAAAAGTAGTATGCTTGAAAGGAAGGCTCCAGTGGGAAAAGAGGTTCTGAATAAAGGAAGGAAAGCACCATTGCAACCCAAAAACTGATAGGATGTGCTGCTAGATAGAACTGACATAGGGGCAATGAAGAAATAGGTGTTTCATAGATTCAACTTGACACTTACAAAGAACACACCTATTGGGGATCGTGAGGCCTCTCTTTAATTGGTTATCAACAGTAAGTATACAGTTCTAAAGAAAAATCTAGAAGAAGACATTAATTTTGGGGATAAGGCCAGGGAACCAAGCTTTAGCCCAAAAATGCTTGGCTTCCTGTTGCATCTGGTAAGAGTAGGCTGAAGCAACCATGAAGGTAACTTTTGGAGATCCATCCAAGATCAAGACATCCTGATTAGGGGACAAAGAAATATCATTGAGAGCAATGGTAAGGGGAGACAAATATTGGGAGACAGAGGGCAAGTCCACCCAAGTATTTCCCACTTTATAGTTGTAGACCCGGGAGCCAAACTTTTGGTTACACTCATCCTTGCATATTTTATACAGCTCATAGTCCTTCAAGGGACCAAAATGCAGGCAATTATCATTCCAAAAATTAATAGTTTGGCCATTACCAATTTTCCATTTAGCTTTAGATTTGGCTAAATCTTTAGCATTAAGGAAGCCATTCTAAATAAAAGAGCCTTTTGGGATTTCATCACAATCAAAGAAATAACTCAAAGAGTAATTAGAAAGATACTTATCTTCAAAGAAGTCTCTCCATTCCCCCTTTCCATGGAAGATGCGCCATATCTGTTTCACTTGGAGCGCTATGTTGAAAGGCCTGATTATCATGATACCAAGACCTCTGGCTCTTTTAGGGAGGCAAACTTTGTCCCAAGAAATCAGAGGAAATCTCTTATGCTCTTCTTCCCTTGACCAGAGAAATATTCTTTGAATTGTTTCCATTGCATCTGCAACTTTAGCAGGAATAGAGAAGAGGCTTAAGGCATAGGTTGGTAGGTTTTAAAGAGTAGATTTAACCAACTAAATTTTTCCCACTTGATTAAGAGTGATCCCCTTCCAACCAGCCAATTTCCTGTTGAATCTATTAATGAGTTTGTTCTAGAATTCTTCAGGGGGCTTATCACCGAGAGGGGAGGGACCCAATTCCACATCCCAAGATATTTGCAATTTTCCTTTGTCTAACCTTAGGGGTATTGATATAGAAGAGAGAACTCTTATTCCAGTTGATA
Source organism: Thuja plicata (assembly GCA_018584345.1). NCBI lineage: Eukaryota > Viridiplantae > Streptophyta > Pinopsida > Cupressales > Cupressaceae > Thuja > Thuja plicata. The sequence continues at coordinate 880,821 of MU228319.1, read as the reverse complement.
GATTTCCCAGTGGCTCTAGTATAGGAGTCCAGAAGGTATTTAACAACTCTGCCTTCTCTCACTGAATCCTCCCCTCCTAAAATGGTATCATCAACAAATTTCTGGTGAGAAAAAATAGTGATACCTGAGTACAGTCTAATGCCTTTCAGCTCAATTCTCCTTTTAGTTGTTATCAATCTCCCAAGACACTCCACCAAAATAATGAAGAGAATGGGAGATAGGGGATCTCCTTGTCTCAAACCCCTAGAAGCTTTGAAGAAAGCAGAAGGAGACCCATTGACCATCACCACCAATGAGGGAGAAGAGATGAGTTGATGGATGATCTTACAAGTATTTCTGTTAAAACCAAAAGTTCCAAGCACTTTCAACATGAAAGACCAGTCAACCCGGTCATAGGCCTTGGAAAGGTCCAGCTTGAGAAGGAATCCTTCCCTCTTACTATCCTCTAAGGAATGGATCACTTCATGCACCACCATAATGGATTCAAGAATCTGTCTTCCCGGGAACAAATCCTGATTGCTGGTGAGCAATGATAAAGGGGAGCACTTTGAGAATTATGATGGTAATGAATTTGGAGATTATCTTGTAAAAAGAGTAGCATAAGCTTATGAGTTTGAATAGCTCCAAAGAATCCGCCCCAGATAATTTAAGGATGAGAACCAGGAAAGTAGCATTGAGTTCCTTAAGAAGGTTTTTGGAACCATAGAATTCTTGCACCGGTTTGACCACATCAAATTTGAATATTTACCAGTACCTATGGAAGAAAAACATAGGGAAACCATCTGGGCCTGGGGCCTTATCTCTATGAAGATAATCCAAGGCTTTTTTAACTTCTTCCAAATTAGGAATAACACTCATGACATTGTTTTGAGAATATCATTTAGATGTTATCATTGTGAAAATTAGTATTAATTTCATAGTTTATTTTAGTGATTTCAAAGCATTTGATTGAGGGTTTATGTGAGAAGTGTGAATTGATATATGAATCTATAGATTCTGTGAGTGATTATATGGGAAATCTACTTGGAAATGTTTGTTAAATTTTTAAATTTTTACAAATATTGTTAGAGGGAGTTACGAATATTTAGATCTGATATTAATTACTTGCAAGGGATATTACATATATCAATAAAAAGAAATCTAGGCCAAGCTGTGACACAAGCATAGAGCCATATCTTCCTCTCTTGAACAAGCAGATTCTACATCACCTTGCAAGAATGGAAAATCACAAAAGAATGAGAGGAAAACTTGTTCATTTTGTAAGAAAGTTATTCATGACATGATCATCATTGGAATTCAAATAAAATTGATGAATTAGAAAACATCATCAAGAAAAACAATTATGAATTTCAATCCTCCTACAACAAGAAATCAGTTCTTTTCGAGTCTTCGTAGTCAAATAAAAGAAAATATCAAGAACATATTGTAGAGCTATAGGATCATCAAGCCATTGGAGAGTTTACTTAGGCGTCTCTCTTCACATGATTTATAATAGAGAATTATTTTATTCACTAGATTCTTGTATGGTACCTCATATTTTTATGGGTAATGATACACAAGTGGAGGTTGAAGGGAAAGACAAAGTTTTTGCAAATGATGGATAATTTGAAAATATTATTTATGTTCCTAACCTGAATACCTAGCTTCTTTTAGTCTACCAAAGTAGTTATCTTGAAAATGGCATGAATGTTGAATTTTCTATAGATAAAATTGTGAGAACTTGAGGATAATATCTTGGTTGAAGTGAGAACATTCCATTATGAAACTTGGATATAATTATTCTTTCACTTTATGCCACAATCTCCTTCTGCAACATTTCTTACTAATTCAAATGGATAGAGTGTAAGCTATGGTATGATTAGTTTGGAAATCCTAATTACTACTACCTTGATTATCTTATTACATAGGTATCCCTAAAATAAAATTTCAACATGGTTTACATCTAGGTTATTCTATCAATAGGTTTCCTTAAGTAAAGTTTAAAAAAGGGTATCCCTAGAGGGCTTCACATATTCTTTGATTGGTTCAAAATGAACTACTGGGGCCATTTATAGTTTAATATTTTAGAAAATCTTTCTATGTTCATACCTTTAATTATGACTAATCTAGATTCATGTGGGTCTACTATTTTTATGAAAAGAATAAATTGTTTGACAATTTTTAAGTATTCAAGGCACATGTTGAGAGTAAATTAGGAAAGTATATTAATATTCTCTACATAGACAATAGTAGGAATTATGTGTACAATCAACTAATGTAATGTGGTACTCTTAAGGGGATATAATTTTATCATTTGGTTATATACACAATAGAATAGAATGATGTTGCTAAAAGGAAAATAGATCCCTTAAGGAAATGGCTAGTTGCATGATTCATGTTGGTTCTGTTGGTCCATCATTTTGAGTTGATCTCATTACCTGTGCTACACATAAAAAATTGGGATTTCCATAAGAAATTGAATAAGATAACTAATATTGAGGTTTGTTGTTGAAGGAATTCATTTATGAGGAAATTTATAGTTTTTGGCTCTTTATCTCTTGTACAAATTATTTCTAAGGAATACAATGCTTTGGAACCTTAGAGTAGGCCTTGTATCTCTGGTGGGTATCTAGATGGTGTCAAGGGGTATCAACTTTGGAATATAGAGATACATGACCTATTTATTATAAAGACTGTTTACTTTGAGGAAATATGTCCCAAATTAGCCTCTACTCCTCAATATTCCCCCATAGTAGACTCAAATAGTAAAAATTTAGATGATTCTTTGTTATCTCTAGCTTGCATGTTTAAACCTATTGGTAGTTCACACCTTGAGGTTGATATTACTTTCCCCTCATCCCCATATTCTATAAAACCTATCTAGGATTGAGAGAATCTAGAGTCAGTTAAAAATCTTGCTAGATATTCTTAAGACACTCAAAGGTCTTTGTCAAAACAAAGCATGTTCTACATGTCTACATTGTTATTGCTTCAAATCTATAGTCCTTTAGGGAAGCATTAGGAATTCCTAAGGGTAATTCCTCAAATAAGAAAAATATTTTAGTTCCTTAATGAGGAGCAACACATGAGATTTATTCCCTCTTCCTATGGGGAGAAGGATGGTCTAGTGTAAGTTGATCTATCAAATCAAATGTGTAGCACATGGAACTATGGATAAATTCAAAGTTTGACTCGTCGAAAAAGGTTTCTCACAAGTTTTTGATATTGATTATATAGGAAACTTTGCCCCTATTAGTAAGATGAATTCCATTAAAAATTGACTCTTCTCATTGACACACCATATGGATGGGTTATATGTCAGATAGATGTCAAGAATGCATTATGTTGTGGGGATACTTAAGAGGAGATTTACATTAAGGAACCAAAGATATTTGTTCAATTTTTTTTTTCGGTTTGTATGTTGATGAGGTCTATCTATGGCCTCAAGAAGGCCCATAGGGCTTAATATTGCAAGGTGTACATTAATTTTTTCTCTTAAGAGGAGTCACCATATATCACTCAAATCCAAATACCTATATTTTGTGATAGGATATCTCTCATTGTCTCCTTGTTGTTGAAGTTGATGAATTGGCCATTATATAAGGAGTACGTCATCCATAGTTGGTAGTGTCAAATCTTGTTTGTATGATAGGTTTATTATGATTGACTTGGGACCTTTGTAATATTTTATTGGGATTGAGATTACATAGCCTTCTTGTAAGATCACTTTTTTGTAGCCTAGGTATGTTCCTAATCTTCTCTCTTGGTTGCACTTGGATTATTATAGGTCTTCACTAAGTCCCTTTCTTTCAAGAGTCAAGCTTAAGATAGTTTTTGTAATCAACTTGTTGATGCCACTTTGTACTATCAATTTTTTGGGAGTCTCATATACCTGGATCACACTCGCCTTGATATTTTGTTTCTGGTTTGGAATGGTCTCAACCTTTACTTAGGAACTACATGAGCTTTATTGAAAATTTTCCAATAATATTGTATTACATAGATGAAATTCATTACTTTGAAATTCACTATGTAGTAGGTACACGACTTGACTTGGTTGGATATATAAATTAAGATTGGGCCAGTTATCTTGATGATCAAAATTTGAATTTTGACAACAAATTTCATATTGGTTTTAGACTCATTAGTTTCTAGAGTAAGAATTAGCATTATATTGCTCTTTATTTTACCAAGGTTGAGAGGAGCTCTCTATGCCACTATTGAGGCTATTTGGCTTTAAAATATTCTAAATAAGTTGGGCTTTACCATTCCATGACCCAATATCCTTTATTATGACAATCATAGTTCCATATAGATCTCAAAGAACATAGTTCACCATCAATATATCAAATACTTCAATATCCATATGCACTACATCAAGCAACAAGTAGAGGACTAGGTCATTGATTTCCAATATTCTCCTACAACACAGTAGGATGTAGATATGTGTACCAAACCTTTCATTGAGATTAAGTATCATAATTTGTGATATCTCTTGGGGGTGTAAAATATTTATTTAGAGGGGGTTACTTTATTTCTTCACTCTTAATACTCAAATTTAGTAAAGGATCACTTAGGAATATTCCCACTTTTAGTGGAATTTAGTCTCCTTGTTGAAGATTCTCTTTGGCTAGAAAAAAATCTAGTGAGAATTTAAACAATACCATTGAAAAAGATGCATGAGCAATGCAACTATGAATCTCATGATACTAGTGTTAAGCAAAGCCGAACTTGAAAAGTGCCTAAGTAAAAATACCCATGATAGCAATTTTGAAAGAAATTTTTTGCTATAGTAACCTAGAATCTATTCGTTTTATACAAAATTATTTCATTAAATTATTTTAAAATGATCTCATTTAGAAACCCCTTTGATCCATGGAGCTATCATGTTAATTGCAATTTTATAAGTTAAATTGCACGAGATAACTAAATTGGAGTTTTGAAAATTAATTAAATTTTACGCCTTACTTATAAGAATAAGAAAAGTTGAATTCCAACCCCTCATCAGAACTTTTTTTTTTCACTCATTAACTACCTAAATATTTAAAGTTACAATATATGAGAACTTTTAGAAAAAATAATCTAAAAACCATCCACTTTCCTAACTTTCTTTCAACATAAAGAAGGTGTTGTTGTAACCTTTCAAGGACAAAGCAACTTATTTTTCCCCTAACATATTGATATAGGAATGCCCACCTCAATAAGAATTGAGAAGAATCTACCTTCTTACCCATCTACACTCTTGCCTCATTTATATCTACCCCATAGGAGAAAGTGGTTTTCCATATCTTACTAAGTGTCTTCTTATATAAGTCAAATATAATATTATGGTCCACCTAATTTAATCCTTGTCTTTTCTAGCCAAAATAATTCTTGGTTTCTTTCCTCTTAGAAAACCTATTCCATGCAATTTCTCTTTCAAACTACCAAACAAGAGAGAGAAATAAACAACAAGGCCAGACAGGTATACCTAATTGCTTAAAGCGAGGAAACTATTTTGCTTCTTTCAACCTAAATAAGATGTTGTCCTAATCTTTCAAAGATAGAACAACTTATTTGCTCCTAACATATTGATATAAGAATGCCCACCTCAATATAAGGTTTAGAAGAATCTAGCTTCTTACTTTTCTAAGACAATTTTGTTCCTAAGACAATTTTGTTCCTAACATAATGATATAAGAATGCCCACCTCAATATAAAGTTTGAGAAGAATCTACCTTCTTACTCATCTACACTCTGTCTCATTTATATCTCCCACATAGGAGAAAACGATTTTCCATAACTTACTACGTGTCTTCTTATATAAGTCAAATAGGTAGAAGAATTTAATATTGTGGTCCCCCTCTTTTAACAATTTAGTCCTTGTTTTTTGTAGCCAAAACAATTCCTCCTTTCTATCTTCTTTTAAAAAAACCTATTTCATGCAATTTCTCTTTCAAACTACCAAACAAGAGAGAAAAATAAACAACAAGGCCAGACAGGTATACCTAGCTGCTTAAAGCGAGGAAACTATTTATTATGTTCAGCTGAGCTCTAGGATATCCCTGGCAAGGCTTTCTGTGTTTTTTAATAGGGAAAGGGCACATTGACTCCGATTATGTCGACATACCTTGGAAATTCCGCGTGTTTATTGTAACTCTCCCCTTCTTTCTTCTTAGCGGAAACCCCATCACCTAATTTCAAGCTTAAATCTCTCAGCAAAAACGAAATGTCGACATAGTGATGCAAATGGCAAAGTCAAAGGCGCAATGAGAGGAATGCAGCATATATTTTCTAAATCCAATTTCAGGCTTCCCTGCAACATTTTGTACACCATGAAGCGTGACAATCTCATCATATGGCTCAAGATTCTGTGGGCGTTATTGGGATTTTTACTATTCCCACTTCTCTACGCTTTTCTGCCTGTTTTCCGCACGCCATATTTCATGGCTGCGTATATAGTTATGATGATGGTGGCAATTTATATGATCTTCATTCGAGAGACAGAAGAAGTAGCGCCTGTGTCTCTTCCTCTTCGGAGTGTTTTGATGACGGTGATTAATTACAGGCGCGGGGAGAAGGAAGAAATAGCAGTGTGTGAGATATGTCTGAGGGAATTCCAGGAAGAGGAGGAAGTGGCGAGGATTGGATGCTGTGGAAGTAAATATCACGAGGAGTGTCTCGGGAGGTGGGCTCAAAGCAAGGGAAGGACATGTCCTATCTGTCACACTTCCTATTTACGCGGGTAGCCACTGAAGTTTTTCTATAAATAAACTCAGGCCTTTGAATGTGCAGGTTCCATCTGCTACCCTTCATTTATGTGTCTGTAGGCCATGATTTGGAGATAGATTTATGAATATTTTGCAAGGAAACTATATTGTGGTTTTGAATATAAGTTCCTAGTGTTCATATCAATCTGTCTAAGATTCTATTTCTCCTTAATGATGGGTCTGCAGATTCAGATTTTAAGATGTAAGGTGCCGTTTCATCTGTCAATTCTGTATCAAACTGACACAGTTCTTTTAAATTTTTATCCATTTTTATCAGATGTTAAATATATGCAGTCCCATATGTATACGATTTATTATAAAAGAGATCTAATGTTTTTCATGAATTAATTTTTATCCATTTTTATCAGATGTTAAATATATGCAGTCCCATATGTATACGATTTATTATAAAAGAGATCTAATGTTTTTCATGAATTAATTTTTGTGTGTGTATATGTATGTATTTTTACAAATAGTTATGGCTTTTAGAGGAGGTAGTAAAATCTATAATGTATGTATATTTGTATCTCTATATATTGATGTTGAACAAAATTTGTAAATAGTTATATCCTTTAGAGGAGGTAGTAAAATCTATTATAGAAATCATTATGCACTAGACATCTAAGTGGAAGATGTTCTTTTATGTTTAAATTCATTTTGGTGTAGTCTGTAAATATTTTACCTCTCAAGGTAAATGGTTTGGCTCCATGTAAAGTTGATGAGAGTATATTTGCAATTTGCACAAAAGAAATCTCATAAAAAACTGAGTGTAGCATAATTGAGATGAATAGTTTGCCCCCGTTCTATATAAATATACTACTTCAACTATGTTTTTGTTGACATGATTATGCCGACATGTCCATGTTTGCTTTATGTAACACTCTTATATCTCATCTGAAACCTCCCTATCTCTACAAACATACACAATATTTGCAGATGTATTAATGGAAAAGGTAATAGGTGAAAACAATTCCTTGTAGGAAACCAATATATTCGGTTAAGCGTTCTTGATATCTTTTAAATATCATAGTATAGATTATTGAAGACTCTTGAATGGATATTTCTTGTGTCTAATTATTGTAATCTATATATCCTATATATCATCACTATTACGTGAAAAATAAATAGAATATGAAGATGATGAATGACAAATACAGTCAAGATAATTCAATTAAAATTAATAATTTCGCCTACAACATCTTCATTACGTGAAAAATAATTAGAATATGAAGATGATGAATGACAAATATAGTCAAGATTAATTTTGCCTATAAGTTTTATGATAACATCTAAATAAGAACTTAGTCAACTTGAACCCAATTAGTGTTATCTTGCCTAGATTCCAATGTATCTTATAATCATATTAGATTTTGGCAAGCCCTCTTTAATTGATAAAACTATTATTTGTACATATTCACTTGAAAGATTGCTAATTGCTACAAAATGTTAATATACAATATTCACTTCTACATTCTTTTTTAAGTAGAAATGTAAGATGAAATATTATTTAAACTTTCTCTATTATATTTCAAGGTTAACTATAAATACAAAGGATAAATAAGGAGTATAACTAACCCAAAAATAAATTGAAATTCAAAATACATTAATATATTGTTACACAACTTCTTGAACATAACATGCTTTTCAATATATATAACTATTGAACATGCATGATTATATACGCAATAGTTATAAAAATATTGTACAATTGCACCAAGATTACAATGAAACAAAGACCATAATAGATTGTTCTTACACAAACTTGTTCATAAAGTTTAATTGAGTGCAAGAACCTAAATCTAGTATAAGGAAGGCCAGGGTCTAACATGTCAATTTATATAAAAATTTAGTTGGTCATGTAGGATGGTGTCCTTTTTCATGCTACTATCTTTCTTTCTACTATGTACAAAATACAATGAAGAATGTTCACACTATACTAAGTTTTGGGGCCTATCCACTATAAGTAATAAAGAATCACTTTATGACTCAAAAGATAAATCCAATTTGAGATTCTTGTAATCCCATCACAAGAGAGTTCTAGAAGAGACCTCAAATATGATATTTAATAGTCAAGGGATATTTTTAGTGACACATAGCATTATCTAAGCGAAAGGATGTGCTTATATAGCTATATCATATTGAGTTTATAAGAAAAGGAAACTATAGGAAATCTAAGAAAAATATAGACACAAAGGGAAGGAGAAAAAGGTCAACAAGGATAGAAAACACTATTTATTTACATTTTCCCTTTAATTATTTTGTTTAAACATAAGATAAAATATAAACAAGGTTTTCTAGGTTGAGTAGGTAGTATGCATGATGTTCTATCAATATTTTAGCTATGGGTAGTAAGAAGTAAATAAAGAGACTTGTTTTCAGTTTCCATTTTGGGTAAGGGAGGAAATTTTAGAATTGGATAAGGAATAGGAAGTCTCAATTATTCTTCACAAATACCAATTTTCTCAAGAAAGAGAATACGAGTGCCAAGAGTGAATTTAGCTATTTTTTCTTGCAATTCATAGGATATGTTTAGTATAATTTCATGAAACACTAGTGCGATTAGAACATGCAAGGATCTCAATATTTATTTTGGTTTTATCCATGAAAAATATCTTAAGTTTTTTAATGTAACCTCTAGGTCTTCTTAACTATAGGATTTAGGTTTGATGTAGTATCACCATATTCATGGTAGTGTGATTACAATCTTTAGTACTAATAAAAAGAGGAATGTATTAGTGTAATGTTAGCAATATATTACATGGTCTTTGTTAACTAACTATAAAGTATCTGTTATGTATATGTAGATAGTTATGCAACTACCCATATTTACTATATGTATCACATTCTTCCCTTTTTTAACTAAGGGTAAAATAGGTTTTGGAAAGACCCTAAACATTGTAGAAATATATTTTGATGGGATATGAAATCCAAAAATAGAAAGATACAAAAAGATAGAACATAAACCAATAACACCCCAATAATCAACTAACCAATAACAACCTAAATGAGACTAAAAATAAAATTCCCAAGCTGTAACATCACAAGGACGAAGCCCCTAGAAAAATCAGAAAAAGAGGATTTTGATAGGCTCCCATAAAATTTGCAATGAGTTTTGAAATGGCTCTCATAACCTTCAAGTAAAAGCTAGCATAAGATCTCTTACAACAAAAAGCCTCCTCTTTATCATAACCACCCTTCACCTCAATGGAAGAGGCATGGACCTCAATAGGATCAGGAAAAGAGAAATTTAGTATAAAAGTAAGAGTAAACAATAAGCTCACTAGACCACTGGGGTTTGATAAAGATCTCATAATGTTCATTTGATGCAAAATAAATTTTCCATTTCCACCCTTGATATCCAACTCATTAGAAGAAAAGGGAAAGAGAATAAGGAATGAACCCTTAAACCTTTTCACAAGGTCTCCACCTCCATAGAATAACTCTCCATATCAACAGGAGTCTTGAGGAAAATGGCTACGGTAATGACAATGTAGGATATCATTTGAGAATGAACAAGATCTAAACAAAGAGCCCTCTCAACATTCAAAAATACAATATTTTCATCCAAAATAGAAAATACTATTAACCAAATCACTAAAAAAGTACACCAGCATCCCTAAAAAACTTTGGGATAGTAGGCATAATCTTGAGGGAAAAATCTAAAACTCAACTAACAACTGTTCTTTATTGAGTAAGACAAGGGGAGAGACAACCCCAAGCTTGCAGTACCAACGAAAGTAAAGTACAAAATGAGAGTAAATTGATAAGGAACACTAAACTACTAACACATCAAGAACCAACCAATATCCCATAAATGATTGAATAGCCAAATGAACTGTAGAGAAACAACACATTAGTAGGGATCCTCTAGATATCTTATAGATAACCAATGGAATAAATGTGCCTCCACTACAAAATAATCTTCTAGAGGCTTCATAAAAATAACCTCCTAAAAGTCAACTTCCAAAGAAATCGCACCAAAAGAAAGGAGGATGCATCTCAAATGGAAACCAAAAGGAACCTCATAGGAAAATCAATGAAAATTAGTCTCAACAAAACCGGCCATGCTATCCATAAAATAGATAGCCTTCATAAAAGAGATAATAAGAAAACCAAAAACTAAGAATATCTCCGTCATGTATCATTTCCTAAGAGAAAAAGTAGCAGAGAAGGAAGTCAGATTGAAGTATGTACCCACAAAGGATCAAGTTACTAGTAGTTTTACTAAGGCACTATCAAAGAATAATTATGAATATATTAGAATAAAGTTAGAGGTTATTGAGCAACCCCTCTCTTAATCATATGCATAAGTTGGTGCATTTTCTTAGGGTGGGAAATTCAAATTATATATTTGTCTCTTGGATTGATTTGATTAGTGTTCTCATGAGGAGTGGACCATGTACCTTCAAAGGATCAAGTTGCTAACACTTTTACTAACACATTATCAAAGGATACTTTTGAGAATCTCAGGTAGAACTTTGGAGTTATTACCAACTCCCTCTCTTAGCTAGATGAATAATTTAGTGCATATTTCAAGGGGGTAAAATTAGAAGTATATATTTGTCTCTTGGGTTAATGCGATTAATGCTCTCAGGTGCAGGCATAAATAAATTTGAAAAGTGTGGATTAAAAGTTAAGGATAATGTACATTGAAAGAGGGAGAGATTTCTGAAAAGTATAGAATTGTTACAAAAATTGGCTCTTTGTCCCTAATGTCAAAGGGATATATATATATATATATATGTGTGTGTGTGTGTGTGTGTGTATATGTATATGTATACATATATA
>MU228319.1:833824-844592 GCA_018584345.1 Thuja plicata | reverse complement strand
ATTATATGATCTACTATGCACATGTTTAGGATTTTTCTTATGCAATAAATGAATGCAATCTACCATGCACAAAATTTTTGAGTAATGCATGTGTTAGTTAGAAGGAATTTAGTTTGGAATGTGATCTCTAGGATTGATTGATATATAAGGAATGATAGAAAATAATTTTTTTCTTTTTTGATAGATATGATTTGATAGAAAGGATGAGTGTCCCAAGTCACTGCCCCTATTTCCAATATTTGTCATCATTGCATCTTTTTGTTTTGTATTTTCTGAAATTTCAAAGAGCGTCGAATGATCCACATCACATACCACCTAGATGCTGCCACGACCCCTTGATAGCAGAAGGAGTAGAGATATTGAATAAAAAGAGAACCTAGTGCACCCAAATATTGACCATCTAGGTTCAACTATGTTCCTTATTTGAAAAGAAAGAGAGCCAAAAGCACCCAGATATTGACCATCTGGGTATCACTTGTCCTCTGAATTAATATAAAATAAAGAAACCAAGATAGAACTATGCACCTAGAGTCCATCTAGATAACACTGTGAGCTCTTGATTTCTGAGAGGGAAATCCAAGCAAACAAGATAGAACTCCTACGCTCCTAGAGTCCATCTGGATAGCATCATGAGCTCTTATTTGCAACATAAAGGGAAAGACCATAGAAACCAAGATAGAAATCCAAAGCACTCAAAGTCCATCTCAATAGTGTTGTGAGCTCTTTATTCTATAAAACTAAACAATCAAAATAAAAGAGAAGGAATGTCCAATTCTTTCCCAGGGTTAAGCTCAGATCGTGGAACTGTGTGGCTGCCAGATAAGTGACATCACCTACCACATTTATCCTAAATCATCATGGCCTTGAAATTGAAGTGAACATTCAACAAATAGCAATCAAAGAAAATAAGTCATGATCTATCATAGCTTCTCTCCTCACATGGTGGATCCTGGAGTAGCGTAAGAACATAACTGTGAAATATAGACTGACATCTGACCGACTTGATTGACCTAGTCAACATTTTTGGATGGTTCCTTGATGCAGTTGGATTCTCTTGATTGGCTCGACTCTTTGGATAGGCTTGATGGGCTTGATTGCTTGAGTGCGTCTGGTTTTAGCATTAGATTACTCATATAAGACTGACCTATCTGGTTTGAGCGTATCCATCACTGTGTAAAATGATTGATATGATTGGATTGATTGATTGCTTTGATCATGCTGGCAGCTGATCAAGCTGTGTCAGATGGGCCCAATGCTGGTTCACAAAGCTCATGATTGTGACAATTGATAGATTTGATTGTTTTGGCAGCTAATCAAGTTGTGTCAGATGGGCCCATTTCTGATTGGCAAAGCTCATGATTATGATAGTTGAGATATTGGCATGGTTTCCAGTTTGCTTGCTGATTGATTTGATAGATTGATAAAGCTGTGTCAGATGAGCCCCAATGCCGATTCGCAAAGCTCATGATTGTGACATTGATTGACTGGGCGTGATCGCCCTCTGCTCTCTTGATAACTAAGTGGTTTTATTGCTTTGGATTTTGCAATTTTTTAATGAATATTGATTTTCTCTTAATTTTTGATATTTTTAGGATTTTTTGATGAGTTTTCTGATTTTTAGGGATTTTTTCAGGACATTTTGAATTGCCCCCTAGTCTGGTGGACCAGTATTAACCATGGGTAAGTGCTTGGTGCTCAGAGGGGATTTTTCTTTTGGATATAGCTTGGGTAGTCTGTCTTGCATTTGAAGTGTGCTCAAGCTTTTGGAGTTCATTGATGGTGAAGCTGGATTTTGAACAATTGGCGCTTGTTTGCCAGGTTTTCACCAAGGTACCTACTTAATAGTGCCTGATTGTTGGGTTCTCACTGAGAGAGTGATTTTGTTTCTCTTTACTTTTTTCTATTTTGAATTTTTTTTTTGTCGCCAAGGCGCCTGATTGCCAGGTTTTCACCAAGGTAACTTTTATATTTTTTGATTTTTTTGGTAGTTTCTGGATATGTAGATAGGTGCCTTAACCATAGAGACCTCAAGGGTAGAACCTCTTGAGGTGCATGCTATTGATGTAGCCGGGGAGCTGATCTCCTTTTGGTGTTGCTAGTATGAATGCCCCACTCTGAGTAGAGTTGACAATAACAAATGGTCCTAGCTAGTTAGGCTCGAACTTTCCTGGTTTGACTTGCTCTGCTTGGTTCTTCTGATTTTCCATGAGTACAAGGTCTCCTACCTCAAATTTTTGTGGTTTCACCTTTTTGTGATAGTTTCTTCTAAGGCGATTCTGATAGCCTTGTAAGTGGTCGAAGGCATGCTGCCTTCTTTCATCTAGTAACTCTAGCTCACTAAGCCTTGCTACTCTGTAGTCTTCATTTGTCATCAGGTTCTTTAATGATATCCTTAGTGATGTGATTTCCACTTTGAGGGGTAATAATGCCTCTGATCCATAGACTAGGGAGAAAGGAGTGGCCCCTGTAGGTGTTCTCACACTAGTTCTGTATGCCCATAGTGCGGGACTAAGCTATAAATTCCAGTCTCACCGTGATTCATTCACTATTTTCTTCAGGATTTTCAAGATTGTCTTGTTTGTAGCTTTGGCTTGGCCATTCCCTTGAGGGTAGTAAAATGAGAACCCTTGTTTGATGTGGAACTATTCACATAAGTCTTCAACATCCTTGTTCTGGAAAGGTGTACCATGATCTGTCAGGATTGTTTGGGGGATCCCGTATCGACAGATAATGTGGTTAAGTATGAAAATTTCTATTTGCTTTCCAGTGATGTAAGTGAGGGGAATTTCTTCCACCCACTTGGTGAAGTACTCCTTTGCTGCTATAATGTACCTGTGTCCGTTTGTTGAAGAAGGTGTAATTTTGCCCACTAGGTCAAATCCCCACATTGAAAATGACAATGGTGATGTGATAGAATTTAGTTCCTGGGCTGGTGCATGGATGAGGTCTCCATGAATTTGACACTGTCTACACCTTTGAACATGTTTGTGTGCATCTGTCTCTATTGTGGGCCAATAGTATCCCATGCAGATGATCTTCTTAGCTAAGCTGCTGCCACCTCTGTGGGTTCCACAAATTCCTTCATGTACCTCGTACAAAGCTTTCTAGGATTCCATGGAAGTGAGACATCGTAGAAGTGTTCCATCTAGACTTTGTTTGTATAAAGAATTTGAGAGGATGGTATACCTAGAGGTTTGGCAGATGAGGGATTTTCTCTGGTTCCTAGACAAGTTGGGAGGTAAGACATTGTTTTGGAGATAGTTATAGACGTCTTGGTACCATGGGGATTCAGGACCAACAAGGACACATGTTGATTTTGTGATAGATGCCTGATGTGATGGCACCAAGAGTTGCTCCACTGGAAACTAAAATTTTGTTTCATTACCTGGCATATCAATTACTGATGCTATGGTAGCCATCGCATCTGCAGCTTTGTTCTGTGCTCTTGGTATTTTCTCAAAGAGAATGTAATGAAAATTGGTGCACATTTGTTCCATCTATGCTCTGTATGGTATCAGTTTCTCATCTTTGGTCATATAATCATTGTTGACTTGACTAATGACCAACTGCGAATTGCCAAAGACTTTAAGATTCTTGATTCTCCATTGAATTGCTATCTTTAGACCGATGACCATTGCTTCATATTCTGCTATGTTGTTGGTGCATGGGAAGTTAAGTCTGAAAGACTTTGGAATTGTATCATGATCTAGAGTGATAAGCACTATCACTGCCCCCGCACCATGGTTCGTACATGATCCATCAAAATAAAGTTGCCATACCTCGATCACCGATTGTAGTGTCATGATAGATTCATCAGGAAAGTTAGAAATAATAGGTTGGTGGTCTTGAATTGGTGCCTCTGCTAGTTGATCTATGATCACTTTCCCTTTGATGGCCTTTCTACCTACGTACTCAATGTCGAACTCACTTAAGATCATTACCCACTTTTCCAGTCATCTAGTGAGCACTGTTTTGCTTAGGAGGTACTTTAGAGGATCAATGTGTGCAATTAGTTTTGTTTGGTGACTCAACATATAATGTCTTAGCTTCTGGGAAGTGAAAACAACTACTATACATGACTTCTCAATTGGCGTATAGTTTAGCTCATATCCAACCAAAGTCCTACTTAGATAGTAGATGACCCTCTCTTTTCCTACATCATCATGTTGTGCCAAGAGTACACCTAACACTTATTCTGTCGCTAAGATATATAGAAGAAATGGTCTACCTTGTACTGGTGGTACCAATATGGGATACTTAAGAAGGTAGTCTTTGAATATCTGAAATGCATGTTCGCATTGCTCTGTCCATATGAATTTAATGTCTTTGTGTAATAGATGTTGGAATGGGTGGCACTTGTCTGCTAGTTGAGCTATGAAGTGTCTGATCAATTGGAGCCTTCCTTGTAATCCTCTTAGTTGTCTCAGGTTTGATGGTGGAGGCATGTCCAATATTCCTTTGACCTTTTCTGGGTCCATTTCAATTCCTCTATGTGATACTATGAATCCCAGTAATTTTCCTGCTGTGACACCGAATGCACACTTCTTTGGATTTAGACGGACTTTGAATTCCTGCATTCTATCAAAGATGGGTCCCAAAACCTGTAGATGATCCTTTTGAAGTATGGATTTAGCTAGTATGTCATCCACATAGTCTTCCATTGTCTCGTGGATGAGATCATGAAATATAGTTGTCATTGCCCTTTGATATGTCGCTCTGACATTCTTTAGACCAAACGGCATGACATTCCAACAATATGTTCCCCAAGGACATGTGAAAGTTGTTTTGTGTTGGTCTTCTGGCGAGAACTTATTTGATTGTAACCTGAAAAGCAATCCATGAGTGATAGCATTTGATGTCTGACAGTTAGGTCTACTATCATATCAATGTTTGGTAAAGGAAAGTCATCCTTGGGACATGCTATGTTGAGATCTCGAAAGTCTGTGCAAATCCATATCTGACCACTGTGCTTTGTAACTGGTACTAAATTAGATATCCATTCTACATATGGTATAGGTCTGATGAACTTAGCATCCATGAGCTTTTTCAATTCTTCTTTGACTAGTAATGCAATGTGGGGATGCATCTTTCTCAGCTTCTGCTTGACAGGTTTGGCGTTGGGTAGCAATGGGAGATGGTGTAGAACTAGCTCCGGATCTAACCCTGGCATATCTGAGTAGGACCATACAAAATTGATCATCCTTGCTTTGAAGAAACTGATGAAATTTTCTCTCTCCTCTAGGGTGAGTGATTTCGCCAAGTATATGTTCTTTGGGTTTTTGTCATCTCCCAAGTTGACTTCCTCTGTCTCTTCTGCTAATAGTGTTGACTTCTCCTTCTTTCCATCTTCTAGTGCCTCAGCAAGGTTTTTGCTAGAAGATACGTCTTCTTTTAGCTTTTTATCATTCTTTTATTTTTTCTTTTGTGGACTAGAAAGAGGAGCTTCCTCCCCGAAGTATGCTACTTTGTCTAGGTTAATGGAGAATCCTGCTTTGTGATCTCCTAAAGGAATGCCTTCCCTCAGTCCCATGAAATGAGCTATCACCTCATTGTTCTCGAAGACATCTAGATCAGGTGATCCTTGTTGATCCCACTCTATAAGCTCAGGGTGTACAAGACAGACACTTTCATGACTGTTTGGCTCTGGTTGACTAAAAGGGACTGCTAATATGGTGCCTACAAAATTGGACTGTGATGTGGATGCACCACTTGAGGTCTAATAAATGACATGTTTGTCTATGCAGGGTTGTTCGGTTATGGTCAGTTGGTCAAATAGGTCTGCTAGATTTATGATAATGTCTGCCCAAGGGGAATAATATGGGATTGACGGTTCAAAGTCATGAAGGGATCTCCACTCATACTCATGGGATTCAGTCTCAATAGAATGCTTGTATGATGTCTCACTTCCTTGGTTGTCCTCAATTTCTATGTGTAGGTTTATTAGGGATTGTGTAGTTCCCTCTTCGGTGGGCAAAAACTGTGCTAATATGTTTCTTATTAAGACATGTTCTGAGTTGTGCCCCTGGTGCATCTCTACTATTTGCTCCTAATTAATTTGAATGTCTTGGATCACAGGGCTGGTGCTTTGTTGTCCATAGTTTCTCTGAGTTGGTGGGAGAGGCAATTCATATATGCCTTGTTGCCTTGCCCCCAGCCTGATTGTACCATCGAACCCAAATCTTTGTATCATTGTGTAACCATTACCATAGTTTGACAAGGGTAGTGGTGGTCAGATTGTCTGAGGGGAATCTTGGTATAACCAGGTATTGATGTTTTGTTCAAAAGGATTTTCTTCTGCTATGTCTCCCCGTCAGACAAAGGTTGTGGGTGGACATCTGAATAGAACAGGCTACAAAGTTTCTGTTGCAATAACAGGTTGTGGCATGCCATGATTTCTTGGGATTTGAGGCATGTGCATGATTGTAAAGGCCTCTTCATATCTATATTCACCACAGCCCTTGTCCGTGATTGACATCTTGCCTACTTTCTGTGTGATATATTTAAGATTTGAATCTGAAGAGGAGGGAATACTTGCGTCCTGTTTAATGATTATCTTTCCTACTGCTCGTGTGACATCCTTGGGATTTTAATCTAAAGCGGATGGGATGCTTTCATCTTGGTTTGATGGTATCTGGTTATCAGTGCTGATTTGTACTGCATTACAATATTGGAAGGGGTTGGGATCTCCTTCTATGATGATTTCCTCTCCCTAGTGTGGGAACTTGATGCATTGATGTTATGTTGAAGGTACAAGTTGCATTTCATGTATCCAAGGTCTCCCTAGTAGCATGTTGTATCCCAACTCAAGGTCTAAGATTTGGAAGGGAGTGTTTTTGACTACGGGACCAATACGAATAGGTAGAATGATAATACCTTTAGAGGACCTTTCCTCTTCATCATAAGCTCTGATATTTATCCTCCTTGTGACATCAATGCTTGATTTTGAATATCCTAGTTGCTTGATTAACTTTAGAGTACAAATGTTTAACCCAGCTCCACCATCAACAAGGACCCTACAGATAGTGCTTTTGTGGACCTAAAAAAGAAAGTGTAGAGGATCATTATGCAGGGGTTAATGTGGCGGCACATCATGGTCTATGAGTGTGGCATGTTTGTTAGCTGCTATATGGTTGACCATCGTTTGGAAGCTCTTGGGTGTTATATCCCTTAGGGAAACTGCATTCTAAAGGGCTTGGTCAAGTGCCAGTTTATGCTGTGGAGATATGCGCAATAGGTCAAACATGGAGATTTGGGTAGGTGTGCACTTTAGTTGGTCCACTATGCTTGTTTGTGGATCTGAGTTTGCTATAGGATTAGCCGATGTAGTAGTTGAGGATGGTACTCCTTGCAAGATGACATGGATTATAGTGCAATTGTTACCTTGGTCTTTGATAGTGATTGTAGCCACATGGCTATCTGAAGGATTGAGGCAATTGATAACATTATCACTGTTGACATATGTATAGTTAACTTGTTTTGTTTGTCCACCAGACCCGAAGGCTTTTCCCTTGTTGTGATCATGAAAGGTATCATTGAAAATAGTGTGATTAGTTGTTCCTTTGGTTTGAGTATTCATCACATCGATGACCCTTGTGTCAATCAGATCTTGGATAGCGTGTTTCAATCGGTACCAGTTGGCCATTTTATGCCCTTTCACCCGATGAAACTCACAGAAATCTTTGTCATTATACCACCTCGATTTGTTTTCATCTTGTTCAAAGTCACTGATTTCTGGGAGAGTGATAATGTTTGATTGCATCAACTTACGTAAAGTTGATTCTATCGGCTCTCCTAATGGTGTGAAATCTCATTGCTGGAATTGAAACCGTGGTTTGCGTTGATTCTATTGTTGACTATTTGACATAGTGGCTGCTTGTACAGGGGGAGGTTGGTTTTGGGTGTATGCTTGTTGAGTGGGCCCTGTGGGTTTTTGGTTTTCCATAGGTGCGCCTTGTAGTGACACCTTGGGTTGTGCGTAGTTGACTATCTTCACATTAATGACACCATCGCTAGTGACATTTTTGTTTTTGTCCCACCACTTAGATTTTTCCGTTGCATTCTTATTTGTATTTTTTTGTGTGGGATCTGCAAGGATTCCTCGTTTGACTAAGTTCTGCTCACAATGAACTCCTCTTTCGATGAGTTGTGTAAAGTTTAGAGCTAACTATAACTCTGTTGTAAATGACATGCCTAGAATTAGATTGTCAACAAACATGACTATTAAGTCTTGTTCGGGCACATCATATGTTATGTAGTTTGCCATATTCCTCCATCTCTATAGGAATTTCACAAAAGACTCTCCATCCTTCTGTTTAATGTCGCAAAGGTCCTTGATGCTGACCTTGCGCTCGATGTTATGATGAAAGTGAGCTATGAACTTTTCAGCTAATTCTCACCAAGACTAAATGCCATGAGGTAGATGTGAGAACCATTCCACTACTGGTCTGACCAAGCTTTGTGGGAACAGTCGCATTAGCTATGTCTCATCATGAGTGACTTCGACGCAACTAGCAAAAAACTCTCAGATATGTTCAATAGGGTTGGTACGACCTCTATATTTGTCAAATTTTGGTACTGAGAAGTGATTTGGGAATGAAGACATGTGAAGAGAATGGTCAAAGGGGTTTGGGTATAAATCCTCTGCGGTATAGGATTTATTTTGCCCCTGATTTTGCATATCCATCATTTGGGTTTGAAGGGTTTGCATTTGTTGCATTAACATGTCCGTTTGATATTGAGGCTGGTGTGTGTGGACATGAACCTTTGTGCTGTGGTGGGTATGAGGCTACGCCTCTGTGTCCCTTGAGTAGGAACATATGATTTCATCCTAGGGACTTGATATTGATTCCCCACTGAGTGGTTTGTAATTGGAGGGACATGAGTAAGCTATGGCGGGTTTTGATGTGTTTGCTACTGTGATTGAAACTGAGTTTGATACTGCTAGGGTTGGTATTGCTACTATTGAGGTTGGGTTTGAAAATGAAGTTGCTATTGCTGAGGTTGGATTTGAGGCAACTGAAGCTAGGGTTGCTGTTGCTGAGGTTAGATTTGAGGCAACTGAAGCTGGGGTTACTATTGCGGAGGTTGGAATTGAGGTAACTGAAGCTGGGGTTGCTGTTGCGGGGGTTGGAATTGAGGCAACTGAAGCTGGGGTTGCTGTTGTGGGGGTTGGATTGGTGTTGGAATGGGCAAAGGTGTAGCCTTGGGTGGGCCTTGACTGTAAGTTGTTCCTACAGAGATGGATCCCTGTGGGCATGAGGTGTTGATCCCAAGACTAGTGTGAATTGACTATAGCAGCGGCATAGTTTTAGAATAGTTGGTGTTTGGTGGCATGGAAGGCATAGCATGACAGCTTGATTGTCCTGGCCATGAGACCAAAGGTGGAGGCATACTAGTGACCATGGGTGCACTTAGTTGCGAGCCTGTCATGCTTTGAGTGGAAGATGTGCTGGCCTGGTTTGGGTCCTTAGTTTGACCGGATATAGTCTGTGTCGATGTGAGTAATATCAATGGTGGAAAAATTTGTGACACAACAGGTAGCATCTGAGGAGGTTGAGTAGTGTTTTGACCTGCGAGAGGGTTTTTGGGCCATATAGTTGATACACTGAATTCAGCGGGGAGTTTCACTCCCTTCTTTATTAGCATGGCCAAGTAACGTTTAGGGATCCTCTCTACAACAATGTCAACTACTTTCATGGAGCAAGTTCTTCCTTTGTGATATCTTGGAAAAAATCTGCCCCACAGGGTTGTTCAATGAATAGAGCAGAACTAGTATTCGCAAAGGGATCATTCTCTTGCTCTATTTTCCAAGCAGGGAAACGGTTGATATATGACTCATCAGGTTGAGTTATAGATTTAGACCTTGTGTAAGGTCCTCCATGAGGTGTTTGAGACATAGTGTGGTCCAGGTTTTGTAACTAAAACAAGTGATATAAAGCAAACAAAGAAGAAAGTCCTTTCTAAGAAAAGTCTGAGTTATGTTTTGGACAAGGGTAATTCTAAGGACAGCTTTTGATATAACTTGATCTCAAAGTGGTGATGATAAAAGATAATATTTTCTGACCTTTGCCTTGGACAAAGTCACTTTGATAAAGATGATGATGTTTGATATGATGAGATCAAGGTATTTCGAGTCTGAGCTTTCAAACTAACAATGTTTTTGACAATAATTGTGCTTTACAAAGAAAGGGTAATCTTTAATGTTTAGAGATTCACACAATGTTCTTCGCATTTTCCTAGGATAGACACTATTTTTGGACACCAAATGAAGAATTCTTTCAAGGTTTTTAGGTCAAAATAGGAATATAGTGTATCTGGTTAATTGCGGTACAATTCCATCGATTGCGGTAAAATAACTAGTCAATTGCAGTAGTTTATCACTGATTACGGTAATAAGAATGATGATTGTAGCAATAAACAAGTCAACTATGGAAAAATTCCTTCAATTGTGGCACAATGCGGGCAATTGCGGTAAATGAGGAATAGTCTAAAAAAGAATAGAGGATAAATATCACTGCTTGATATTTTTGAATTTTTTTGGAACAATGCTTCTGATTTGCAAGATAGTTGATGTTGACAACCCTATACTTTAACACATTTGACTTGTTTTGACAGTTTTTTGTTTTGCATTTTCAGAAACTAATCAAAGGAACAAGCACAATAGACACTGTGTTTTGAGAAATGAAGACTAAAATTGTGTATGTTCTACAACTTTTTCAAGTTGCAATGTTATCACGAGGTCTCAACAATGAACAATCAGATTAATCTA
>MU228319.1:818893-830823 GCA_018584345.1 Thuja plicata | reverse complement strand
GATGATTTGGGGAATGAATTTAGAGGAAAATAGATGATTAATTAATGATTAAAAACCATTAATTAATAGATGAAAATTAGTGTTTTTAATGTAAAGTCGCAAACCTGTCCATTTTTGGGTGTCTACAGTTATAATTCATTTAAATCTTCAAAGCCGAAGGTGATTTTAAAATTTCTCCCTTTTTTTTAATAAATTTCCATTTTTTGAAAAATTGACTTTATTAATTCAATCTTTTTCATTTTTCTTATATCTTCCGAAAATGAGGCCTGCCATGCATGATGATTTTAAAAATAATTATTTTATTGTTTCATCATATTAATTTAAACATAAATTTGTTAATCTACTTCAGATGTGCTGATATTTAGCTGGGTTCCTTGTAGACCCGACTTTAAAAAAATATTTTTAATCAAGTGGTCCTTTAATCATTTCTGATTGGCAATGGTGAGTGATTTGGAACACTTTTATAGTCAATAAACTATATTCAGTATCCTTAGATTGTGTGCTATGAGCTTTGTGTGCTATGAGCCTCTGTGAAAATGACCAAACTGAATTTGCTGCCTTTGGAATCACCCTGGAGAACTGATCATATCTCTACATAAAATTGTAAAAATAGGTATGCCTGTAGATATATGACCAAAGATTTCAATGAAAAAATAGGCTCTGAAAAATTCATCCTGAATTGCAAGATTTCCAGTGTCAAAGGTGGCCTACAAATATTTTCTTGGAACTTCGCTGATAAATCTTGAAAACTGCATTTGCTTTGGCACTTGAAACTATGTCAAATCAACTGTTGAAGCTTTACAATTTGACACACAGGTACATCTTCATATAGAGAATCGATGGGAAGACTCCATTTTTTGTGATATCTGTCCAACTATGACATATAATTTTCCAGAGCAGGCATCCGACTAACTTTAGATACTGTGCACATTATAAATCTGCATTTTTTGCATTCAGTTTTGGCCAAGGAAAAATAGAAAATAAACTCTTGGAGCTTTGAAAATTTACATAGGGTATGATATAACATAGAAAATAGCATGGATCAATTGTTTTGATGAAAGATTCAAATGAGTGGGAAATATTAATGTTCATAGAAGGCCACTTTGACAAAATTTTCAGTATATAACTAGCAAACTAAAAGAAATTGCAAATGGATTGGGATTGGGAAAAATAACATTTGATGTCATGAGGCCCTTGAAATTAGTATAGAGTTTCATTATGATATGGATAATTTAGATGAGCCATTGGCTTGATAAGCCAGACCATAGGTATTCAAATATTCAACTTCAAAAATGGGTATTTGTAGAAGTAATAACATGCAGGCTGTGACATTGTTATGCACCTTAAGAATTTTCCATTTGACAAATATGTCAAGCTTGGTTGCGGGAGGCTGAAAATAAATGTATACACTCATTTACAAGTAGTAAATAGGATTTCATAGTGAACTTACTCATTGAGCATGGGATTGAGGAAGTCAATTTTAGGGTTTTCTTATCATGTGGAACTGTAAATTTTGCAAAACTTTAGAGCTCCAACATAGTCCTCCAACTGTGATTTTAGATTGGAAATATTTTCACTTTGTTTATTTAGTTTTTGGCTTACTTCTTTGTATATTGCTTTGAATTTCTGTATCTACTCCCTTAGCTTAGATATACAAGAGTTTCCTTCATTGAGATTTTCTTTCAGTTCTTCATTCTTAGATTCTGTGCATTTGATGTCATCCAAAATTATCTTCACTTCTTCATTAGAGTAGTATTCTCTAGCCATCTTTTCAACCAACCAAGATCTCCCTCAAGAAGTTAAGCTCTATCTGCAATAACTAAGAGGGGAGGTGAATTACTTATCCCAAGATATTTTTAAACTTTAATTGTACTAGTAACAATGTTAGTTCAAACTGATAATCTAAACATTGATAAATATGAAAGCATAAAAGAAACACCATGCATAATGAATATCAGATTTACATGAAAACCCAAGATGTGGAAAACCACACAGAAGCTAATTCTCATGAATAAGAACACCGGTTAAGGTGATTTTTACAATGCTCACTACAGGGAAGGCTCGCTGTCGATCGGGCTCACTACCCTGACTAAAAATAGGTATCACAACTAACACAAAATATTGAACTTATAGGAAAAAGAACTAATGAAATTGCATCTGCACATGCATGAATTCAGTTATGGTGAATAGCACTATAGTAGTCAGAAGCATAACTGAACTAAGATCCTTTGCTAGTCTTAAATACAATTTAGGAAAACCTTCATCACATCTTCTTTTCTTTGTAATCAATATTGTTCTTCACCCTTCTTTTTTCAGTTCATACATGACTTCACCATATAGTCATACTCACATCATATCATCATTTTATATTTTCACACCTCTCACTTAGATCGAGAAGATGTTCTATATATATATGCACATCTGATGATCATACAAATATTTATCGGCCTAGGAAAAATATGTTAGCTTGATAATAAAGTAACTTGTAATATGAAATGAGGATCAATATGCTAGCACATGACCTAAAGTTTAGGTCACACTATGAGAAATGCACAACATGCTACCAAGGGACCAAAAGATAGGTCTTACATAAGGTAACCATAGTACATAGATTAAGCACCAAAAGCTAAATATGTTCTGGGACCGATGGGAACACCACAACCAAGACCATGTCTTGATCATAAGAAAATTCAACACCAACTGATGGATAAAACCAAGCAATGATCCAAAGAAAATGTTTCCAAATGCTATACCAAAATCTTGATATACCATGGATATATGAATGAAACTTTGAGCACAACAATCATCTATACTTCATTCACAAAAAATGGTAGAAGTACTAGAAAGATATATCATTATTACCAAACCATCCACAATATCTGCTGTTATACAAAATGACATAAGACGAGTCAATTTTAACCAATACCGGAGGCACAATCAACCAGTACAATAGTTTTGACATCAATGACAATAAGGCTAGAAACAACATCTCAACACAAACTTCATTCATTCCATTACACATATTTCATCCATTCTATTATCTAAGATTTGTACATACACCTCTCGACCATGCCATCCAATTCCTCATCCTAATTCTCCTTTTGTGCATTATGATTAGTCAATTTTTAGTGTCATACCATTTCGAACCTAGTGTCTCACATGTTAGTAGTGCTAGTAGGTGGTCCTTGCATATGACATAGAATTGGGTTAGGATGATCCCCTAAACATGGTTAATAGGTAAGGTCACTTTTTATTATAAAATTAGAGGGTACAACATGTACATATTTATATAGTCTTGAAAAAATCATAAAAATCTATTAAAGTCTTGAATTTTTTATAAAAAATATAAAAGGTCCTTAAAAAAATAGGAAAACTTAAAAATCTTAAAAGTTCAAAAAATTTAATTTTTTTTTTTTAAAAACCCAAAGCAATAAAGTTTTAGTTCCTAGCACTATATTTATTTTATTTTTTGTTTCATTTTTTTTTCCAATGATTGTCCCTTGAGACTTGAGGTAGACATGTGAGTAGAGGTAATCATGAGACATAAAACCCTACTCTTAGTGAATCATGCATTAATATAAAAATCACCAAATCGAACCATGAATATGACAGAATAAACTTGTCATATCAATCTATCACCATCATCATTAATTGGTACTTTGTCCAACCATCATGTATCTTATATAAAGTGTACTACACTCAAAATTAGACAGTATCTATCTTATATCCAGGGTATGTCATTCATGAAACTAGGCATCATGATCAACCTTTTGGATACAAATAATCAAATTTGAAAGTAAGATCAAAATGGTTGTTGTCTCACTTGGTTGAGTGAGTCGTATCTTTGATAAATTTTATTTCATGTCATGTACCTGTGATACTCAAGGATATCACTGAGTCATGAGAGTGGCTAGGAGCGTCCATGGTATTTTGTTTCTATTTTTTCTTCTATTTTTAGGATATTCTTATAAAATTCTAGGGCATGTATGTGTTGATACATTCACTTACTAACTATCACACATACCTCAACCTTTAATGCACATATCCTTTAGGATAAGTGGAAGAATTTATTATATATAATATGTCTATTTTTATACAAAATAGATCACACAATTTCTTGAACTTCATATATGTCACGATGCAACACATCCATTTTTCTATATCAAAAATCTCTACAAAGACAAAAGTGCACTTATACATTAAAGAAAGGATTGGTTCTCTTTTCCTTTCCTTTAATTTGTGTCATTTTGAATTGTTTTTTTTTTTCATTTTGGTTTCATCTTGTGTCCCCTTTTGAGATAAGTCCTATTCCCTTGTAGGTTAGTCTTATGTTCATTTTCACGAGTCTTGTGGTCTTCTTGGTCTAGTACACGAATATGCAAAAATAATCGCATTCTTCATCCACCACATGTTAGGACATATGCATATCATAATCATACATTTAATACATCCATGAAATAGAACATAAGTATCATCAGGTTCTACATGTACATGTTAGAATCATGATATATCAATTAATCCATACAATTACACACATGAGCATAACATCAATATACACATATAAAGTCCAAAAGTGATCTTGCCATACCATCATCATAATATACATCACATGAAAATCCTCATATAAGAAAATATAGAATGTATATCACATAAGACTTCATATAATCAACATATAGTCCTTTGCATAATATATACATCATATATGTATTGTAGTACAAAATTAGTGTTATGTCAAAAAGAGATTGAAGGCTTGATATGAGAAAAAGTGTTTGCAAAATGTATCCAAAATGAGCTTCCTTGTAGGTAGGATTTAATCATCTTTCTCTCCGTATCCTCCTATCCCCTATCCTATTAAGATGATGTAATCCCTCATGTCTCTAGTGTTGTTTGTCTAGGCCTAGGTGGCCTTACTGGTCGCATCACTCCCCTGCTACTCTATGTCCTAGGTGAGTGTGTCCCACTATGAGACTTGCTCTATGATATAATAAATGAGTAGGATGGATCCCTCTACTCCATAGGTAGCTCAATCTCATATAGTCCCCTATACCATCTGATATCTTGACCTAACTCTCCTAGAGTCTAGGCTATCTCATGTGCACTCATAGTAGAGATTCTCTCAATGAACTTCTAGACCTCATCATCTATCTTGTGTTGTCTAGAAAAAGTTATGTCCCTCTTTAGTATCAGTATGTCTATAATTACTATGAGAGATAATATATCTAGTGTCAACCTATCCCTATTTAATACCACTATATCCATCTCTACAATGAGAATTGCTCGCTTAGTTTACAAATTCTTTACCTATCTCAATAACCCTATAATATAATCTCTCTAAGTCATAAATATACCTCTTAGAGTACCCTCATTAGGAATCTCCTTGATTTACACACCCACAACTATGTCTTGCATCTGCATATCTTGTGGAATATGTATGTCATCCTTTTTCTCTAGTTGTATAGGGATAACATTGAGATCTCCCCCATCCTCATCATCGTTATCATCATCTCCATTGGTCTTCTCATCATGTCCATTTATTTTTTCATCATCTCCATTCCCCTCAATCAAATCATCATCTATCTCCACGTCCTCCTTAGCCTCCTCCTCTCCCTCATCTTGCTCTCTTGGTCATGGCATCTCTCTAGGAATTGGTATATTAGGATCTATCAAAGGAATCAATCTATACTCTATGAACCATTTTTCATACTCAGGTGTAGTCCCTATATATGTTACCTTGAAACCTACTCCGCAAGTTATCTAGGCTGTACAACTGATTAAAAATCTATATAACCACATGTACCCTAATCATTGGTCCTTACTCCCTAACCTCTCTAGTGGAATAAGAAACATCAACTACATCACTCTGGATGGTAGGTTCTCTCATGCGTAAGGGCATCATTTTTTCATTTTAAATCACTTTAGATATGAAAAAAAAACTCTATCTCTTTAGCTCTATGAGAAATTCTATGAGGAGTCTGCAGAAAGACCCTAATGGGGATCATGCTTCCCATCAAGGTCTCATGTTTTAATTTACAATCTCTTGAAAGTTAATAAAGTCGACAAACCATTCCTTAAGGGAAATGCCTCTGGTGATGAAGAAACATAGGATGAGGAGTTAGATGATCAATTTGAGGAGGAAAATGAGGATGATTCGATGGGTACATCGGGAAACAATGCCAAAGGGAAAGGAAATTAGAAGGGAAACACCTCTAAGAAAACTATCAAAAACAAGGAAAAGATGGAAGAGTCTGATTCAGAGTTTGAATTAGATGATGAAAATATGGATGAGGAGGAGACAAATGCTAAAGGGAAAAAGAGGAAAATCCCTCCCAAAAAGGAGAAGAATACAGACACCAAGAAGGTCAAAGGGATATCCTCAGGTGAGGAGGATGAAATGTATGAAATCCCCAGAAAGAATAAGAAAAATAAGGTACTAAAAACCAAAAAGATATTGAAAGCAGAGGTGATGATACTAAAGATGGCACCCAGAATGTTCACCGTAACATGGAGGAGACCAATCAAATTAGCAATGAAAATACCAGAAAAGATACTAGCCCTCTTGGTAACTAGAAAGACAATGTGGACCACCAATCAGGTTTGTGATGATGTTGGCAATAAAGAAAAAGGTGATGTTCAGATTGGGCAGGATAAAAAAGAGAGCATTATGGCTTTTGGTCATTTTATGGTTAACATTGCGCAGGATACTGAGAAAATAAAGGCAGACCTAAAGGATCAATACAAAATTGTCAACATAATAAGAAATGCAAACTTTGGTGAGAAGCCCCTGGCTACCAGCTTCGAAGATTGGATGGAAGCTGTGCACAAAGGTGAGTCCTTCGGGGATCTCGGTGGCATTTTCCTCCAAACGGAAAAGAAGCTTAATGATTTGAGCAAGGAGGTAAAGGAAAAAAACCATGAAGCTAGGATCACCAACTTGGAGAGTAAAGTGGAGAATATGGAAAGTGCTTTGAAGAAAATCAGCGAGCAGAGCTTCCAAATCTTGAAGGTCTCTACGGACCACAATAAGATTCTAGTGCCCAAAATGGAGCAAAACAAGGGAGAGGAAACCAAGGAGATTACAGAAAGCACTAGGCTTGGTAAAATAACCCGTGCCAACACCAGAAAAAAGGATACTGATCTAGAGGATTTGAAGGTATCTGCAAGCAACATGGACCTCCTGGTCATCCAGGCTAAAGAATTGATGAAAAATTGCTAGTTGTTTCCTTGGTTTCTTTTTGTTGTCTTTTTCTGTTGTTCTCTATTTTCTATCTACTATCTTTTTCTATGTTTTGGGCCTTGGGAAAATGTTTCTTCAGGTGTTGTAGCATATTTTGGACTTGATATTTGAAATTTATCTATGATTGTGTTGTATAAGCTTTCGGGTACCTTTCAAAACCTGTTTTTACTTAATAAAAACAAGAAACATATCTTGTACCCGAGTATGTGCAAGATCATGAGGGGCCAAAAAGTGGCGATGTAAAAAAAATCCAATTTTCAGTCGTCCAAAAGTGCATGAAAATGTTTGTTGACTTTTTAGTAGGCCTAGGTGTCAGTACACCTGGGAAAACCTAACACCAAAGCACAAGCCTATTTGGGTACCCAAAAATATCGGGTACCCAAAACCTATGGCATAAATCAAAACCCATAAACTATTTTCCTCATTCTCTTATCATTTTGGGATTGGAAAATGACTCTATATATCCTATACACGATATTTTTGGGTACATGACTTCTCTAACAACAAATTTGACTCCGCAGTATATATGGTAAGTAAATTCTTGGTATATTTTGATTAATTTATTTCATTTTGATGTTAAATGTAGTTATTTTGGTTGAAAGAGGGTTTTGTATTGATTTTTTTAATAATATATGAAATTAATTTGAATTTTATATTTATTTTTTATATAATCAGGCATGGCTGACAACAATGAAGAAAATAACCCTCCCCCACCAAATAATGATCCCCAAAACAATCTAGAACCGCTTCAAAACCCTCGATCTTTAGAGGATTTGATACAAGAGAATTTGAAAACTATACGGGGCTTCCAAAACACATATCAGAATATACCTACATTAGGTCCCATTCTTTCGACCCTAAATACTATTTTTGAAAACATTGACACACTTACGCAACAACATAATGTTGCTCTTCATTGATGTGATGATATGCATGCCCAATTTGATGACGGGCTTGACCATGATGGGGTTGCGGCCCTTAATATAACTAAAGAAGATATGGCCTCCCTTTTTTTGAATCCTAAAAATGGATTAAAAGTTGACCCAAAAAGCCCAAATTATCAATAAAATGGTGCACAAATGATGCAATGCGTACACAATTTTGGGATCGTTGGTGGATGGTTTTTGATAAACCACCCCATAGCAATTTGGAGCTCCCTTTCTATTTCATAAAAAATTTGTATGTTGAGTTTGTGCTTGGTCACAATGTTAATTATTGGAGCATGAGGCCCAATATGGGCATAGGCAGAGGAGCTCCTCAGACTAGGAAATTTTTCCAGTGCAAAAAGGCCACTACCTTTGTCCCCCCCACTGATGTCTCACCCCCTCCTCCATTGCAACATCCTGATATCATTGCAGAGGCTGCCTCACAGAGTATTAGGGCCATTCACTTGTTGAGTGATCATTTGATCACGCAGACCAGGTCAGTGTTGCCTACTGGTGTGGATGATGCTGACACATCGACATTTGGCAGCAGTTCACATGTATGTGTGCCCCATACTTGCATTATGTACAATAATTTGTGCCTCAGACCACTTACTGATGTTGATACATATCAATATATTATTGATGAGGAGGATATAGGAGACGCAGTTACAGAGGCTGCAACACCTCATGGAGCATCTACGTCTCATGAGAGTGCTGAGGAGGGGTGTGCAGAGCCATGGATTCTTGTTGATACGGTAAGAGTAAACATTATAAATAAATTTGTCACATGACTTATTTAGTTTATAAATAATTTATTTATTTAGATTATTTTTAATGATTACATGCACTTATGTATATATATTTGGTCCATTTATGTTCAGTCAATGACAGAGGAGGAGTTGAGACAGGTGGATGACTCCACAATTTCAGCCATTTCATTTGGCCTTGACACCTATACGGTATATTATAAATTATGTACCCATTAGTTTTTTAAATATCATTTGGTGTACATCCTTAAATCTCTATCAATTAGAGAAATAAAATTCATACATTTACTAATATATTGTCATCTTATTGTACTCTTGCAGGTATCAGCTGATGTCAGTGGGGGGCACGAGGGGGTTCCTCCTTCATGTGTCGACAAAGGAAAGGTAATTAATTATTTAAGATTAATTATGCATGCATATGTATGCCAATTATGTGTAGTAATAACTATTTTACATGCACTTTATTGTATAGGGTGTGGCTCTTGAAGATGTCTTGACACAGGCTATTGATTTGGAGTGATAGCCCGATTGTACGTAGACTTACATATTTTTATTTGTATTTTGCAACCAAATTTGTTATGATGAAGTACATTTATATATAATTGACTACCTTTTTTACTCTCATAGGTTAATCCTAGTGTGAGGGAGGCCCCACGAGAATCTTTCATATCTTTTTTGACCCAACCCACTATTCTAGAGGGATCAGTGGACGTAAGTTTTAATTTTAGTTCAATTAATTTGTAATTTTATTACGCTATCATCTTATTTTGTAGATTTATTACTCTATGTTGTACCACTCTACTAATCTCATTATTGAAAATATATATTTATAGGTCAGAGTTGGTATTGATGGCATTTTCCCTTCGCTACCAAAGGCTTATGTTAGGACACCTGATCGTGGTAGGAAACCGAGAGGCCAGGTACAGATGTTTGTATTCAAGTATAATTTTAATTAAATTAGTGTTTGAATTATGAATTATATATATGTACAAATCATATAAACTAAGCAATTTAACTTGGGTTTGAACTCATTTTTGATGCAGGATCAATCAGAGCCAAATAGTTCTTCAAAGAGGCTACATTTTGATGATCCCCTTACGACATATGATGTGGTTTTAGTTGTGGCCATTTAGAGATGCTACTTGGCACATTTTGAGATGGCATATATGCCACATTGTACACCTAGAAACATTGATTTTGTAGACATTTTGAAATGGCATGTGCCATATTTGTATATGGAGATACTTTTGATACTTTCTATATATAGAACATTTTCATTTTTATGTTATATTTGTGTCATCTTCTGTATACACATTTAGTATTCATGTTTATGGAATTGAATGGTGAAGTTATATCTTCACTATGATTATCATTATGATTTAAATTATATCTTGTTGAAGTTATATGTCAATTTATTTGAATTTGTTATAATAGATGTAATAAATTACCCAGATGTAATAAATTAATAGATGTAATAAATTTGTTTTCCTCAGTCACATACCTTGGGGTCACTTGGGTCAAGTGTGGTCATGAGCATTCTAGTGACTTCGTTGGAGGAACGGGGTTGTCACTGGAATTTACCTGACCAATCGGAGCCGATGGAGCAAACTATTTGATGTCAGGACAGATGGTTTGAAAGATACACTACGGAGCTAGTTTCAAATGACCCTCACTACAAGTTTTGGCATCGACTGAGATTGCCTTGCCAAATGTAAACGAAGTCAAATCACCCAAAAATGAGAGAGGTTATTGTAGACCTTGGCAACACAATCTTGTAGCCTATGATGGTTTGTCAATACCTCTCACAAGATATGAGATACGAGCCTTGGAAGATCGCTGCCCAATCATTCTTAGTGCACCTTGGGGTCACTTGAGTCAAGCATGGTCACGAGCGTTCTAGTGACTCCGTGGGTGGAATGGGGTTGTCACTAGTATTTACCTGGCCAACCAAAGCTAATGGAGCATATGGTTGGATGCTAGGACGGATGGTTTGAAAGATACACTATGAAGCTACTTTGAACTGACCCTCACTGCAAGTTTTGGCATCGACTGAGATTGCCTTACCAAATGAAAACAAAGTTGAATCACCCAAAACTGTGAGAGGTTATTGTAGACCTTGAAAAAATGATCTCATAGCCCCTAATAGTTTGTCAATACCTCTCACGAGGTCTGAGATACAAGCCTTGGAAGATCGCTACCCAATCGTGCTTAGTGCACCTTGGGGTCACTTGGGTCGAACGTGGTCGCGAGTGTTTCAGTGACTCCATGGATGGAATGGGGTTGTCACTAGTGTTTAATCGGCCAACCAGAGCCAATGGAGTATATAGTTGGATGCCAAGATAGACGGTTTGAAAGATACACTACGGAGCTACTTTCAACTGACCCTCACTACAAGTTTTGACATTGATTGAGATTGCCTTTCCAAATCCAAATGAAGTCGAATAGCCCAAACCTAAGAGAGGCTATTGTAGACCTCAACAACACAATCTCATATCCCCTAACAGT
Source organism: Thuja plicata (assembly GCA_018584345.1). Lineage (NCBI taxonomy): Eukaryota > Viridiplantae > Streptophyta > Pinopsida > Cupressales > Cupressaceae > Thuja > Thuja plicata. The sequence goes on along the minus strand of MU228319.1, from coordinate 819,391 downwards.
TTTTCAATACCTCTAACAAGATCTGAGATACGATCTTTGGAAGATCGCTTCACAATCATGCTTAGTGCACCTTGGGGTCACTTGGGTCAAGTGTGGTCGTGAGTGTCCCAGTGAATCCGTGGGTAGAATAGGGTTGTCACTAGAATTTACCTGGCCAATCGGAGCTGATGGAGTAGACATTTAGATGTCAGGATGGATGGTTTGAAAGATACACTATGGAGCTACTTTCAATTGACCCTCACTGCAAGTTTTGGCATCGACTGAGATTGCCTTGTCAAATGTAAATGAAGTTGGATCTCCCAAAACAAAGAGAGGTTATTATAGAACTTAGAAACATGATCCCGTAGCCCATGATAGTTTCTTGATACCTCTCACGAGGTCTGAGATAGGAGCCTTGAAATATTGTTTCCCAATCGTGCTTAGTGCACCCTGGGGTCACTTGGGTCAAGCGTGGTCGCGAGTGTTCTAGTGACTCTGTGGGTGGAATGGGGTTGTCAC
>MU228319.1:755713-771363 GCA_018584345.1 Thuja plicata | reverse complement strand
TTCAGTGCTCTTGTATCTTGCTTCAAATCTTTGCTTCATGGTGTCCCATCTAGTAATACAGCCTGTAGGTAAGTCTTGGAACCAATCTGCTGCATCATCTACCAATGTATCTACAAACATTCTAACTACAACATCCTCATGCTGAGGATTCACCACACTACATGCTTTCTGAAATGCACACAAGTGTTGTTCTACTGATACTGTGCCATCACCATTGAATTTAGGAAAATTCTTTCTTGAGGCCCTTGGAAAGTCATGATTTGCTATGAGGTTTAGAGGCCCAATTGCATTTCCCCAAGGAACGGCCATGTTTACTAACCTTGTGTTTGGTTGAGAAGATTGAAATGAAACTGAAAGAGGAAGTGAAATACCATGAAGAATCAATGAATTACAAGTGGCAAAAATAGGAGTTCTACCAACAAGAGGTGAAGAAGATTTTCTTCTCTTTGTTCTGAAAGAAATTTTAGCAGGCAATTGAATTTCTTCAGGATTGTTGTCTTCAACTTCTTCTCTCGACTTAGCCCTTCCTTTCCTGTAAATATTTTCAAGAATAGGGAAATTTACTTCTTTAAGCTTTTCATATACTGGGTCAATCTTTCCCTTTAGTTTTGCACTCCTGGTAAATCTGGAATCCAGGATGCCTTAAAATTCTCAGAAAACTTATGATATACTTTCTTTCTAAGTCTTCCCCAGTAGAGTCGCCAAAAACTTTTGGTTAACAGTTTGTCCTCCCTTAAGATTTTCAATCTTTGACTCTCTATACACCCAAGGTGAGAGAACAAAAGGATGTTTTCCAACAAATGGGTTAGTGTAAGTTATCTATCACTGCCCTCTGAATTGATAGGTACAGCTCCTTGATTGTGTTTAATCTTCAATGAATTTGTTTCTTTTGATCATCAAATTATCTTCTTATGAGTTTTAACCAAATTGCTTGTAGGCACAAACAATTCAGGCAAGGATAAGGTTTAATCTCTATTCAAATCTAATCTACCTATTCTAAAATGCATATTCTACTGAGGAGAACAGAAGCAGAATCATACATGGACATCAAATAGAATTTCTTACGCTGCAACTTCTAACATGAAATAGAATCCAAGAAGGAATTACATTTCCACATACAGTTGTACCTTCTATTCTGATGCACCTAGATTACTGAATGAATAGGAGAAGAATCACACATGAAAAAAAAATAGAATTGCTCTCACTGCAATCACAGACATGAAATAGAATCCAGCATGCAACTGCAGCTTCACATATGACTGTTCTATCTATTTAAAATGCAAATGATTCACTAAAATGGCACAACAAACATGAGACAAAGCCACTGTAAATAGAATCACTTCTGCTTCATTAACAAGTTTTCCAACCCTGTATACTGAATTCTTTACAGAATTTATAGACTTTACAATACATCAGACTTCTAAGAGCCAATGACCTTTCCTCTTCTTCGAATACAAAGAGACAGAATGCAAAGAAAAAGACTTTTCAAATCTGAGCACTCGAACAGTCACTATGGAATCTGAAACTCTTCATCTTCAACCAACATTATCGAGCTGAATCCATTGGGCTTCGGGGTCAAATAACTGTTTATGTTCAAAATAGCCAACATGTAAACAACAGTTAACATGATCCACAACTGACATTCATCCTTTCTTAGATGTATCAAAGAAAGTGCAGCATAGTTTCTGTCGTTATTTCATAAGAAATCAATCTCCATAATGCAATTGGCAGAAAATCCCAAACTGAATGCTTCCGGCGGAAAATACCAAATCTGCTTCTCCATTGCGGAAAATTAGACTGAAGCTTCTCCTTGGCGGAAAATGAACATGAGAGGTCATTTTCTGTTTTCTTTGCGGAAAACTCAAAAAGTGCTTCTCCTTGGTGGAAAATTGGAAAAGCGCTTCTCTATTGTGGAAATTTGCATCTTGGCTTCTCTTCGTGGAAAATGTATGAGGGGGTGCGAAACCTGCAATATGGAGAAGCCACTACCTGTCTTTCCGCACATCATCTTTAAGTGCACGGGCTACTTAACTTAAAGCACATGCTTTATTAGATTTCTTAAAACAATGACATGATATTCCTTTTTAATAAATTGGGCCCACCTTATTATAATCAAGCTTGCGAAAAATCTCTTGAGAGGTGCGAAACCCGCACAAGGAAAAATTCTTCTTTGCAGAAAATCTCTTGAGAGGTGCAAAACCCACAATAGGCAAAGTTTTCTTCTTTGCCGAAAATCACTCGAGAGGTGCGAAAACCGCACAAGGCAAAATTCTCTTCTTTGCGGAAAATCACTCGAGAGGTGCGAAACCCGCTAAAGGTAAAGTTCTTCTTTTCTGCCTTTGCGGAAAATTACCTTCTTAGGTAGAATTCCGCCATGGAGAAGATATTTTTGAAATCCTGTTGAGCTCGTTCTTGCTCATTTCTTAACCAAATTGCTTGCCGTTTGTTGCATTAGGATTGTTGAGACCTGTAGAATCGATCCATACCAGTCTTCGATCTCTGCCTGAGAAAGAACATCAATTGGAGCACAAATCTTTTCCGAGTTAGGATCTACAACCTACCCAAATATGAAAAGACCTCAGAACAACCCACCTGGCTAAGAGAAGGAAAGGTAATGACAGGGAAACCCGACAAAGATAGCCTACCTAAGAAAGGCTTAGACATAGAATCAGACTGACCAGACTAACTATATGACTCCAAGAATGTCAAAAAAAGAGGGTGACTGAAAGTCAGACAACAGCTGGCTCTGACTGGGGGATCATGTATTGCAAAGTGCATGAATAATTCAGCTTCTCTGGTTTTGCAAGTGCCTTATCCATTGGGTTGCGGAGTCTAGGTCAAAGAGATCAATGAGAAAATGTATACAGGGAGAGCGGAGGAGAGTAGGGCAACTTGAAACAAAACAAAAGAAAACAACTACCGACTACGACACAAAAAAAACATCTACCTAACTAAATACTACATAGGGGTTACCTGCTCTTCAATTATGCATCTGGTATAGCTTCAAATCCTGCCCATTATAGGAATATGGCAGGGACTCTCCAGAAGGATATGCCAGCCTAAAAGAATTATTTTGATTTGCCTGCACAATCTGGAATGGACCTTTCCACAAGGATTGAAACTTAGAATGCATTCCTTTAGGTTCACGTCTTTTATACCACAATAGCACCATATCACCTTCCATGAATTTTCTTGGCCTTGCTTTCTTATCAAACAACTTCTTGAATCGGTTCTGATGTTCAGTGATCCTATCAACCATGTCTTCCCTTTCCTCCTGCAACTTGGTCAAATACAGAATTCTCTTCTCTAAACCATCCTTAAAAACATCATCCTCAATGGTATTTTTCAACTTACATGTAGCAAGTTCCAAAGGTAATGGAAAGTTGGCTTCAACTCCATATACCAACTCAAAAGGTGAAATGCCTATAGCCATCTTTGGAGTAGTTCTATCTGCCCATAAAGCATCATGTATTTTCTTATGCCAGTTCTTCTGATTATCAGTCACCAATTTCTTCAAAATATTAATCAAGTTTTTATTACTTGACTCGGCTTGCCCATTTCCTTGAGGGAAATAATCTGAAGAATGCCCTATCTGAATCCCATAATCATAACAAAAGGCAACGATTTTTGAGGATGAGAAATATGAGGCATTAGCCATGATCAAATTTGTTGGAACCCCAAATCTGACCAAAATTTGTTCTTTGATGAATTCACACACTGCATCAGATGTAGTCCTTTTCATAGGTTTAGCTTCAACCCATTTGCTGAAGTAATCAGTGGCAGTAAAGATGTATGAATGCCCCTAACTTGAAGGAGGATTGATTGGTCCTACAAAGTCCAAACCCCACTGTTGAAAAGGAGCATCTATCACCACCGGTTTCAAAGGTAATGCAGCCAACTGAGGTTTTCCTGTAAACAACTTGCACTTTTCACAATTATCCACCCACTTGTATGCATCTTTGAACATTCCAGGCCAATAAAAGCACTGCCTTAGAATCTTGAAAGTTGTCACGGTAGATGAGAAGTGACCTCCACATGCTTCATCATGAAAAGATTTCAAAAACTTTTCCTGCTGTTCCTTATCAACACATCTCAGAAAAGCGCCATCAATTGCTTTCTTATAAAGAACATCATCATGGATGATGTAATTCAAAGCTTTATTCCTTAAATTCCTCCTTTGTTTAGCAGTTAATCCATCCAGGCATTCCCCATAAGTCAGAAAATATGCAATATTTAAAAACCAAGGAGCTTGTAGACTTACCATCAGCACTCTATGATCGTCTTCTTCAACTTGCTGACTCTCTGCTATGGCCTTGCAAAGAGCATTCCCTCTTATGAGTTTTTTTGGCCTAACATCTATGTCATACTCCTGGACCTTTGCAATCCAAGATCCTCTATGGTTACAACCAACATCTTGCTGTGTTAATACGCTCTTTACAGCGACACCAGGCACATAGATGACTGAATGTGAATGAAAGATATAAAATCTAAAATTCTTCAATGCTCTGACCACTGCATAAGCATGTTTTTCAACTTGAGAATACTTCAGCTCATGATTTTTTAGAGGCATACTCATGAAAGCAATGGGAGCTTGTATTCCTTCTTCATTTTCTTGCATCAATATTGCTGACATGGTGTGTTCAGATGCATAGCAGTATATAATGAACTCTTTAGTATAATCAGGATGAACCAAGATAGGAGCATTTGCAATAGCATTGTTTACATCCTTGAAAGCTCTTTTACCACCATCAGTCCACTTAAATGTTTGATTTCCTTTCATCATGTCAACTATGCTTTGCACAATCTCAAAAAAATCGGGTACAAATCTTCTCAAAAAATTCACTTGACCAAAGAAAGATTTAACACCAGTCTTACTCAAAGGTAAACTTAATTTCTGAATAGCTTTAACTTTGTCTATCGGGGTGCACTATCCGTCAGTGTTTACTGTCACTTGGTGTATACTGAAATTTTATACATTACTGATAACATAACCTTTATGTCTTTGATTTATTTAAATTATATGACAATATGTATATGACCAATCAGATTATATCAAGTTGACATCAATGACAATATAATACATTAACTGATTTAATGTCTTGCATTAAATTTATGTATCTCGGTGATCATCAACTTAACATCTTTAAACATTTAATCAGTTATAGTTCATCAATCTCTCCCTGGCATTGATGACAACATACTACTAATACAATATAAAATATATCAGTTGTAGTTCCAAAATTTCTACCAAACTTTTTGTTCTATAACCAATTCAAATATCTGGCTCTTGGTAAGCTCTTGGTTCAGGGGTACCAAGGATCAACATGAAGACTATGAAGGAATGGAAGATACCTGGTGGCAATCAGAGGTCCAAGGAGGTCAAAGGGATCCTAAATGATGCAAACCATATAATTATAATGTATTGGCTCCTATAATGGTTTGATACCATAAAATGGCATTTGAATCTAAGGAATGAATTTATATCCTTGAAAGGATTGAATAAATGTAATATGGACCATTAGTGTGCAAGGAATGTCTTAGGGTAGCTAGGGTAATAGGAAAGATTCTATTAAAATATCCTAGGGGTTTGACATCCTTTGGAGTTCTTTCATTTCTTATTTACAAGGTTTTTAAAGCATTTTTAAAGTTTAAAAGTTTTAATATTCAAATGTTAACGGCTAGTAGCCGTTTAGCAGGGAAATGGGATTTTTGTTGTTTAAACAATTAACTAATCCCTCAACCTGGTTGGGAGAGCTTTGGTAAGTTAAATTTTGTTTTCCTGTTTGTATCTGGGTCTCCATTGTATAGGCATGATGCCTGGAGTGTACGGATAGGAACATAGATTTCAATAAAATACAAATTTAGTCTGCAACCTTGGTGTTCTATGCATTATTGAAAGCTTTCAATACTTATTGGTTTGATTTTTAAGTTCATGTTGGAATAGTAAGAAATATAAAATCATTCATTTCTCTTTTGAATGTATTGAGAGCCATCTTACATGACTGTACCTTCATTTCCAGTAGCTTAGTCTGAATTTTGTTAGTTTTTCAGCTATTTTGAAGTTAGTTTGTAGACCTTGATCCTTTCCATGGAATCAAATGACTAGTATCCATGGAAGGAGGATATTAAAAATGTATTATAAGTTCTAACTATCTTTACTTGCAGAGTTTTGAAGAAAAGGAGTGATCACTGACTGTAACAGTGAAGTTTTCTATTGAATTGATGGCTAAGGAGTAGCAGTGGGAGATTGGGTTTAACAACATAGCCTATTTATGATTGGAATAGTTTTGTAGGGTGGTATGAATGGTTAATCAACCACAAATTGATTCTAGAAGGGTGTGGAAGGCCTAGATTGGCAAAGCTGTAGATTTAAGGGTTTGAAGTAACCAAATTGAGGCTTTTGGGGTTCCCTACGATTTGGGTCTAATTCCTCTTAGGTTTAGAGGTTTTGAGTCATTTTATGACACTGTCCAAGATTTGAGACCTTGGAGATGTTCCTATGATACAGTTTCTTTGTAAAATCACCAATTTTCTAGTGTAATTGCAGGGGTACAGGTAGAGTACTACAATTTGGTCTAAAGTACCAATACGTAAGTTTTTGATATGTTCTTATATGGCCAAGAGGGTGTTCAAATATGTAATGATTTCTCCTTGTGTTTTGGGAAAGCAAAGTGTTTGAAGACCAAAAAGGTCACTACAGGGCTACAAGACTGGCTCATTAGGTCTCTAGGCTAGTTTGAAGACATTTTTCCATTGTGAGTAAGAGACAACTCTAGAAACCTTAAAGCCACTTTAATATGTCCTCATATATCACAAATACATCAAATATATCATTGGTTTTCATCTAGAGTAACCTGGGTTGAGTTGAGTGTCTTGAAGCCATTGTGCACTTGGGAAAATAGTTCATTTGTATACCAAACTTGTGTATCTTACCTTGTTTATCAATCCACCACCCTTTCCTATGCATCAAGTGGTATCCGAGCTTAGGGAAAGGTCTTGTGGAAGGTTTCTGGTGGTCTTGAAAAGTTTGGTTTCTTGAATCCATAGATTAGCCCTTGAAGTTGAACCATCCTTTAAGGTGTAGCCCTGAGTAGATTCATTTGCCAAGTTGATCAAAGATCCATGAATGAAGGAGAGGAAGGAGATTTACCTACAAGGATGATCAACATGGAATTGGAAAGGATTGTGAAAGAATAATTGGAAGACAACAAGAAGCTAAAGGCAGCCCTTGAGCAAGAGAAGAAGGAGAAAACTGAGAAAGATAAAGAGATGAGGATCATGATGGAGAGAATATTGGCCTTAGAGAGAAGGGAAAAGAGCATCAGACAGGATGAAGAAGTTGGAGATGAAGATGAAGAAGAAGAAGAAGAAGAGATACCCCGAGAGGAAGAAACATTAGATCCTGAAGGTCTAAGAATGACTAGGTTTGCTAAAGCCATTAAAAGTGGTGATGCAAGGGAAAGAGCTGATTTGCCTACCTATGGAGGGAAGATGGATGACGAAGAGATGATAGATTGGTTCAGTGCCATGGAAAATTTATTTGAGTGTGAGGATGTGGAAGAGAGTCATAATTTGAAGGTTGCAAATTCCAAGGTTAAAGGACATGCTTTTCTATGGTGGGATTGTGTACAAGCAGAGAGATGGAAGAATGGTAAACCCAAGATTACATCTTGGTAAACTATAATGGACATAATGAAGGAAATTTTTTTTCCTAATGACTATAGGGTTCAGTTGTACAAGAAGATGCAAAGTCTTAAAAAAAAAGACATGGAGGTGCAAAGGTATACTGAAGAGTTTCATAAACTAGATATAAGAGTGAGTCATGATGAAGATGTGGATGAAAATATTGCAAGGTACATGGGGGGACTTAGGTTCAACATCCAGGATGAACTTAGTCTTTCTACCCCTAGGTCTATCAAAGAATGCTCTAAGTTGGCTATCAAGACTGAGAAAAAGATCAAAAGAAGACAAGAGAGGCAAGGTGACACTAGAGGAGGATCTTCCATGAGAGGAAGAGGAGGTAGAGGCAACACTGATTTTTAGAATCACAATGAGAAAGACATGAACAAACCCTACTCATCTGACACAAGAGGTGGATATAGAGGAGGGAGAAATGAAGGAAGAGGAAATGGAATGTTTACAGGAAGATGATTTACTTGCAATGAAGTGGGTCATTAGTCCTTTAGATGTCATAAATACAATGAGCACAAGGGTAGGGAAATGAGAGTGAACTTGATGGAAGAAGACACAAAGAGAGAAGAACAACAAGAGCCCATTGTAATTCATCCAAAGGATGGAGAATGCTTATTAATGGGAAGAGGAAAGCCATGTCATCCACAAGTGAGTATATTAAGATTGAATTTTTTAATCCAAGGTAAAGTATGTAGAATCATTATAGACTCAGGAGGAAGTCATAAAGTTGTGTCTCATGAAGTTGTTAGAAAGTTAAATCTGAATTTTTTTTTCACATCCTAAGACTTATTATGCCACTTGGGTGAATGTGGATCAGAATTTGTTGGTTAGTGCTCAAGTCATGATTGAGTTTTCAGCTGGCAAGTAAAGAGATAGGGTGTTGTGTGATGTTCTAGATATGAGTTGTGGACACTTGATCCTAGGCAGGTCTTGGCAATGATCAAGGAAGGTTATTCATGATGGATTGACCAATAAGTATTTGGTTCACCATGAAGGAGAGATGTATGATTTGCAGCCATTAGTGAGGCACCAAGAATAACCAATACTTATGTATGATACTAGATGGAAGAGGGATAAGAAAGTACAGTCAAGAGGCTACTATGATAGTCCTAAAGCGGGAGAACTTTGGGACCTAGCATTTGTGCAAGTTGTGACCATAAAGTGTCCTATGATATGACCAGAGTATAGCAAGGGGGCAGAAGTGTTAGATCAAGGATCTAATACATGGAGTGGATCAGAGGAGAAGGACTTCTAGCCCTCTCACTATCCTTCCCATGACAATCAACAAACCCATGTTTTTATTTTAACAAATTGTGTGTGAATGTAGATTGGAAAGGTGGGAGAAACAGGAACACTTTGGGGAATTAATTCACCCCTACATTTTAGAGATCCTTTAATCCACACAACTCTTGGGTCAAGAGTTTCATTGGTGGTGGGGAGTATGGTGCAGGGGCACCAACGATCAACATGAAGATTATGAAGGAATGGAAGATACCTAGTGGAAATTAGAGGTCCAAGGAGGTCAAAGGGATCCTAAATGATGCAAACCATATCAATTATAATGCATTGGATCCTATAATGGTTTGATGCCATAAAATGGCATTTGAATCTATGGAATGAATTTATATCCTTGAAAGGATTGATTCAATGTAATATGGACCATTAGTGTCCAAGGAATTTCTTAGGGTAGCTAGGGTAATAGGGAAGATTCTATTAAAATCTCCTAGGGGTTTGAAATCCTTTGGAGTTCTTCCATTTCCTATTTACAAGGTTTTAAAGAATTTTTAAAGTTTAAAAGTTTGAATATTCAAATTTTAACGACTAGTAGCCATTTAGGAGGGAAATGGGGTTTTTGTTGTTTAAACACTTAACTAATCCCTCAATCTGGCTGGGAGAGGTTGGGGAAGTTAAGTTTTGTTTTCCTATTTGTATTTGGGTCTCCATTGTATAGGCATGATACCTGGAGTGTACGGACAGGAACACCGATTTCAATAAAATACAAATTTAGTCTGCAACCTTGGTGTTCTATGCATTATTGAAAGGTTTCAATGCTTATTGGTTTGATTTTTAAGTTCATGTTGGAATTGTAAGCAATCTAAAATCATTGATTTCTCTGTTGAATGTATTGAGAGACATCTTACATGACTGTACCTTTATTTCCAACGGCTTAGTCTGAATTTTGTTAGTTTTTCATCTATTTTGAAGTCAGTTTGTAGACCTTGATCCTTTCCATGGACTCAAAAGCATAAAATCCATGGAAGGAGGATACTAACAATGTACCATAAGTTCTAATGATATTTACGTACAGAGTTTTGAAGAAAAGGAGTGATCACTGACTGTAACAGTGAAGTTTTCTATTGAATTGATAGCTAAGGAGTAGCAGTGGGAGATAGGGCTTAATATCAAAGCCTTTTTATGATTGGATAGTTTTTTAGGGTGTTACGAATGGTGAATCAACCACAAATTGATTCTGGAAGGGTGTGGAAGGACAAGATTGACAAAGCCCTAGATTCAAGGGTTTGAAGTAACCAAATTGGGGCTTTTGGGGTTCCCTGGGTTTTGGGTCTAATTCTTCTTAGGTTTAGAGGTTTTGAGTCATTTTATGATACTGTCCAAGAGTTGAGACCTTAGAGATGTTCCTATGATACATTTTCTTTGTAAAATCACCAATTTTCTAGTGTAATTGCAGGGGTACAAGGAGAGTACTACAATTTGGTCCAAAGTACCAATACCTAGGTTTTTGATATGTTCTTATATGGCCAAGAGGGTGTCCGAATATGTATTGATTTATCCTATTATTTTGGGAAAGTGAAGTGTTTGAAGACCAAAAAGGTCACTTCAGGGATACAAGACTAGCTCATTAGGTCTCTAGGCTAGTTTGCAGACATTTTTCCATTGTGAGTAAGAGATAACTCTAGAAATCTTAAAGCCACTTTAATATGTCCTCATATATCACAAATACATCAAATCTATCATTGGTTTTCATCTAGAGTAACCTTGGTTGAGTTGAGTCTCTTGAGGCCATTGTGCACTTGGGAAAATAGTTCATTTCTAAACCAAATGTGTATCTTACCTTGTTTATCAGTCCACCACCCTTTCCTCTACATCATCTCTTCTAGTTTAGATTTTATTTTTGTAGAGTACTTTCTTTCTTCATTCCCTTCACTGAATAGATGTAGCAACTTCTGATTTTGTCTCTCCCTTTGTTGTAGAATATCTTTACTAATACTCTCCCCTTGATGGATGGTTGTATCTTTGAATATCTCTATCCTTTGAAGATTTCTCTCCCTTTGGATATTTATTCTCTTTGACCTTGCATCCCTAATGTATATTCTCTCTCCTTTTGTATGATCATGGATATCTCATATTGATATATCTCTCCCTACATGTATCCTGGATATTTCATATTGGATATCTCTCTCCCTTTGAGAGCAATGCCAAATATATTCTTTCTCTAATATATTCTTTGAATTTCCTCTCCATAAGAAATACAATTATTCTAGTGTTCAATGTAGATAAGTACCTTCTTATACTAATGTATCATTGCAGTCCATTTCCAACTTGTATCAACATGTTTGATCTTCTGATAATGTGTAGGTTGATGCAACCTCCTAGTCAGCTTAATGACCAGTAGACAAGGGTCTAACCCCTATTATTTTCCTTAGGTAATCATATGTATCTTTAGGAAATGGCTTTGTGAATATGTCTGCTAATTATTCTTTGGATTTCATATATTCTAGTATCACCTCTTTCTCTTGTACCTGTTCGCTCAATTAATGATACTTAATAGCAATGTGCTTTGTCTTAGTATGCATAAGAGGATTCTTTGAGATGTTTATAGCACTAGTATTATCAAAATAGATAATCACTGGATAAAGTATTTCCATATTCATACCTTTCAGCAATTTTTTGATCCATGCAATGTTAGAGAAATTTGTAGCAGTAACCACATATTCTGCTTCTACAGTTGATTGTGAGATGCATCCTTGCTTCTTACTTATCCATGTGACAATTCTGTCACCCATGAAGAATGATCCTCCTATTGTTCTCTTTCTATCATCTATGTTTCCACCCCAATCAACAGATGTATGAACTTGTAGCTCAAATTTTCCTTCTTTATTATACCATAAGTCATTGTCTTCGGTATTCTTCAGATATATTAGAATTATTTTGACAGCAGTCATGTGTGATTCCTTGGGATTAGCAGAGAATCTTGTAACTATTTTGCCTGCATGTGCTATATCTGGTCTAGTATGTAAAATATACATTAGTTTTCTAATCATAGATCTATATAAGGTCTAATTTACCTCTATTGACTTGTCTTCCTTTGTCAATTTGCATCCAGTTTCCATCAGTGTTCCAACTAGTTTTGAGTCCTCCATCTTGAATATCTTCAACACTTATTTGATGTATTTGGATTGTGTGATGTAGATGCCTGCATCCTATTGTAGAATCTGTAGACCAAGAAAAAATTTGATCTCCCCAAACATTGACATCTCAAACTCTTTTCTCATTTCATCAACAAATTATTTACATAATATATCATTACCTCAAAATATGATATCGTCAATAAATATCTCAGCAATCAAAATGTTATCATCAATATCTTCTTTCAAATATAGATTATTGTTTTCACTTGTTCTAATGAATCCAATACTAATGAGGTAAGAGTGAAGTCTTTCATACCATGCTCTCGATGCTTGTTTCAATCCATACAAGGCTTTGTGTAGTCTACATACCATGTTCCTCTTGTCAGGATCAACAAACCCTTCAGGTTGTTCAATGTATACCTCCTCTTCTAGTATTCCATTTAGAAATACAGATTTGACATCCATTTGGTATACCTTGAATCCTTTGAATGCAGAATAAGAAAGTATAATGCTTACTTTTTCTAGTCTAGCAACGGGTGAAAATGTTTCTCCATAATCAATACCTTCTTCTTGTGCATACCCTTTGCATACTAATCTTTCTTTGTTCCTTGTGACTTCTTCATTCTCATTCAATTTGTTTCTGGATATCCATTTGGTACCAATGACATTTTTATCACTCCGTCTAGGTACTAATGTCCATTTCTTGTTCTTTTCAATCTATTCTATCTCTTCATTCATTGCACTAACCCATTCTTGATTCTCAAGTACAGTATTGACAGATTTAGGCTCAAAATCAAAAATCAAACATCTAGTATTTAGTGACTTACTTATTTTTCTCATTCCAACCTTTTTTGGTTCCTATGATCTAGTTCTGTGGATGGTGTCTTCTGACATACTTAGCAAGTACCAGTTTAGATCTGTTGGTTGTTTTTCTTGTTTTTGTAGTTTTCTTGGTTCCCTGTCCTTTTCTCTGCATTCTGGCATATCTATTTCAGTTACCTCTTGTTCCTAATGGCCTTACCAGTGTCATGTTTTCAGGTTCTCAAGTCTAAACCTTGCCAAAAATGCAAAAACCCTGAAAAACTAAGGTTATCCAAGTGTTAAACAATGAAAATAAACCCTAAGTCATGCCGCTTCTATTTTCTTGTTACTTTTTCATCTCACTTAAAGCATGTGTTTCAATTGAATCGCCTTGTCGCGATACCCGGAGTGAATATTCTTTATGTCTTCCCGACTTTGCATTTCCCTTTGGTCGTGAGGTCTCATTCAAAATTAGCATATTCTTTCATTGTTACGAGACTCAGTGATTCTTTTCATGTCGCGCAGTCGCTATGTGCATATGTCAAGTTCTTTAAGTTGCGCGTCTGCGCGACGAGTGGCTAATCAATGTATATCGCGCAATCACGATCTATTTAAGTCAAAGTCTATTAATCCTGCGAGTGGGCGACAAGTTGTTATGAGAGGTCATCGCGCAGTCACGATCTGCCTTTGTCTTGTTATGTTCTATGCGCGAGTGCGCGATGAGATGTTTTAAATGTGTATTGCGCAGACGTGATGTCTCATGGATGTCAATGTTTTAGGTCCGCGATTGCGCGACAAGGTCTTTTTTTTAGCGGTCGCCCACTCGCATAGGTTCTAACTTATGTGTATTTTGCAGTGCAAGTGCGCGATGAGGGCATAAAGTATTAATATGAGGATGCATCGCTCATTCACGCAGGTGTTTTTTTAAAGAAAAGTAAAGGTCCGCGACAGAGTGACTGAAGGACCGTTCAATGTGTCGCTTACTCGCTAATGTTTTCAGATGAAAGGAATATAGCTTGTGACTTGGTGACTGAAGGAAAGAATAGATGCTGTCGCATGCTCACAATCAGTTATAAAGAGAAATTTTCAGCTCGCGACTATGCGATGAGGTAAAAAGGGAAGGTGTCGTGCAGTCGCCAGTAAACAAAGGAGAAAGGAAAATAGCTCATGACTATGCGGTGAGCTAAATAGAAGATGTCGCGTGCTCGCAGTAAATGATAGAATAGTGTTCTCATGCTCGCGAGTTGGCGACTAAGTCAGATAGCAGCTCTCATTGCTCAGTTGTGCATGAAATAAAAGTTGAAATATTAAGATGGCGAGTATGCGACCAGACAGAGTTTGCAATGAAAAAGTGAATGTCGCTCAGTCGCCGAGGCTCAAGTGGTATGAAAAGTTAGCTCACGACTATGCAACAAGCTGTCAGTGAGGGAAGCATCGCTCACTCGCATGTATCAAAAAACAAAGTATAAAAGTGGTGCGAGTATGCAATAGACACGAAATGAAGTACAAAGTTAATGCATCGCTCAGTCGCAGAGGGTTAAAAGTAAAGTGAAGTTGGATGGAAAGTATGCGACCAGTTGAACGGAAGGGATGTGTCGCTCACTCGCAAGGATCTTCCCAGAGGTGAAAATGTAGCAGCAGTGCAGACAGAGCTCTTGAACTGTTTGAGCATATTTTATTAAAGAAGTTGATGGTGCATTCATTTGCATTCATCGTATGTTCAGAGCCCAGGTTGTTCAGTTTGTAGAAGAAAGATATTTTTCTCATCTTGCAGTGTTTTCCAAGTTGATCAGAGAGTTTAAAATTGCAGTAAATTGTGCACAGAATAGCCAGCTGATATCTGAGATAGATTTGTTTCAATATCGGTAATGAAAATGAGGTTCAAGGTGCTGTAGATGAGCAGAGTTATGGCTGAGATTTCACAAGTGCGGCGAGAAGATTTTGATGTACACAGATTCAATAAAGTATTGTATGAAGTCTTTGCAGCAGAGACTAACATCAACATGTTCCCACTTGATGTACATCACCGATGCTAGATGGGACAGGCACAAAGGGGTGTAGGTACTGAGTATTCAAGACTTCAGGTAGCTATCAGTCGGTGAAGTGAAAGTTTGGCATTGTACTGTTCGAGACATGAGGGATAGTTATTGTAAAAGAAGAATGTTGGTGAGTAGGCAAGCTCAGCTCCGATTCAACATAAATACTATCAGGGCTTGGTCCTTTCACCATTTTTTCTCTCTCTTTTGTCTCTTTGTACTTTAGGGTTAGGTTTTCTGTGATCATCCGAAGCTTGTTGCATCCTAAGGGATTCCATAATGATCAGTAAACCTATATATAGTAGGAGAGTTGTAAGTTTTAAGGGTTCCTTTCCTCTGTCCAGAGCAGGTCCCTGTTGGTCTTGGGAAACTTTATTGTAAGTTATACTTTTGTGTCTTTGTATATTCATCAAAGCTTCTTGTCTGGATATGTTGAAGTAGAATACAATAATAGAATACAGTGTGGTTTTTCCCTCTTTCATATTATCTTGTCTCTTTTCATTCTGTTTTTGCTCTAGTGTGTTTCATCTGTAAGGCATTTGAAATACACCAGCTATAAGGTATTTTGTCTAATTGTTTATGAGTTCCTTTCAAGGAGAGGATTAAGTTTCATAGATGATTTCAGAGAGCAAAACACTGTGATAAGGATTTGATGCAGATGTATGTATATGAGAGGATAGTTTGTAAGGCACTCTATCTCAGCCACATGTAGTTTTTAAGGCACTCTACAGTATCTCTGTTATTTTATCTC
>MU228319.1:710758-722420 GCA_018584345.1 Thuja plicata | reverse complement strand
AAACAGCCATAACTTTGGATGGCTTGCATAGCTTCCTCAGATAATCTGTGATTTTCTCTATCCTGAAGATAAAACACTAGCTTTGACAAGAAAACATCATTTACCCTTTTAAATCCCTTACACAATTTAGCTTTCTGGAGGTCATAATAATACTGATAGATGGGCATTTCACTTACCCACTGAGAATGCTGAAGCCCTTCCCATTCTTTGGATGCTGCTAAAACATATATCAGGAAAGAAGATAAGAAGAATGAGCCAAAGTTTGCTACGGTCAATAAGCCTTAATGCAGGTTTTCAGCAATTAAGTCAGCCCAATCGATGAATTTACTTCCCTCCACAATCTTTTGTATGAAAACATACATCCAGGGCTCCCAATGGAAAGCGTGTTCATTCCCCTTCAATCTATTTAATAGCAGCACAATGTCGGTGATTTCTTTGATGAAATGCTCTATGGTCAATGGTTTGGGTAGCCTAGAACCTCCTTCCACCGGTTTTGAGAGCCAAGATTGAGCAACTACAGAATCATAGCTTTTCTTTTTCTCTGCATATAATCTTTCAGCTTCCTCAACAGTCCATGGTTCATATGGCTCTTTGTGAGGAATAGACAGGGCTGCGCATACACTGGTTCTATTTATCTTGACTATCACTTCTCCCGAGATTTTCCTAATGCACCTTGTATGAGAGTCGTAGTGATTTGCACATTCTATGACCAATTCAGGGCATCCAACAGACGCAGGAAATGCATAAGCTTCTAACAACCCACTGCTAACCAATTTCTGGTAAATCAGGCTTGCTTGACTATTCTTAGACCTTTCTATGATGTTTGGTAAGCTTTTATGTACTAGGAATGTATCGCATATATCAGGTAAGGAGCTGAGAAAACATGGTTTGTCTGGTTTGGGCATCTTAGGGTGAAATAGCGTCATGACTGAATATGGGTGGCGAGGCTTTTTGAAAGATTAATTAAGCTTAACCCAAGATTAAAGCGAGTAAGAGTAATCAAAATATTCAGTAAGGGATGGCAGAGCACTTACAGTTTCACAGAGAATAATCTGCAGCTTGACTCTTCTTACCAGACGACGCCGAGAAATTTTTTGTTTTGTAATGCACCAATGAATAATAAAAGGGTCAAGACATGCATTTAAACCAGGGTTTATGAGGAAAATCCGGCGTACCGATATGGCAGTTAAGACCATAATTGCTATCTTCGTGCCCATATACTTGAAAAGACTCGCTGCATGTTATGTCATAAATTCTTGTCAGTGACGCGTGTTTACTAGTATTTCATCTCATCACATCATGGCGGCTTCATCTTTTCTGCATATGTGTTATGACAAACACGTGTCTTGTCATCATCTCTCATTTGTTACTCAGCGTGCTTCGGCGGGTCCCCCTTTTATGTTTAATTTGAAAAATGAGCTCCCTGCATAAAACATAACGTTAGCTTAAAAAACATGTTGAAGTTGAAGTTTTCGGTCTTTCAACTTCAACTTCGACTTCAAAAAGACTTTGACTCAGAGTGAAGACACGGGTTTTGAAAGTCAAATGATGGAGCGAGTTTATGAACTTGAAGTTGAAGTTAGACAGAACTTCAACTTCGACTTCAAGATGAGAAATTAACTCATGCATCTTTTGGAAAGTATGTGGTAACACCCCTACATCACCAGCTAAGTCCAAACAGCCTACCATTCCTCCTTTCCCATAAAGATTGTAGCAGAGAAATCTGAAGACCACTGATGAAGTAACTTTCGATATCTTGGATCAACTAAAGAATGTCAGCATCCAAATTCCCTTGTTGTAGGAAATCAAAGATGTTCCCACATATGAAAAATCCATCAAGGAAGCTTGCTTTCAAAATTATGGCTGCAAGAAGAAGGATCCCTAGACTGTCCATGTATTGGGAAAACTGGTGGACATCATGTTAGGGAATCTTACCATCCCAATATATTATGACCTTGGAAGCCCTATTGTCGAGGTCATTATTAATAGAAAAATTTCTCCTCAGCAACAAACAACATTGACCAAGCTACTGAAAAACCATGCTATAGCTTTTGCCTAGGATTACACTAATATGAAAGGTCTAGACCCAAAGTTATGCACTCATAGGATTTTCCTAAAGGAGGATAAACCCCCAGTAAGGAAATTTCAAAGATGTGTCAACCCTGCCCTTTGTGAGATAGTCAAAGCCAAACTCCAAAAACTCCTTAAAGTCGGTTACATATATCCTATATCAGACATCCAGTGGGTTTCCCCACTAGTCATAGTTCCTAAGAAAGGTGGCAAGTGGATTGTGTGTTTTTACTATATAGAGCTTAACAATTCCACTAAAAAGGACCATTTCCCTCTTCCATTCAATGACCAGGTTCTAGATTCTCTAGCAGGAAAGAAATACTTTTCTTTCTTGGATGGGTAGAGTGGTGTATAGTCAGAAAATGGAAGCACTTCCATTATAGAATGGTTTAGCCTTCTGAGTAAGTGGTTTTGGGGTCATGTTAGGCACCTTGAATGGGTTCCTAATTTAGACCTGGCTTTCCCCCTGTTCTACCCCAATTCTCCACCTTTCTCTAGCCAATTTATGGCATTCTGGACTGCAAATCTGAGATCATTGACCTCAAGGTCTGGGTTGAAATTTTGGGTCTATGTCAACCTCAACCCTGACCTAGGTCAAGGTCAACCTCACCCCTAACCTAGGTCAAGGTCAACCTCAACCTTAACCTAGGGTCCAGATTTCAGGGTCCCACAGTTTCCAGATGTTGGTCTTTGAAAAGGTTGATTCCTTCTTCCAGGTCGGCTGTTTCGGGTTCCGAAGTGATGATTCCTAAATTATATTTAACATAGGTCCTCTCCTAGGGGTGAATTATTTAAAGGGAATTTGATTCTCCTATGTCAGCCTCCTTAGAAGATTGTGCCCTAATTTCATATAAAATGAATCCTTTCTCTCTCATTTTCTCTAAACATTACTAACCATCAACTAGGTGATACTAGGCATCCTTGAGAAACTGAGAAACATCATCAAGTGAAGATTCAAGAAAGTAATAAAGAAATATTTTAAGAAAGGATTCATCCATCATCAAGCATTCAAGCATCCTTTCATCAAAGAGCTACATAGTGCCCTTTTTGGTGATCTCTCCATCCACTTTCTTCCAAGCTTCTTCATAATCAAGACCCATTCAAGATTTGGTGTTGGAGATCAAAAATAAATTGATTGAAGACATCCTACATTCTAAATTCTAGATCTATTGTCACATACCTACTTTTGGATTCAAGGATTCGAATCCTCCACAAGGATTTTTACAAGCAAGGTGAATTTATGCATTTACTTTGTTTACTTCTGCAAACTCAATTATATATTTGAGGTTAATTCCAAAACTGGGGCTTGACTAAGGCAAAAACCTCCCCCCAAACAAACAAATCTCTTTTTCTTGTAGGTATAGGTTCAAGATTGAAGATTTGAACTCAGATTTGGATACCCTTTTGCAGCAAACTATCGGGATCCGCGGATAGATTTTCTATCGAACCTGTGTAGGTCAGGGTCAAGATTAATGGGACAAAGGTGAGATTAGTGGGTCAAGGTCACTATTTTTCATAAGATGGCGTTAGATCAGAAAAATATTTATGGGTTTTGTTCATCTTTGCGTTTCCTTTTTAGATCATACTTCAGATTTTCCAAAAATAGAGTACAGACCCCAAAAAACAACATTCTTTGATATGCAATTCTTTAAGGTTAGTACTTCCTCTCATCCTTTTCAATTACTATCATATATCATATCTCTTTAATTATAAAATAGAATTTAAGATCTTCTTCCTTTCTCTCATTTCCAAATGATTGATTCACTTGTGCAATGATCCTTCTTTTGGGTTAATCAACTTGGATCTTTCATTTGTGCATTTGGGGATAAAAGAGAAACATTTTATCTTCCTCCCCCCTACACGATTAATCAAATTTCAATACACATAAAAAAAAAAAACAATTAAATGTAAAGGTTAAGGAAATACACCCCTAATAATTCAACAATCCATTTTCTTCCTTTACATTTTGGTGAACCCACAATAGACAACTCTTTCTTTTTGGTGTTAGATTTACATGTTTATGCTAGATCTTGCATGTTATTTCAATTACATTTAAAATTCATAAATCAATATCTTGTGTTATTTAATTTGCATTGCATTGTTGTATGAGCTTTACCACTTCTAGTCCTACATATAGTATCCTAGTTAGAAGAAGTCATATACTTATGGGTTCCTTTGATCCTGAGTCTTCTTCTCCTTTCCTTAGGATCCCAGATGATAACTTGATAACTCATGATTCCAATCCTTCTATGGAGCATAACTCTTCTCATTGATCTCATGATGAGGATGATACCTTAAGAGTTCCTCCTGAATAAGTGCAAAAACTCTCAACCAAACTTGATAAAATGGGAAATTGGCTTATCCAAGAAAACCATAATCAAGATTCCATCCAAGCTATAGAGGCTTTTAAGAAAGTCCTCCATGATAATGATCAAGGTGTTAAGCTCTTGTGTGTTCTTATTCATCTTGTGCATTCAAATGTTAAACCTCTAGCTCAAGAGGCTCAATAATAAGGATATACACTTCCTATCACTAGTCAAGGACCTTCTTCCACTCCTAGCATTCCTACTTATACTCCTCCTTTGATGACTACATCTATCCCAATTGCATCTATTCCTGTGAGTGCTCTTTCAGTATCTTTACCTACCTCACAACCTTCATATCATAATGTACCTTTTACTTATTCTAATCCCCTTCCAACTGTGGTTCCTAATGTTCCACCAGTTGTGTCTTCTATTCCTGCTGCTTCCTACACTTTCCCTAGTGTTCTTAATATTTATATGCCACCTGTTTCCTCTAATGATTCCACAATTATTAGTTTGGCTCAAACTGTGTCATCTTTACAACAACTTGCATCTTTAACCCAATCCAAGTTTAGCATTCCTACATGTGACATGGGTAGTCCTTTATCCTTAGATATCATTCATGTTGTTGTCCCTCAATAAGCCGATATGCCTCGTCTTGAGAATTACAATGGAGCAGAAGGCAGAATTCATGCAAAGGTTAGAAATAGAATACATTAGTTATCAAGAACACACAGAGGCTACCGACGAGCAGATAAAGGTATTATTCAATCATGGAAGGATGATTACTTATATGTATGAAGCTTTATAGGATTTGTTATCAGCAATTAAAGATTGCATTCACCATCAGATCAAAGACTTATTTAGTTGCATTCTAACAAGTGCATCACATCTAAAATCCTTTTGTAGAAGGTGGAATTAACCATTTTTTCCAAATCTCTTAATAGAGTGCGCACTTAATAGTGTTGCTAAAGCTTCAAATGAAGTAGATCTTAATAGGTCTCCACTGCAATACTCCTAACATGGTAGGTCATCAAAACTGACCAATTGTAAGCCTTAACTGGCCCATTCTTATCTGTAGATAGTGAAGTATTGTGGGTAACAATCCCCACCGCAGTTTTTACTTCCTAACAGGAGTTTTCTGCGATATCATATCTTGTGTTATGTGTTATCTATTTTCATGAATGTTTTTTTTATGGTTACATACTAAAAGAAATTATGATATGATTGCATATACATAAAGAAAGATGAATAGTTAGATAAGATAATTTACAAACTGATGATCAAGGGTTAATGGGCTAACCAAGAAAATTTTTAGAGGTACTGATTCACCCCTCCCCTCTCAGTACATCATCTCAATATAATTCCAACAATTGGTATCAGAGCTAAGTCTCTCTCTGGAAAATATTAAAGACTTGAGAGAAAATATCAGAGCAATGGACAAGTTCTGACTGGATATGACTATTGAGAATGAGAAGTTACAAATGCAAATAAACTATGAGAAATATAAGGAGGCGAAGATAAAGGTTAGAAAACTTCTTGATGAAAGAAAGATTATGGCAACCAGGCTAAATGAGAAAGACTACAAAGAATTGGTAATAATAGATTACTTTGAAACAACAAAATCATCATTGAGAAAAGCTTCAGACACATTAGTTGAGGAAATTACAAGTATGCAAGAGATCAATCTACATCTGAATCCAAATGCTGCAAATTGGTCAAGAGACTCAAATGGTCAAAATGATTGATGTCATGAATGATGCAGAAAATATGAAAATGAAAGAACACTAGCCATTGATGATAGGAGAAAAATTACAGAGAAACTACAAGAGATTCAAAGACTCACTGAGCATCACCATGAGGTTACCAACCAGATTATTCTTATGAGTCAAGAAGAAAATAGATTAAATACATAACTCATTGAAAGAATATAGATGATTGGTGAGATAAGAGAAGAGAATGAAAAATTGAAGCATGAAATCAAAGTCCAAAATCA
Source organism: Thuja plicata (assembly GCA_018584345.1). Lineage (NCBI taxonomy): Eukaryota > Viridiplantae > Streptophyta > Pinopsida > Cupressales > Cupressaceae > Thuja > Thuja plicata. Next base: position 716,051 of record MU228319.1, on the reverse strand, counting down.
ACACACCGAGTTAATCAAAAAGGCTGAGGATAGCAACAGAAGGATGGATGATTTTTTTGATGGACAAAGAAGAGTCAACAACTACACAAGATTAGGGTACAATGAGAATGGTGAATCCTCTAATCAACCAGATAAGAGGAATGCTTTCACAACCCCAAGATCCAAGAAGTTGTCATGCAATCATTGTGGAAAACCAGACCACACCTCAAACATCTGCAGAAACAAAATGAAAGGTATTTCTCAAGAACAATCTACTTTTATTGGTAATTGTTATAAATGTCAAAAGAAAGGACACAAGGCATATGAGTGCAGATCCAAAGTGACAAATCCAAAGAGAAAAACCTATATGGACAAGTACTATCCTACATGCAAGATGAATGTGCATACACATAAGGAATGTTGGAAAAAGAACAAAGCATGGACTCCAAAGGAAACTGATAAAAGCTACAAACCAACAAGAGAAGGTAACTCATATGTTTGCGACTATAACACATGGGTAAATTGCACAGCATGTGGAAGGTATGGTCATATTTCTGCCAACTGCATGAGAAAATGGACTAGAAGGTCAAGAGGTTGGACCAATCCAGGTATGGCATGTTTGCACTATCATAAGGTTGGACATGTGATAAAAGATTGTAAAGACCGACTGACAAACACAAATACACATCCCAATGGAAATACCATTGATGACATCAAAAGAATGAGAAAAAAGATGTGGGTAAAAGCCACAAACACTAAAGGTGCTGGAAAAATAAATACAAATGATGACACCCCATCTACTAGATATGGTGACATCACCACATCTAACTAGATTGCACAAGTATGGAACTGCATTATGACAAGTTTTACTATGCATCGGTTCCATTATACATAGTTCATATTGTAATATAGGCATGAATAAAGATGCAATATATTGTTACTTGCTAAACTATTGAAAAGAAAACATCGGTTATTGGGCACAATTTGCATCAATGAACACATACAGAAAAGTTATCAAGACTTACCGCAATGTATCGGTCATTGTCATTACACAAGCTAAGTGTAAACCGACGGATTTCGGTGAATACTAAATCACAAAAGCTGTCTTTGCAACCTCATCGACAATCATCGGTGAAGTCTCCAAAACCACTACATACCCGATGCTTTGCATAGACACTGGAGATGTTATGAATGTCTTTACCGACAAAAGTAGTCTTCATAAACCGATGAGTTGGTAAACATTAATGACAACTTAGGACACAAAAAGGTATAAAATCCCGACGAGTAAGCTCATTTTCACACCCGCAATTTTTGAGCAGAGCAGAGAAAACCAGAGTGATTTGAGAGAAGATTGGAAAGTGACCCAACAGAAGTCAAACATGAAGCATTCAGATTCACAGGAAATCACAGAGAATTAGTAAGTTAATACACTCACTGATAGCACTATTTTAATTTATGAAAAGCCCTAAATCAAAAACACAATGGCATCAACTTCTAGGGTAGAGAAAATCAAGGATGACAAGAAGAAACCCTTCAAGCTTGTCAACATAGGAGCGTGTGCTAAACCTAAGTATGAGTTACACCCTAAAATAGCCTCTCAACCTGACGATTCTGGAGCATTCTCCTGAATCCCACCTAGGGTTTTATTGGTAGAGGATGTAAGGTCCTACATTCACTGCAAGATCTCGAAGATAGGAGATCTAGACCTTGATAATGCCTATAGGGCACTATGTGATGATGTTGGAAAGCTCAAAGAAGAGCATAAACACTTGGAAGTAAAGGGACTCACAAATGCACTACATTTTCCCAAGGTTTTCAAGATAGAATGGATTAAAACTGTTCTTAGCAGAGTTCACAACAACACTCTATGGGTAAAAAAACCAAAGGCTATAACAAAGGATGTTATACATGCTGTGACTGGTTATCCAACAACCAACAAACCACAGGCTCACAAACATCCATCTCTAGCAGAAGTTGAAAGACTAACTGGTGCAAAATTAGATAAAAGGGCACTAAAGGTCAACACCATTACCGATGCAGAGCTAAAATTTGGAGCATGTGTTGTTGGATACAAGATCTTCCAAGAAAGAAGAATGAAAAAAATATCTAGTACAGCTATGAGCACAACATACAAGATTATCAAAAAGGGGAAGAAGATGGATCTGGCAGAGATCCTATTACATCAATTTGAGGAGAACATGTGCACAATAAGGTCTTCAAGGAAAAACACATGTAAGTTTGGTTCCCTCATAATGTGTATATTCGTTTACTTTGAAGAATACTTTCCTTCCATAGGAAAAGTTGCATGGGACACAAGTAGACCCATTACCATTTAGATAAGTGAATTCATAGAATCACTTGGTATAGACTTTGACAATGTAATGCATGAATATTTCAAAACCATTAAGGAAATTCTACAAGTAAGAACTAGAATTCCTGAGAGTCTGATAGAGGAACACCGAGAAGAGATATGTTTTATGGTGGATACAGACTTCACTTACATACAAGTTGTAGTTCCAAGGAAATCATGGCTTACAAAGTTGGATTATGAAATCAAAACAAGATTAGCAACTGAATGCATTCAGGCATTATTAAATGAACCCATTGACAACAAGCAATTAAGATTTGGTACATATGAAGAGGCAAAACTAAAGAATAAGTCAAATCTTGTTGTCAAGAAGGCTGTAAAACAGTAAAAAAGAATGGTAAAGAATCTGAAAAAGAACTTGAAAATATCTTCTGATGGAGAAGAAGATGAAGAAGGTAAGGAGGAACAACAAAGTAAGGAGGAACTCACCGAGGACCAGCTTCCCATCGGTGATACAACATAGACAAATGAATCAGAGGAAGAGAAGTCTGATTCACCACCTCCTCCTCCACCTAAAAATTCTAGAACAAGAAGCCAAACATCACAGGATGCTATTCCTTCTCCCATGGTAAAAGGGAAGGTGTACAAGAGGAAGCCTGCACCTCAAAAGACAAAACAACCAGCTAGGGAACCTACCAAAAGGAGGAAATATGTTCAGACTGATGAGGACATAGAAGATTCAGCTATGGATGAACCTGACACTGTAAAAGTTGCAAAGGAAACAACAAAGGTAACATCACCAACTGAAGACATTGATGAAATATGTAAGTCTATTACTGAAGCTGCATATGTTGGACATCCTAAAATTAGGAAATGGCTAAGATGGGATACAGTAGAATAGAATAATATTGAATATGCACTTATTGCTAAGATGTGCAAATACTATTATGTCCCACTGCACTTCACTACACATGATGTTACACAAGAAATATTAGATAAGATTTCTTCTAGATTCACTTATGCACTCCATGAGAAGAAGAGGGTAAGAGAAAGAGTATTGGTCTCTCTTTTACCTCCTAAATCAAAAAAAGAAGAAATCAATGAAGTCATGGATAAATATGCAAAAATATTCTCACCCAAGTTGAGAGCTTATAAATTTCTAAAAGAACAACTTATAGAGCTAGAAGAAGACACTCATAAAATATGGAGTGACATACTCAATGCTGATGAGGAAAGAACTCCTGAAAAGGAACCTTTCAACAAAATAAGTAACTCAATAGTTGAGTTAGATAGTGAAGAGGTACAGATCACAAGCCAAAAATAGACTGATGTTATAGATGAGGACTGGTCAAACGATGGTAAAGATGATCAAGTACCAGCAAGCCCCATCCACATAAACTTGGAGGATGAATACATTACCAAAGAAGAACTATCAATAAAACGTAACTTAGATGTTGATATAAATGATGATTCATGGTTAGACAAAATTGTCAATACCATTACAAGAAAAGACCCTGCAGCAGAGGTTCAAACAGATGAAGACATCAATGCTGCAAAGGGTAATACCGATGAAAAGGACATAGCAATTGGCACTGCAACAGTCAATACACCAACAAACATGAATATATTAATAGATGCTATTGATATACAGTCAAGTCAGGATAAATCATCTACGAAAGATGATGATATACCCAAGGATATGGGTATCGATGAAAACAAAGGTGCATCCAACACTCCCAAGGATACAGATACAGAAATGAAGGATGCAACCGATGAGAAGCAAGATGTATCAAAAGATCAGAACAAAGAGGCAGATAACACCACTGATGATACATTGAGAAAGGGTGAAGGGAAAGATAAGAGTGAAGGTGTCAAAAAGAATGAAGGTATGAAACTAAAAGAAGATTCATCTGTTGATATACCTAAGGTTTGTGAGGAGATGTCTTCACCAAACCAGCCAGTGAACACTGAACAGATTCAAAAGGATGCCTCATCCTCTCGACACTCACCCACAAAATCAACCCAATCTCAAGCGTTACAGATGGTGGTACATCAATCAGCCACCCAGCCAAAGAAGAAAAAGAAGAAAATAGTAAAGAAAGATATATTGGCTGTGACACTAGATGAAGTCATTGAAGTTCCAAACTGGGACATTACCACTTTGGACAGTGACAAACTTCAAGAGTTTGGAGTGCTATGTCAGAGAAAAGCCATACAAAAGAAAATGATACAAGAACATAGGGAAAACATGGCACTTGAAAAAGCTAAAGAGATACTCCAACAACTTATTCCTGAGGTGAAACTTGAAGAAAATACTTCAGTAAAGGAACGAATTGCTGTTCTTACCGATGCCATCACAGAACAAGGTATAGATGCAGAACAAGCAATGGAAGAGCAAGTAGAAAAGAAATATCAATTCAAGTTAATTGATAAAATCAGCCAAGAAGTGGCATTGAACAAGGTAAAGCTCTCAGAACTCACTGTTGAATTAGAGCCAATGATTGCTGAAGCAATCACCTTAGTTCAAAAGATGTGCACACTTGAGAAATTCTCAAAAGAAAATAGTGACAAACTAGCAGAAATAGATTCCAATGTCACAAAAAGTGCACAAAGCCTAACCTCTCATGCTGACAGCATAAAGGCACATCATGAAATGATCATAGAGGCGAATAGGCTAAGGCAAGAAATATGGGATGCTGAAACAAAATTCAAAGGTGAGATTACTGAACTTCAGGCACATATTCTACCCAATCTAACTATTCTGCATCAACATATTTCTGATGCTAGAAATCTGATAGCAACCCCTGAGATGTCTGTAGTAGACAACATCTATGACATACATGTAAGGATTTCACTAGAGCACATGGCTCTAGAAATGATGAAGGAGAAATGGGAAAATATGATGGAGGAGATCAAGTCCTCACATTCCCACCTTTTTGAAAAGTTGTAAGTACCTTTGCCTTTAGAATCAAAAAAGGAGGAAAGGAAATGTATATAGTTATGTAC
>MU228319.1:694205-710708 GCA_018584345.1 Thuja plicata | reverse complement strand
AATACATAAGGATATGTATATATACTTACACTTACCGACATATACATAGGGGGAGTCATTCAAATGACTAAGGAAGAAGTATACACAGGTGTACATACTAATACACTCAGTATGTTGCACATATCATATTTTTGATACTATTGTCAAAGGGGGAGATTGATGAAATTATTTTTCCATTAGTACACTTAGTGAAAAACATTGACAGAGATCACCGACAGACTAAAGAATTACCACCAGACTATAGAGATCACCGAAAGATTACAAGCATTACCGGCGAACATCAAGCATACCCGACAGAACACAGAGGTCATGAAAAATGCTAAGTATAGAATCAAAAAGCGTCACCGGCGACGATAAGAATCACCGGCGGCACAGTTCTTAGAACTAACCTGACAGAAAAATAAAAGGCATACCCGACGACAAGTTCAAGAAAGGAACACCGACGACCAAGAAAATTGACCGTCAGAACTGACAGTCAGTTAGAGAACCCACAAATTGTGGATATGATTTTTACATGATGGATAAAGCAATGTAATTCTATTTATAGAGTTTTTATTTGTTTTAAATCATAACTTGAGGGTAAAGCAAGCTTTATGTAAATGTTTTAATGCATCCTAATGGATAAAAAACATATCTAACTAAAGATCAAGGTCAAGTTGTAAACCTTGGATCTAGAGTTAACTTGCGATGCATGAATCAAGAATTGAGCCTAATTTAGTATAAATAGATGTTCAAACTCAATTGTGAGTTATGAATTCATTATTTTTGATAGCCATGAAGAGCATCTAAGGAGAAGAAGGCAAAACTCATGCAAAGGTCAGAAATAGAATACATCAGTTATCAAGAACACACAGAGGCTACCGACGAGCAGATAAAGGTATTATTCAATCATGGAAGGATGATTACTTATATGTATGAAGCTTTATAGGATCTGTTATCAGAAATTAAAGATTTCATTCAGCATCAGATCAAAGACTTATGTAGTTGCATTCTAACAAGTGCATCACATCTAAAATCCTTTTGTAGAAGGTGGACTTAACTGTTCTTTCCAAATCTCTTAACAGAGTGCGCACTTAATAGTGTTGCTAAAGCTTCAAACGAAGTAGATCTTAACAGGTCTCCACTATAATACTCCTAACAGGCTAGGTCATCAGAAGTGACCAATTGTAAGCCTTAACTGGCCCCTTCTTATCTACAGATAGTGAATTCTTGTGGGTAACAATCCCCACCACAATTTTTACTTCCTAACAGGAGTTTTCTACGATATCATATCTTGTGTTATGTGTTATCTATTTTTATGAATGTTTTTGTTATGGTTACATACTAAAAGAAATTATGATATGATTGCATATACATAAAGAAATATGAACAGTTAGATAATATAATTTACAAACTGATGATCAAGGGTTAATGGGCTAACCAAGAAAATTTTTAGAGGTACTGATTCACCCCTCCCCTCTCAGTACATCATCTCAATATAATTCCAACACCATCAACTTCTATTTCATGAAAAGACTCTTTGAAAAAGGAATCCCACTCATAATCCCTAGAATCATCTTCACTCTCAGAACCTACCATGTGCACATGTTCATGGAAATCATGCATTGGACTTGAACTTTCTCCTTTATGTTGAAAACCTATTCCAGATTTCTCTTCTTTTGATCTCCAAGCTGGTTCAATGGGTTCTAATAATCCTCTATTTCAAACTCCTAAGGGTTCTCTTCCCTTATATCCCATTTTTTGTATGATTTGATACCATTTCCCATATTGATCGGTTTGAATGTTGATGTGTTGTACCCTTTACATAGGATTATTTGAAGTGTCCTCTTCCTTATAGAGCCATTGTAGTACTTTATTATCTTCCTTCTCTAAGGAAGATTTATCACTCTCTCTTACAAAATGAGAGTTGTATTTATGAGAGGGATGAGAACTTGATGGATTTCCATGTGTCCTAGGAGAGGTTGGTAAATAAAATAGGGAAACAAAATATTCCCCCACTCCCTTGGAGTTTATTCTACATTGTTTTTCAAAGGTGTGCATTAATTCACTCATCTTTTGATATTGATCCTTCTTAGATTTTTCTCTTTCTTCCTTGGTAGGTTTCAAAGTTTCCATCTTCAATGTAGAAGTCTTAACTGAATTATCATGTGAATTTTTACCCTCATAACTCATCTTTTCCTTTCCCTTAGTTGATGTAGTTGAGTTAGTTTGATTAGGGTTTGAGTTAGCATTTGATGTCAACTTCAAACTTTCCTCTTTAAGTTCTTCATTAGTATCATTAGGGATGACTCTTTCCCTATGATGAATAAATAATTCATGAGTTAGCTTCAATATGTTACAATATTGAAAGGGATTAGAATCTCCTCCAATTGTGATCTCCTCACCTCTATGTGGAAATTTTATGCATTGGTAATAAGTAGAAGGTACCGCTTGCATCTCATGAATCCAAGGTCTTCCCAATAGGATATTATAAGTTAATTTCATGTCGAGAACTTGACATATGGTATATTTTTTGATAGGTCCCACTTGGATAAGTAAAACAATCATTTCTTTTGAAGATCTTTCTTCCTCATCATAAGCCTTAATGGTGATTTGATTTTTAGGGTCAATGGATGATTTAGATATCCCTAAAGACTTGACAAGGTTTAATGTACAAATATTGAGACTGGCTCCCCCATTAATGAGAACTCTCTTAGCCCTACGCCTTTGGATTAACACTTATATATTCAAGGGAAAATTTTGAGGGTGGGTAATAGAAATGTCATCTTGTTCAGAGAATGAAAGGCAATGAGGAGCTATGAGATGTCCTACCATATTTTGAAACTTATCCTCCTCCAAGGTTATAGGAGCATTGGTTTCCACTAGGGATTTTTCCAATATTTCTTTGTGATTAGGAGATAGTTTCAACAACTCCAAAATAGAGATTTTTGCTAGAGTTTTATGCAATTGATCAACCAAACTATAAGGCTTTATTGAAGAAGATGTTGGTTTAGAAAAATTATTTGTTGAAGTAAGACCAAAGTTTTTAGGGGCACTTCCTTGTAGGGTAACTCTTCCTTCTTGCCCCCTAGTTCCAACATTAAAGGTCTCTTTAATAGGTTGTTCTTTGATTACCACAACATTGATAGTACTATCATGTCCGGATAGGGAATTAATAGTATTGTCATAGCTATGGGCAAAGTTTACATTATTTTTTCCTCTCGAATTATTGTCATTGTTCCCTCCATTGTTAGCATTGGAAGATTTACCCTTTTCATGTTTGTAAAAAGGAGTTTTAAATGTTTTGTGATCTTCGTTGTTTTGAGGGCCTTCTACCTTTATCACACCATTGTCAATTAGGTCTTGCACTACATGTCTCAAATGCATGCAATCATTTGTCTTATGTCCTCAATTTATGATATTCACAATGACTAGACTCACTCCCCCATGTAGGTTTGATTTGTGGTTCATATGGTTGAGCCCTAGGTAAGTCAATAAGCTTATTAGCAATGAGGGTTCTTAATGCCTTTTCAAGGGGTTCATCCAAAGGTGTGATTGTTCTTTTAGGAATTGGTGTAAAGAAAGGTTTAGGCTTGTTAGCCCCTTGATTGTTCCCAAAGTTATTATTGTTATTGTTGTTGTTGAAAGGTACTTTGGGTTCTTGGGTCACATTATTAGCTTGAGTAAATCCCTTGGTAAGATTGAAGGGGTGGCCTTCAAATTATTATCCTCTACAACTCCATCATTCACCACTCCTTTATTGTTATTCCTCATCCAAAATTGGTTATTATTAGGAGGATTTCTATTTTGGTTGTTATTGGAGGTATTGTTGTTATTGTTTTTATAAAGCTTAAGTTCTCCACTTTTGACCAATACCTATTCCGTGGTAACCCCATTCTCAATTAGGTCTTGGAAACACCTAGGAAATTGTAGTCTTAACCAGTAATTCATCTCATTATTCAAGCTATTAATAAAGATATCCATCTTCTCTTTTTTAGGTACACTTCGAGGGTATCTAGCAAATACCGCTCTCCATCGTTGTAAGAAAAGTAGGAATCCTTCTCCCTCTCATTGTTTGGTATTACATAAATTTATCATTGTAACCTCACGTTTGATATTGTAGGAATAATGAGTCACAAATTTGGAGGCAACCTCTTCAAAGGTTCGGATGCCAGAGGGTAACTTTGAAAACCACTCCATGGCCATGCCTCCTAAACTTCTAGGAAACAAACTCATTAGATAAGTCATGTCATGCATGAACTCTAGGCTCAATGCGCAAAATTCCCTTAGGTGATCTTGAGGATCAGTTGTTCCTTGATACTTGTTGTATTTAGGAAAGATAGCATTAGTTGGGAATGGAACCATAATTAAGGTCTTATCAAACAAAAAAGGACATAAAGCTTCGATAGAAAAAGGGTTTAGGAGCCCCGCTTTGTTTCATCGTGTCCAATTGCATTTGGAAGAGTTTGAATTGTTTTCTCATGATATCAATAGGATTAGCCTCACCTTCTTTTTGTTTAAGTTGATTGACATCATAGTCATGGGGAAGTTTGAGACCCGCTTGAGCTAGGTCTAGGAAGTATTTTTCCTTGTATTTTTCCAACACTTTCTCCATGAGCTTCATGAAGAAGGGACTTTACATTGCTTCATTGACCTTTTTTTCAGTTGCTTCTTCCTCATTAGGGTCAGCATTTCCCCCATTGTTACTGTTATTGTTTAACCATTGGTTGTTAGGGTCAACATTTCCTCCTCCAAGATTATTGTTGTTGTTTAACCCTTGATTTTTAGGGTCAACATTTCCTCCTCCCATGTTATTGTTTAACCCTTGGTTATTAGGGTCAACATTTCCTCCTCCAAGATTATTATTACTAACCCCACCACCTCCATTGTTGTTCATGTCTTTGTTAACATGGTTTATTTTATCAGGGTCCATGTTGCCAAACGAAAAAGACATTGTTGGCTCCATCTCCTTTATAGGTTCTCATAAGGGTCTTGAAGAGGTAAAGGTATCACTTGGAAAAGGACACTCCTACCTTAGATAAGTTTCGTCAGGTTGCAAGGTAGACTTGATATAATCAGATCTATTAAAAGCTGACATGAACATAAATTGTATAGAGATCTTACGCTTTTCTCTCGCTTAATGATCAATCCTTGGATGATTTTGCAAAATGTCCAAAAATGGAGGATTCTGATCAAGTTGAATATACATAGAGGTAAAATCTCCAAAAGGGTATCCAAAAATGTAATTATCTTGTTTTCAAACCTTCAGGAAATATCCAGTATTTTCCCTTCTTTGTTTCTAGGCGTCACTTCCTGGTGTGTAGGTGTGACTTTAATGCAGGTACATGTTGACTAAAATTATTGTACACAGTACTCTATTGTTAGTACGTGATGTTTTCCTATTGATAGGCATTGTTGAAATGTTTCTAAGCGGCACTTTCCAGTGACTTATGCAATTTTTAACAGATGTCAGGCGTCGTTTTAGTTTTTCAGGCATCACAGAACTGTTTGTAGGCATCACTTAATTGTTCATATTCGACAATAGATCAAAGTTGAATTTTTCAATTTTTTTGGGTTTTAAAATTTTAAGGATTTTTATCAGATCTATCAGAGAAGATTCTTGCTTGAAAATTAAATACAAACTCAACACACACATCGAATATGCACCATGTCCCTAAAACAACACTAAATGTGTATGTTCTCGGTCATTTTCACAAGTATAACACAAGAATATCTTCCAAGCAATCTACCTAGAGTCAAATTTGGCTTTTAAAAATGGCTCTAAAAGGTAGCTTACTACTTTAACAAGGTTTTAGTGAACACCTCCACTCTAAATCATGCCAAGTTCTTTTACCCCCTTGTAGGCTTCCCACACGCACAAAAGTATAATTTTGCGCAATCCCGAAGGACTACTCGAGGAAGTGAAGATGACTTGCACACAACTTAGTCACTTTCTGATTAAGGTAAAGTGCATTTATTTATAGTGGGTCGGATAGTATCACAGAAAAAGTGATTGTCTCCCACTTTGGGTCATTCCCTCTCACCACTTTTGTAAAGGAATTCTCGGGAGGCAGGCCCTCTAAAGCTCTAATTGATCTAGCATATATAGAAAAACAACAAATGAACTTAGTTGAACAAGTTTGGGAATTTGATTCACTTAAAAAGTGAAGAGCATATCCCTATTGTTGTTCTTTGTTCCAAACACCTCAAACACTTATTGTTCTTTTTCAACCTCGTTACAAAGAGGTTCTTAAAAATGAAATGTTTGGTTAATTTTGCCTCCATTTATTTCTACCACCTCAAACGCAATATGTTTGGCTTTTTGATCCACTTCAAAAATTGGAGAGCATATGCCTAATGCTTTGTTCAAGATGGACAATAATAGGGTTTTTCCTATTTAGACTAGATATAACGAAATGTCACAATCTAAGGGAATGCAAGCTTGATATAAAAAATACCTCTTTTGTAGCTAGCAAAGGCTAGGCGCTTTTTTGAGATTTTTATTTTTATTTTTTATGTTTGTTTTCCTACTCACCTAGTGGTGATCATTCCTACTCTGGCTCTACCAACAAGTTAGTCAACACAAAGAGAACAAAGTGAAGAAAAACTTGAAACCAAATTGACAAAATGCTCCTAAGTTCTTTTTGATCAAATTTTGCAAAAATCAAGCTTAAAGAACTCAAAAACAAAAAATCAACTAAAGAGTAGGGAATTTTCTTTTGTTTGAAAAAAAAATTTCATGTAGTGATCATACGAATATTCTTCTTCTTTTAAACTTTCTAGAATATTAGAATCATGAATTTGCTTAGAATGTTTAGTTTATGCTCTTACCTCTTTACTAAGCCTTGTAACTCTGGTTTCTGGTTTCTTGACTTTTAAATGTTGTGCCATCTATAGGGAACAAAAACACAGAGAGTTATAATAGAGAGAAAATCAATTTAAAATTGATATAAAGTAATAAATTCTACGCGACATTTAACAGCTAATATGTGACATTTAACTGTTACTAAGCGAAATTTAAAACTTTAGAAGCGAAATTGAAACTTTAACATGCGGCATTTAAAAATGCACAATCGGTAAAATAAACTTCACAGGCGGCACAAAAATTTTAAATTGTGGCCAAAGATTGATCACACACGACAATTAAAAGTTCATAGGCGATTCTTTGCAGCTCACAGGTGACGCTTTACAGGCTTAGGTGTTACACTTTGTCTCGTACGCGATGAAAGAATTTAAGATAGAAATAGAGTAAGATCTGCAGGCATCTCTTCACTGTGCACATGTGTCATTAGATTCTTTGTATGCAACATTTCAGCTATTTTTTGCAAAATGAACAAGAAAGTGAAGCAAAAAACACACAAGATTTGATAAAAATGATGGAAATGAGGCCTAAAGCCCCATAGAGGGCGCCATTTGTGTGTGAATTAATACACCTTCATGGAATTGATTTATTTAACTACAATTATATGGAATAATAATGCAAATTATGTTAAAATAATTGCAATCAAATCACTAAACATTCCATGGATCTCTAATTAGTATGCTAATAGAGCTCTCAGCCTTAATCTCTATCAATGACAATCCTAGACTGAGAAATCGATAAACTAATGCCTAATCTAGCTCAATTCTCTCAAGATGATAAGAAAATGGAACTCAAATGCTCATAATATGCTCTCAATTCTCACAATTTTCTCTCAAAATACTCAAGATGTTGCTCAATTGCTCTTAAATTGCCTATAGTAATGATGCTATGCATTCAAATTTTCTAGGATTGATTATGCTTAAAAATGGCTTGTATTTATAGAAAATTCCCAAGGGTAGAGGGTAGAGTGAATTGATCATGATTAAGCCTTGTTTAGGTGAAAGGCTTTGAGATGGTTTCAAATGGGGAGAAAATTTAAAGGTTTGTCTCAAAGGTTGGGACAAAGAGACAAATTTGAGTGATGGAGATTCAATTCTAAAAATGAGTGATTGGGATTCAAAGTTAGAAGTGATCCATGTGCTTTGTGTTCTCAATTATCATTAGTTTCTCAAATTCATGTTGAAAGATATTAGGATTATTTAATTCCATCAATTAATTAAATTAGCCATGTAAGGGAATAGGTTCAATTTGATTTTTGTTTTAAAACTATACAATTAATTGATTAAAATCAATTATATAATTTGATTGATCCCTTTTAGGCTGATATTTGGTCATTTGATGTCATGTTTAATTAATTATTTGATTTTAAATTGATTTTGTTCACTTTGATCGATAAATGTCCATTTGAATTGATTTTGATCCATCTTGAAGTATTTTGCTGAGATTTGCAGATTTGGATGATTCTAGGACACCTGCCCAGTTTCGGGTGTCTACAATGGATTTCATTATTTTGCACCTAGGAAAAAAATTTTGGAAATCCATGAGGAAGTTTTCTTAGCATTTGAAAGATTGTCATTATCAGACAGGGACAGGGCAGTTGAAGGATTAAAGTAGAGACAAGAGAGACTCACCCTAGCACTTTAAGAAGGTGGAGCCACACAGTTTGATTAACTTGTGGGCTACAATGAAGCGTGTTAGATGGTATATATGCTAGGAAAGACAACCATGGCCTGAGTGATGTTTTCCACTCACCTTCTAGCCTCCCCTACTTTTATGGCCATTGTACAGTTGTGTGGATGATGAAATAGATGAGCAGCATGAACTAAGAAGACGAGTGAAGGTGGAGCAAATTACAAATGGATTCTACTAGCAAGTGGGAACCTTAATGATTGGAGAAACACAAGAATGATACCTCCAGGTTCTTTCCAAGATCTAGAATGTCTCAGTGCCTAAGGATCGACACTAGTCTTCATAGGGGGTAAAATGATAGGCCATTTTAATGGCATCCTTTAGATATCTTAGAAGAACTTTTGCTAGGTCCTTTCTTATGTTTTCTTTTATTACTTCAAGACTTTATGCTCTAAAACTATTAATATGTGGTAGTCAACCACTGAACCTATGCCATGGACATATGCTACTTAACATACTTTATCTGGATGAATATGTTCTATTTATTGCTATGAAATTATGATCATATTTTATGAATGAATTGACTATTTGAGAAATAGACAATGCATATATACTTTGAATTATTTCCATGAGTGCTTTTATCCTAATAGTTTTAATTCAGCACATCGAAGTAGCAACCATCATCTTGTTCAGGTGAGCACAAGTATGTGTTAGACGCTTGACTCGGTCCTGCAGCAAACACACACAGATGAAACATCGACGTAAGAGTGGTGGAAGGTTTCCAGATTAATCCAGGTGGAGACGGTTGAGCAAAGACTTGGAAAGTGAAATAATTTCCTTGATGAAATCTAGGAGAGAGTGGGAAGTTAGATCTATTGTCTACGCAGTTATTTCCTCTTTTCTAGACCGATTCTATTTCCTATTTTCTAGTTTTCCTTTCTATTAGCTGGTTGTAATAAAAGCTCCACCTTTTCTTATAGCATGTGGAGTTTAGCAGTTAGATGTTTTTCACTTTAAATAAATCCCCACTCCTACATGAGAAGGAGGGAAGTAGTAGCATTATTATGATAGTTGCAATATATTTCAATTCTATTATTTTACTGTTGTTGAGAATTCATGTACTCTATTATTCAATTTAATGAGCAAATGAATTTTTGAGGTTAATTCTGTGTAATTGAGTGTTCTGGGTACTCACCCAAGGGGGTCCACTTGGTGAGGAACCCATAGATAGATTCATTCTAGTTTAGCTCACTTTCCTACATTTATTTTATTCTAGTTCCTATGTTGAATAGCTCCTGCAGCCAAAGCCACAGGACAGCTACCGCTTCCTGCGGTTGAGCGGCAGAGTGACTAAGGCATTATAGTTAATTTTGTGCACTCTTCCATCCTACTAGTAGCATCCATTTCCATCATTTACTTTCAAGCATCTAATTTCATAGCAATAGTTGAGCTTTCCTTTAAGTATTCATTTCATGCAGCAATAGTATAGTTTCCTTTCAAAATCATTTATTTCATGTAGCAAATATAGAATGATTGGTTGAGAAAGTGCTTGGTACATATATTTTTCTAGCCCATTTCAAGTAAAACATCCCTGGGTTTGACATATTCAATGAGTTTCTTATAAAGTGGATGAAGTGCTTAGTTGGATGTCCAATCCCTGAGTTAAAGGATTATGCCTAGTTTCTGAGCCTTTATAAAAAATGATCACCACCATTGTAATATTCAAAAGTTTCAAAATTTTATTTATCTCCAGTCATATGGTGAGTACAACCACTATCAATAATCCAGACATCATTTTTACTAACCTTAGATATGAGTGCAGTTTCTACATACCTTTCTTCTTTGTCTGAATCATCTTTCATATCAACAAATACTACCTCAATATCTTCATCAGATTTGGTGTCAGTATTCTCAATCTTGTTCTCAACCAAGTAACAAGCATTCTTTCCTTTGTCCTTGTAGTCTTGGGTATCTCTTGTGTCAGATTGTCGATTGCTTCAGTAATCTCGGTCATCACTTCTGTCAAACTTCTTTTCATAAGATCTGTCATTGTTTCTATCATCTTTTCTCTTGTTAGGGCATCTAGCAGCAAAGTGTCCAATCTCTTTGAAATTAAAACATACCAATGGTAATTTACCTTTGTATCTACCTTTTCCTCTCTGCAATCTTTTAGCCATTAGTGCTTGAATTTTGTCAAGTTCTTTTTTATCACTATCACTTTCACTATCATTTCTCATAGTGTGTTTATGACTTGATTTACTTATCTTCAAAGAAGATTTTAATGCAGACTCAATAGATGGTAAGACATAGTTGTCAAATTTATTCATCTTAAATGAAATAAGTCTACCAATCAAACTATCTAGAGTAACATTGTTATTTTCTACTGCTCTCATTTCTTGTATTACAGATACTCTAATAGCATAAACAGGCACTAAGGTTCTGAGAATTTTACTTACCACTATTTCTTCTTCAAGTACACCTCCTACTCCTCAGATAGCATTAACAACCTCTTTGATTCTGCTACTATACTGAGTGATGTTTTCTCCTTCTTTCATTCTTAGGTCATCAAAATCTCCTCTTAGGATTTCAGCCTTAGCTCTTAGCACATTTGTATCTCCTCCATGTACTAGCTTGAGTGTGTCCTAGATTTGTTTTGTAGTGGTGCATGTATTGACATCTTCAAATTTAGCATTGGAGAGTGAGGAAGCAAGTTCTATCATCATAGAATTGTGTTCATGTTTCTCTCTCAATCGATCAACTTTTAGAGGTCGTGTAGGTAAAATAATTTAAGTATCCAAGTACTGTGTGACATCATTTCTAATACCTAATAGGTAGAGTCTTATCCTACTTTTCCATGATGCAAAGTTGTCCTTGTTCAACTTAGGCACATCCCTTTTACTCATCTTGTGATCTTTATCTTGAGTCTTAAAACTCTCTTCCAAGCACACTAGCTCTGATACCAATTGTTAGAAATAACTGAGGGGGGGGGGGGGGACTTAGTGGCCTNTTATCTTGAGTCTTAAAACTCTCTTCCAAGCACACTAGCTCTGATACCAATTGTTAGAAATAACTGAGGGGGGGGGGGGTGACTTAGTGGCCTCATAAATTAATCCATTATTCAACAAAAAATTTATACCACAAATATAATTCCTCTAGTTATCTTCAGTCCTACAAGATTTATGCCTTTAAGTACTTTTATCAAACATATACTGCTCGGTGACTATACTGATTATATTTTATTAAGCTTTACTGAATAGCAGTTTATCTGTCCTTAGTCTTTACTGGAATACAGTAAATAAACTTAGTGTTTACCGATCAATCCTATTTTAGTAGTGTGTAAAGAAAAAAATCAAAGCAATGAACCATATACACATTTGACACAAATTTTTAATGTGGAAACCCCATTAAGGGAAAAACCACTTGGGACCGGTAACCCAAAATTTTCACTTTCTGAAGTGAGCTCAGTGAAGAGCCAACCCTGTTAAATGTTACAAACACACTGTTAAGTGTGACCTTGTTAGAGGATTTAAAACTAACAATTTTTCACTTGACATCTGACATTCACTATGTTATCTTCATGAAAAACCTTTTGATACTCCTTGGGATGTATCTCAATATATAAAGGATAGTTAAATCCTACTCTGTTAAGAGATTTTCTGAATCAATGGTTAAACTGAAACATTAAGTGATCTATTCATTAATACAACTTTGAATTGCATATTTTCAGATCTATTGTAATTCCACAATACCTATTTTTATCTATATGCTCTTAAATCCCCTTTTCCTCCCCTTCTTTCTGCTCAGTGACATTGTTTCTCTCTGTTGCTCAGTGTCCACAGATTTCTTGGCTCTATCTTACAGCCTGTCTGATCAGATCTGCATGAAGACTTCTATCTTCATTAGAATTATCTTCATAATCCTCTTTTTTATAATGAATATCTTGTCTCTTTATATAAACATGATTTCAATTTTTCCAAGTCCTTGTCTTTCTTGTTCTTGATGTGATCCACAAATCTCGCCATGCATTTTCTTTAAAGCTTTCTTTAGTTTTATCCCGTAGATTTCTCCTTGACAACTAGAATAAAACATGCTTTAAATATCCTTCTTATATTTATCTTTTAACTGGTCAATGAAAACAAAGTAATCAATCAGTTAACTCTATTTATAGCTCATTCCAACTAAGTCTTCTATCAAAACTGAACTTCAGTTCTGATCGGTGTTTAACTCCTTGTTTTCTTTGTCATTAATTTAGTTGCCCTCGGGCATCTATATTTTCCGGGGTTGTTTGTCCATTGGGAAACATTGTGAACTTTAGTTCTGCTTGGGTATCAATTTGGTTTTTCTCAGTATTTCTTGCTTGCATATCACTATGACTCTTCACGGGGTTCTTTGTCCGTTGGGGTGCACTGTTCATCGGTGTTTACTATCACTTGGTGTATACTGAACCTTTTATGTATTACTGATAACATAACCTTTATCTCTTTGATTTATTTGAAGTCTATGACAATATGTATATGACCAATTAGATTATATCAAGTTGACATCAATGACAATACAATACATTAACTAATTTAATGTCTTGTATTAACTTTCTGCAGCTCAATGATCATCAACTTAACATCTTCAAACATTTAATCAGTTATAGTTCATCGGTTAAATACTAACAACAACCTTAGATTAAAGTATACCAAGATAGAAAATGAAAAATATTTTTGATTGATGTTAGATAGCCTATAGACGTTGGATGTTCCTACATAGGTCTTTAAAATAATCAGATCCATTGGGAGAAGCCTCCTAATTATGTTATGATATTAAGTCCATGAAACTCCACTTCTCAACAGTTAATTTCTCCAAAACTTAAATCATAATATCCTTTCAAGAGCTTCCTAGAGAAGTATCTATCATAGATACATGAATAAAAATAGAGAGGCCTTCATTTATTTCCTTTATTATCTAAGAAATGGATTCTTGGTTTTCTTTCATTATATGTTCTCTTCCTTCTTTGGACATCTACATATGGATAGTAATTCTCTTATTTATCTTCAATTCTTGAGATAGTATCAATATTACCACATCTACTTCTTCTCTAGACAACATGTTTCCATACTTGATAATCCCTATTGTATTAGTTCTTTCTTCAAGCTCTATTGCTTCAATCTTCTTTTAGTTAACACATCAACTCTATTTTTTACAAGTTCACCCATTATATAATAAACTATGTAGTCATGTTTTGACATATACATTATATTGGCTTCCTAATAATATGAAGGAAACATTGGGTATGATTCAACAATTTTTGAGAATTATCATGATGAATTATGGTATTGAATATTTTTATCTCATCATATGGAATTTCTTCTTCTTCATATTTTCAAGTGATACTCTTAGTTTTTCTAGGTTTTCTTTTACTCCTCTTTTCCCACTCAACTATTTTCTTAGGACTCTTTTCTTCTACATCCTCTTCTCTATCATCATCAAAGTTCCAAAATTTTGTCTTCTTATTAGTTGATATTGATAGGTCTATAATATCTCTTTTTATACTAGGATTGGGGATAGTAGGAAGTACACTATTAGAAAATATCTTAGATCTTGTGTGCTGGAGGAATTGGGCTCAACCAATTTCTCCTCCAATACTTCTATTTTCTCCACTTGTTCACCCTTTCTTTTCTAAGGCATTTTACCATTTATTTCATCATATATTCTAAACCTATTATTGTTGGTATCAATGTATTTTTTTATAATAGTTTTTCATATGTAGTCCACATTGGTCTAGAAAGCTCATATGGTAATTTGGGATCCCAAGTAGTTCTAGCCTCAATAGCTTCCATATAAAAATTTTCTATATTAATCATAAATGTGATAACTTCCTCATAAGTTTCTAAAAATTATTTGGTTATTCTATATCTATTTATGATGAAATCCTAGTAGGTAGAAAAACATTCCTCCTTGGGAGCATAAATCATCATATATCTTTTAATTTGAGTGTAGACACTTAAAAGTTGGCAATGCCCGTGGCTCCAATTTTTAACATGCCTTCTATATTGTGTGTTTGGTCTTCATCAACCATCAATTTGGTGTCATCCATCCATTGATCAAATAATATCAATTATTTAATTAATTTTAATCATATTCTCTGATCTCGTCATGTCATATTGATTTTTTCATCGATCAATAGTTTAGTTAAATGATTTTTCCATTTATTTAATCCTTTTCATATTGTCCTTGGTTTATCTTTGGGGAATATAATAACTTAATTACTAGATCCATTTTTCCTAACATGTCCCTGTTAATAGAGCATAGAGCCAACAACGAAAAAAATTATGCTCTGCAACTTGCCGCCTAAAGTACTTTTTGAATTCCTCTCATGGCGAAAAATGCTGGGGGGGAACCTCCTCCCCATCCCAGAAATCCAATTCTGGTTTCTATTCCCAACTTGCATCTGTCTGATTCTGACAAAGCTTCAACGATAGGTACTTTGGATTCCCTACCCCTTCCTACTCCCAAGGCAGACTGGAAAGGCGTGTTGGTGGGGACCCAAGTGATTGAGTCAGATCCCATTTTATGTCTAGAAACCTTAACAGAGGAGGGCATGAACATCACACTTACTAACTCTGTTGTGAAAAAAACATGGCGGACCTTAACTTGGCTCTGGTCGGGCAATTCTACAATTTTTGTCCCACCATAACTATGGTTAGAAAATGGGTGGGAAACCACTGGAAGATTAAAGGAAGTGTTGTGGTTTTTGCAATGCCTTGTGGACTATTCCTCTATAGGTTCACAGCTATGGATGGCCTCTCCTTTGCCCTATTCGGTTTGTGGCTCTATGGAAAACACCTTCTCACCCTGGCTAAATGGAAGCTGGGTTTTGACCCTTCAGCTAACCTCAGTAGGATGGCTATAGTCTAGGTCTGCCTCCCAGGGCTACCTCTTGAATTTTGGGATGAACAAGTCTTCAAATGGATCATTAATAAAAGAATTGATCACACTCAATTCTGCACAACCCAAGAAGAACCTGTTTTCCAATAACTTGTTACAAGAAAAGAAGAAACTGGAGACAGAAGGAAAAAGATCTTAGAATGTGAAAAATGCATCAGAGATTAATGAAAAATTACAAGACTCAACCTTATAAAGGTGAGAAAGAAACCCTAAAGGAAAGAACTAGGTTGCACATTATTAATTAATAATTAATTAATAATGCACCTAAGAGATGCTTAAGCAACTAGAGTAAAAGGAAATAATACTCTAACACCCCCCCTTAAGCTGAACGCAGGGAGAAAGCAGACCTAGCAAGACTAAGAAAGAAATAAATGGGTCCCGGCAATAAGGCCTAATCAGGTACCCAGTACAAGGAAATCTTTGTAAACCGGAGACAAAGGAGAAAACCCAGTGGGAAAAACTCCTCTCCAAAAAGAGATATAAAAGCAAGCAAAGACAAAAGGAATGACTTCAAGAGATTCTCTCAAATCTAGTAGTACAATGCATGCTACTAACCCCCTGTGAGAGAGGGTCGAGGCTCCAAAGCCCCCCCAGAATGAAAGAACCCCTGGAGCAATGAACAAACCACTGTGACTCCAATGCAGAGGAGTGAAAGTTAGTGGGTGCGGAAGAGGTGACCTCAAAAGATGAGGTGTCACTGGAAGGCTGAGATGATGCTCAAATGAGAAGACACGAGGATCATGAAAGGGAATCCCCAATGCAAGTGGTAGGACAGGTGTGCTAACACTGTCATGAGAGAGGAGATGAGTGTCCTATGAAGAATCCTCAACAACTGCACCTGGTGGCTCCATGAATGGAGCTGGAGGGTCAATCAGTGCTAAAGAAGAATCCTGCTAAAGAGAAAAATATGCCTTAGGATGTGGTATGGCAGTCACAACACTGGTCTCAGGAACAACATAGAGGTTCAAGTGACCTGACTGCACCGCATGATGCTCTCTGGAAAGAGGAGAGCTGAGCTCCGAAAGTGGAGATGGTGGACCAAAGTGAGAGAAGGTGTAGAGACGGGTGGAATGATCAACTATCCCTGTAGCAATAAT
>MU228319.1:637890-667158 GCA_018584345.1 Thuja plicata | reverse complement strand
ACCATCACTTCATTAGAGAGCAAATTGAAGAAAAGAAAGTTTCACTCATCTATTGCAAGGGTGAAGATCAAGTTGTAGATATTTTGACAAAGCCTCTTTCTAGAGAGAAATTTGAATTTCATTGTTAAAATTTGGGTTTAATACCCCTTGATGTAAATCCCCCAAGTAAAGATTAAAGGGGGTTAAAAATTATTTGGTTATTCTATATCTATTTATGATGAAATCCTAGTAGGTAGAAAAACATTCCTCCTTGGGAGCATAAATCATCATATGTCTTTTAATTTGAGTGTAGACACTTAAAAGTTGGTAATGCTCGTGGCTCCAATTTTTAACATGCCTTCTATATTGTGTTTTTGGTCTTCATCAACCATCAATTTGGTGTCATTCATCCACTGACCAAATAATATCAATTATTTAATTAATTTTAATCATATTCTCTGATCTCGTCATGTCATATTGATTTTTTCCTCGATCAATTGTTCAGTTAATTGATTTTTCTATTTATTTAATCCTTGTCATCTTGTCCTTGGTTTATCTTTGGGGAATATAATAACTTAATTATTAGATCCCTTTTTCCTAACATGTCCCTCTTAATAGAGCATAGAGCAAAAAATGAAAAAAATTGTGCTTTGCAACTTGCTGCCTAAAGTAATTTTTGAATTCCTCTCATGGAAAAAAATGCTGGGGGGGGAACCTCCTCCCCATCCCAGAGATCCGATTCTAGTCTCTATTCCTAACCTGCATCTGTCTGATTTCGACAAAGCTTCAATGATAGGTACTTTGGATTCCCTACCCCTTCCTACTCCCAAGGTGGACTAGAAAGGCGTGTTGGTGGGGACCCAAGCGATTGACTCAGATCCCACTTTATGTCTAGAAACCTTAACAGAGGAGGGCATGAAAATCACACTTACTGACTCTGTTGTGAAAAAAACATGGCAGACCTTAACTTGGCTCTCGTCAGGCAATTCTACAATTTTTGTCCCACCATAGCTATGGTTAGAAAATGGGTGGGAAACCACTGGAAGATTAAAGGGAGTGTTGTGGTTTCTGCAATGCCTTGTGGACTATTCCTCTGTAGGTTAATAGCTACAGATGACCTCTCCTTTGCCCTATTCGGCTTGTGGCTCTATAGAAAACACCTTCTCACCCTGGCTAAATGGAATCCGGGTTTTGACCCTTCAGCTAACCTCAGTAGGATGGCTCTAGTCTGGGTCTACCTCCCAGGGATACCTCTTGAATTTTGGGATGAACAAGTCTTCAAATGGATCAGTAACTCCTTTGGGAACTAAATCTCGGTGGATCTAGTAACCCTTTCTAAATTTCATCTGGTTTTTGCTTGTTTTTGTGTAAATGTATCTATTAAAAAAGACTCTCCCCAACTTTGTGGTTTTAAATTCTAAGCTGGGTAAATGGACCCAAGTCATAGTATATGAGACTACTACCCTTTTCTATGAGACTTGAAACTCTAAAGGTCATACTAGGAAAGACTACAAGGCTCCTAGAAATCCTGATCTCAAGTTAAAGAAAACTACTTTAGAAACCCCAACACCAGGTGATCAAAGCACCCACACCCCTCAAACGGCTCGAGATACTAATAATATGAAGGCTACCTCAACTATGGAGGCTCCCCCATAGACGCTCTTTGGTGCACCTATGTTAAAACCCCCCCACCCATAACGGTTGATTACCTCATTGGTTTAGAGGATGGAGAAATTCCCATGAGTATTGGGTAGGAGACTAACAGGGAGACTTTTTCCAGCAGCGAGACAAAGACTAAGCATTGTAATAGTACTGCCTCAGTATTATTATAGACAAAGCTCAATGTCTTTGAGCTTGTAGTGAACCCAATTATTAGGTTCGTGGTTCTTCCTATGATGAAAGTAGTTATTAACCCCATTGATATAGGATCCTCGATGATAGCCTGTAGTACTCCATTGGTTCCCAAAAACACCCCAAAGAGTGAGGATCTGGACTGGCAAACCCGATAGAGGAAAACAAGAACAAAACATATTGATGTTGAGATAAACAAAAATCTTGGATGACCATCAGATAGGGTCAGAAGACAGCAGAGTACAACAAAGAATATTTTTGCAAGAAGGCCGAAAAACCTGGAACTCAGTCAAAAAGTTAAGAAATGATTGTTCTCTCCTAGAACATAAGGGGTCTAATTAACTGGGCCATAAACATCTAGCTATCAAAAAATATATCTGTGACTATAAATTGGACATTTTTATAATCCAGGAAGTTAAAATGACTTATGACAATTTTAATGCGCTGGTGGGACGGCTCTGGCCTAGGGCCAATTTTTTCTACTCTGAGGCTCATGGGGCTTCAGGCAAAATTTCCACCCTCTGGAACTTGTCCAAGGTCTGGGGAGATATGCACAACTTTTCTTATCATTACCTGGCGGTTTCCTTCACCTCTTTGTCGGCTACTTGGTACTGTTACAACACCTATTCTCCCAATACCCACCAGAGGAGAAGACATGTGTGGGAAGAACTAAAGGCATCTTTCTTACCCCTTCAGGACTCAAAACTCATGGTGGTTGGGGATTTTAACTCACCTTTTTTCCCATCCAAAAAGTGTGGGGGTAATATGGATTATACTGACAACATGGGAGACTTGGCTAGCTTTGTCTGCATTAATGGTATTTATGATATTGAGCCAAGGGGTAATCCCTTCACCTAGAACAATAAAAGAAAAGGGAACAACCTCATCCAGGTTCACCTCAATTGTGTCTTTCTATCCTCGTCCTAGGACTTGGGGTCAGCCTCCTGGTTGGTTTCTCTCCCTAGGACCACCTCAGATCATAATACCCTCCTACTTAAATGCATGGATGTGTGATACCCCTACCTTGCACCTTTCAATTATGAAATTATGTGGGCCTCCCACACCAGCTTTCATGAAAGCATCAGGAAATGGTGGTTTATCCTAATAAAAGGTATGACCATGTTTAGGGTTGCTTCCAAGATGGAACTCATTAGAGGTGTTGTTAAAGGTTGGAGGAAAACCACCTTTGGAGACATTTTCCAAACTAAGAAGGCTCTATTTGAGAAACTTGAAGTTCTCCAACAGAAAATGGCGCTTGGTAACTTGTCATCTACCCTGCATATTGAAGAATAAAATACTAGGAAATGCTAGAAGGATATCCTAGCCAATGAAGAAGTTTAAGGAAATAGAGGTCTAGGGTCTTATGGCTAAAAGAAGGAGACCGTAACACAACCTTTTTCCATCAATTTGCCTACAAGCACAACAAATGGAATTCCATCAACACCCTCACAAATTCATCGGGAGTGGAAGTCTATGATCCAATTCAGCTGGGCGATGTGGCCACTGACTATTTCATTTGATCCTTCACTGATATAAATTATGGAAACTATGAAACCCTTCAAAACTAACTCATATCCCAACTACCAAGGTTGTCAAGAGCGCTGATAATAATATCCTTAGATTTAATGATGAGGAGGTTCATAAGGTAGTGTTCTCCATGGGACCCTATAAGGCCCCTAGCCTAAATGGTTTCCCCCCGACCTTCTTCTAGAAATTTTTGGATATTGTTGGCTCTGATGTGACTAGAGCAGCTAGGGAATTCATTAGGAGTAAGAAAATCCTAAAGCAAATTAATGCCACCTATATTGTTTTGGTCCCCAAATGTGCGGAGCCTAGAGTAATGGAGGAATTTAGGCCTATAAGCCTCTGCAATACACTTTATAAAGTCTTCTAAAAAATCATGGTCAATCGTATCAAACCCCTTCTTGATAGAATAATTAGCCCCAACCAGAAGGGATTTGTACCTGGAAGGAAAATTATGGATGCAGCCATTACCACCCATGAAATTATGCACTCTATTGACTGTAGTAAGGTTGTTGTGATGGCCCTTAAACTGGATGTTTTAAAATCCTATGACAAAGTCAACTGGACTTTTCTCTACAAGGTTTTAGCTGTGTTTGGTTTTTCTGAAGAGTTGATAGTGCTTATCAAGGCTTGTTTGGAAACGGTGAGATTCTCAGTGTTTTTCAATGGAAAACCTATTGCAAAATTCACACCGTGCAAGGGACTCTACCAAGGGGACCCCCTTTCTCCCTAACTCTTTATACTTCTTGCTGAGGTCCTGGGACATAACATGATGTAGATGATCCAATCTAGAGAAATTAAGGGGATTAAACCAGCTACTACCCTCCTCCCGACGATCCTGCAACAATTTATGGATGACACCTTTTTTGGAGCCTCTTCAGTTAGGGAAGCTCGTATGTGGAAGCAGTTTCTTGAAAATTATGCTACTACCTCAGGCCAACATATCAACTATCAAAAAAGCAAAATTTTCTTCTTTAATAGTGATACTTTGGTCCAAGATAAAATCTTGAAGATTCTGGGCCGCCAGGCTGATATGCTTCCTGCCACTTACCTCGGCCTCCCATTGACTGTCAAAGAGTTGAAGAATGAATTATGGAACACCATTATTGAATGAACCCAAAGAAAGATGGTAGGTTGGAAAGGTAAGCTCCTCAGTAGTGCTGGTAAGCTCCAACTCCTTGTTGCTTCTCTCCAAGGCATTCATGTGTATTTCCTTTCAATTTTTAAAATCTCAAGTTTCATGGCAGAGAAGCTGGAAAAAATACAACACACCTTCCTTTAGTCTGGGTTTGAGTTAAAGAAGCGTCCCCCCCTGGTTAGTTGGGACAAGGTTTGTCTTCCTAAATCCCTTGGTGGCTTGGGTCTTAGAAAAATTATCAACCTTAATAAGGATCTGTTGTCTAAGGTGGCCTGGACCATGGTTCTTGGATCTGTTGATTGGTGTAAAATTATGGAGGAAAACTACCTAGATGGTGGTCTCTTTTGTAAACTCTTCATGGTTCAGGGTCACCCTAGGGGATCCAAAATTTGGAACAACATTCTCAAATGTAAAGATATTTTGGAAAAGGGGGCCATTTGGCTATTGGGAAATGACAGGGAGATTCAGTTTTGGGATGATCCTTGGCTGCCTGAAATCACTCTTGGACCTCCATATTCTCTCAATTAAGAAACATCCTGGCACTTGGCATTGGTTCCCTGGTCTCCAAATTTATTACCAATGGAAAATTGATTGACCTCCTCCCACACTTGTAGGATAGACCTGACCTTGCCAACCTAGTGACCAAACTCAGTGAACTATTGCACATGGTCTGCATTCCTCTTATGGATCAACCTGACAGACTATTATCGAGACACACTCAACATGGGGGTTTTTCTATTAAATCAGCTTATGGTCTACTAATTAACAAAACTGGTGACACTACATGCTGGAAAAAAGTTTGGCAGCCCCAATTAATCCCTAAGGTGAATCTATTTTGGTGGACGGTGCTACATGGAAAAATCCTCACCCTTGAAAATATAGTTAAAAGGGGATTTATCCTTGCTAACATATTTTGTCTTTGTAAGAAGGTGGAGGAAAGTATAAAACACCTCATGCTGCATTGCAAGTTTTCTAATGAGATTTGGCAGGAGATCTTCTCTCGGCTCAACCTCCTCTGGGTTTCCAACAGGAATGTCCAAGATAGGATTCATGACTGGTACTCTCCTTCTCAGCACCCCCTGATAAAATTTATGGAACCAAATCCCTCCTATCTTCTGTTGGATTATTTGGAAGGAGCGTAATAATAGGATTTTCAAGGATAATGAACTCCCTAAAACTGAGGTCTTCTACTTGGGACTCAAACTGTTATAAGAGAATCTGTTGATGGCCCACTAGAAGAACCCAAGTCTTCCCCCCTTTGATTCTGACTAGAGAACTGCCAAAAATTGGGGAATTAGCAAGGGGTTTTCCATATATGAAAACACCAAACTCACAGCTAGAAAGGCTACTAGTTGGTCCCCACCTCAGCCTTCATGGCACAAACTTAATTTTGATGGTTTCATCCGTGGAGGGCTACAGGTGGGTGGAGGTATCATTCATGATCAATGGGGGAGAATGGTGGCTTCTTTTTCTTGTCCCCTTCACAAGAATACTATTAACCAGACTGAGGGTATGGATCTCCTATGGGGCCTGAATATTGCTATTAACCTGGGCTATACTAGCATTGAAATAGAAGGGGACTCCAAAATTATCATTGAGGTTGTTCTTGGAAACTCCTCGGCTGGATGGAAATTTGACCCCATTTTATCTGACATAAAAGGTTTGAAGGGACGACTTCATATGGCCAATATTAGGCACACTTATAGGGAGGGTAACTCAGTTGTGGACTCCATGGCTATTGTTGGTATGCAGCTAGATGAGTTATGGTGCTGGAGGGATAAAAATTAGCTTCCCAAGGATACTCAAGAACTGCTTAGGCAGGAAATGAGGGATGTCAACATTGAATTCCATGATGTTTAAAAAATATCTTTTGATTTGGGTGCCAAAGGATAGGCCTAGGGGCTCATATTTTTTCACCACTTGCACTAGTTTCAATTTGAAATTCCATGTGGCTCTCACTGGAGGGCTCTTCATTTTAAACAGGAGATTGACGTGGCTGGACTGTGTCACTGTACTTTTTTGTGTCATCAATTATATTAAATCCTTCTGAGGAAAGTGTGAATTATAGAGGATTGCAAAAGATTTAGGGCAGATTTAATTGATGTCTCTTGTGTTTTATAGCGTCGATCCCATGTGTTAACCCCAGTGGTGTCTCTGGCGGTGATTTATGAAGAAAAAGGCAATTATTACCATAATTATGCCTATCAAAATGAAAATATTTTTAGGCTAAGCTACGATTTTCACTCTTCCATTTCTCACAAATGCCCTGCTTCCTACCTGTGCTCTAGTTTTTGTGGTTTTGTGGGTGACTGCAACTACTGAACTACGAGCAACTCTTGCTCGACCAAATTATGGGTGTGGGTTGTTTTCCCGGTCTCTACTAAAATGAATGGTGACCAACATAGGATCAAACCAAAAAAAATTGAGGAAGAGTTTTACTCTAACCCTATGGTCATGTACTTTTGCAAAGAGGGAGGGATTCTTCCCTTCATGAAGAGCCTAACGGGCCATGATAAAATGATTTCTCGATAGCTTGCGAAGACCTTGAATGAAAGAAAGGTCACCATTAATGGGATCACTTTCGAGATCAATGAAGAAGTCATAGGAAAAGATAAAAGGATACCTACAATAGTTTGGAAGTAGAAAAAGACTACAAAAACATAGGCAAAAACTGACATTGTTTAGTTTTTTGCAAATGAAGACAAGCCGGTGTCAAAAAATGGAGGATACAGCACTGCGGACCTGGCTGAATTTTTGCCAAAAATGTGCAAGTTATTCATGAAGTACTTCATGTTGGAGGCCCAATACGATACTTTCTATAACTACCACCTTCCCTTCTTAAACCAGCTTAGGCACAAACTTTGTATTTCTTTATCATTTTACCTATTACACTCTTTGGATTCCAATGTCGCTGATGTGAATGAGTCCATCTTGTTGGGGAAAAAACATGTTTACCTCCACCAGGGTTTAAATTTTAGAATTTATAACTTTCACTGAGCCCTCTTCCCTCCTCCAGTTGTTGAAATCACCCTGTTAGAATAACTGAGAGTGGGGGGGTGAATCAATGGCCTTAAAAATAATTCCAAAAGATCCAACCAAAAAATTATCTCTCAAATATAATACCTTCAGTTATCTTACAGTCCCAATTTCAACAAGATGTATGCCATAAATAATCTTAACAAATATAAACTTCCCAGTAAGATATAATGTTTATCTTTTCTGGACTTTACCGAGTAGCAACAAATGAACTTAGTGTTAACCAACCAATCTAATTTCGACAATGTGTAAAGAAAAATATCAATCCAATGAAACATATACACATTTGACACAAATATTTTAATGTGCAAACCCAATATGGGAAAAACCACCTGGGACCGGTAACCCAAAACACTTTCACTCTTCTGAAGTGAGCTCTGTGAAGAGCCAACCCTGTTAAAGGTTACAATACACACTGTTAAGTGTGACCTTATTAGATGATTTAAAACCAACAATTTGTCTTTTGACCTAGCACTCACTATGCTATCAACAAGAAAACCTTTTTATAATCTTGAGTATCTCAATACAATAAGGACTATTGAATCCCACTTGGTTAAGAGATTTTCTGAATCAATGGCTAAACTGATACAATAAATTATCTGTTCAAAATACAAATTTAATTTGAAAATATTCAGATCTATTGTTAGTCCATTAATACCTCTCTGATCAATATACACTTTAGTTCCTTTGCTTTCTTTCTTTGTTCTGCTTGGTGAATGCTTTGTCCTTTGTTGCTTAGTGTATGCAAAATTCCTTGGCTCTGTTCTTCAACCTGTATGATCAGATCTGCATGAAGAATTCTATCTTCACACAAAATATACTCAACATTCCTCTCTTTGATATTAAATTCCTTTTCTCTTTATATAGACATGATTATCTTCTCAATCTCCTTGTTTTTGTCATAGATCTCTTCTTGATTTGTAAAACTCACCATGATTTTCTTTATCCCATAAAGCTCTCCTTTAGTTTTATTTCATAAATCTCTCCTTGATAACTATGAATAAAATGTGATTTAAATCTCCTTCATTTCTTTAGTTTAACTAATTTTTGATAATAAAACAATCAATCAGTCAATCCCTAAATTGTAGCTCTTCTAGCTAAGCAATTTTGTCATTCTTTAACTCCAGTTAAACTCAGTCATCAACTCCAGTTATGCTCGGTCATTAACTCTATTTATGCCTGTTCATCAACCTTATTTATGATCAGTAACACTTTCTCGTTAACACTTTCTCTTTTACACTTGCTCGGTAACACTTTCTCGGTTACACTTTCTCGGTAACACTTTCTTGCTAACACTTTCTTGGTTACACTTTCTCAGTATACGCTGTGAACTACTCGATGTTCACTATCACTCGGTGTATACAGACCTTTTATGTTTTACCGACCAAATAAACTTTGTCTCTTCATATTTTCAAGGTTATGACAATATGTGTATGAACAATCAAACCATATCAAGTTGAAATTAATGACAATATAATACATTAACTGATTTAATGTCTTGAATTCACTTTTCCAGCCTGTTGATCATCATTTTATCATCTTCAAGCATTCAATTAGTTATAGTTTATCAATCTCTCCCTTTGGCATTGATGGCAACATAATATGAAATATGCAGTATAAAACATGCCATAACATACCAAATTTGTTGTTCTATAACCAATTCAAATATCTAAATCCTGGAAGCTCTTCTAGCTCAAATTTAATATGTTTAATCACTACAAAAAAATGTTTTCCATACAGCTCTCCCTATAGATTTGGTTTTTCTATGTGCTTTCCCTTTTTTCATTCCCTTCAATGGATAGGTATAGCAATTCTATCTTATGATTTTGTCTCTCCCTTTCTTATAGAATATTTTCTCCAATTCTCTCCCTTTGATGGATTGTTATTTTATTGATAGTAACCTTTAGATATTCTCTCCCTTTGTGTTGTAAGAATCTCTTCTCTCTGATGGATATTTCATTGAATCTTTCTCTCCCTTTGAAAACAATGCCAAAAAAAATATAGTCCTATAGTAGTCAACAATATCTCTGGTGTGTGGTTTAGATAAGTACCTTTAGTGTACTGATATGTCATTACAGTCCATATCTTAGCTTGCATCAACATGACTAATCTTCTGATAATGTGTAGGCTGATGTAGCCTCCTAGTCATCTTAGTGACCAGTAGACAAGGGATGAACCCGTAGTCTATTCCTCAGGTATTCAAATGTATCTTTTGGAAATGGTTTTGTGAAGATGTCTGATAGTTGTTCTTTGGATTGTACATATTCTAGTATTACCTATTTCTCTTGTACTTGTTCCCTCAAGTAATGATTCTTAATAGATATGTGCTTTGTCTTAGCATGCACCACAGGGCTATTTGAAATGTTTATAGCACTTGTATTATCACAATAGAGAATTATTGGGTCAAGAATTCCTCATTCATACCTTTCAACAATTGCTAGATCCATGCAATGTTAGAGCAATTTGCAGCAGTAGCTACATATTCTACTTCTGCAGTTGATTGAGATATGTATCCTTTCTTTTTACTTATCCATGTGACAAGTTTGTCTCCCATAAAGAATTGTCCTCCTGTAGTGCTCTTTCTATCATCTATGTTTCCAACCCAATCAACATTAGTATAAACTTGTAGCTCAAATTTTCCTTCTTTATTGTACTACAAACCATAGTCTTTAGTATTCTTCAGATATCTCAAAATCCTTTTAACAATAGTCCTATGTGATTCCTTAGGGTTAGTAGAGAATCTTGAAACTATACCAACTATATGTGCTATATCAGGTCTAGTGTGTACAACATACATTAGTTTACCAATCATAGATTTGTATAAGGTCTGATTTACCTCGGTAGTCTTGTCTTCCTTTGTCAATTTGCATCTAGTTTCCATAGGTGTTCCAACTGGTTTGGAGTCCTCCATCTTGAATATCTTCAAAACTTCTTTGATGTATTTTTATTGTGTGATGTAGATGCCTTCGTCTTGTTGTAGAATCTGTAGACCAAGAAAAATTTTGATCTCTCCAAACATTGACATTTCAAATTCTTTTCTCATTTCATCAGCAAATGATTTGCATAGTATATCATTACCTCCAAATATAATATCATCAAAAATATCTCAGCAATCAAAATCTTATCATCAGTATCTCCTTTCAAATACAGATTACTCTTGTCACTTGTTCTAACAAATCTAATACTAATGAGATAAGAGTGAAGTCTTTCATACCATGCTCTCTGTGCTTGTTTCAATCCATACAAGGCTTTGTGTAGTACACAAACCATGTTCCTCTTGTTAGGATCAACAAACCCTTTAGGTTGTTCAATGTATACCTCCTCTTCTAGTATTCCATTCAAAAATGTAGATTTAACATCCATTTGGTATACTTTGAATCCTTTAAAAGTAGCATAAGAAAGTATAATTCTTACTCCTTCTAGTCTAGCAATGGGTGCAAAGGTTTCTTCATAGTCAATACCTTCTTCTTGTGCATACCAGTCTTGCTTTGTTCCATGTGACTTCTCCATTCTCATTAAGTTTGTTTCTAAAAATCTATTTGGTGCTAATGACATTTGTGT
The DNA here is from genome assembly GCA_018584345.1 of Thuja plicata. Lineage (NCBI taxonomy): Eukaryota > Viridiplantae > Streptophyta > Pinopsida > Cupressales > Cupressaceae > Thuja > Thuja plicata. Next base: position 656,069 of record MU228319.1, on the reverse strand, counting down.
CACTCGGTCTAGGTACTAATGTCCATGTTTTATTCTTCTCAATCTCTTCATTCATTGCACTAACCCATTCTTCATTCTCAAATGTAGTATTAACAGATTTAGGCTCAAAACCACAAATCAAACATCTATTGTTAAGTGATTTAATTCTTGTTCTCATTCCTTCTCTTTCTTCCCCAATGATCCAGTCTTGTGGATGATGTCTTCTGAAAAATTTAGCAAGTACAGGTTCAGATCTACGTTATTCATTTTGATCTTTATTTTTATCTTCATCACTCGATTCAACATTGTGAGCATTTTCCTCATTCTCGGTGTGTGTAGCCTTTTGCTTGGTTGCATTGTTTTGTCACTCGGGCAAGGTGTCAGGTTATTCAATGTAGAAAAATCTATTGTAATCTTTAGGTTCCTTTCTTCTTTCTTCATCCTTTTTCTCAGCAAATTCATCCACTTTAACATTTGCACTCTCAACAATTTTGTTAGAAGATTTTTTCAAACATTTATCAACTTTGCTTTTAGTAAAATATCCTAGAAATATTCCTTCATCACTTTTAGAGTCAAGTTTCCCATTTTTATCATCTTTCAATATATAACATTGACTTCAAAAAATTCTAAAGTAACTCACATTTCGTGTAAATCCATACCATAGTTTATAAGGTGTCTTATTTGTGTCTTTCTTCAATTAAACTCAGTTCAGTGTATAAACAACAGTACTTACAACTTCTCTCTAGAATGTTTGTGTGATGCCTTTTTCAACCATCATTGTTCTGGCACAATCAACAATTGATATATTCCTCCTTTCAACAATCTCATTTTTCTGTGGTGTTCTTGGTGATGAAAACTTGTCTTGTAATCTGATGCTCGTTACAAAAGTTAGTGAATTCATCAGAAATTAATTTTCCTCCTCTATCTGATCTTAAACATTTCAGTTCTTTTCCACTTTGTTTTTCAACTTTAGATTTATACCATTTGAACATCTTAAATTCTTTAGATTTCTCTTTTAAGAAATTGACAGTTATCATCTTAGAATAGTCATCAACAAATAGAATAAAGTATTTATCACCATAATATCTCTTTGTTCTCATTGGTCCACATTAGTTAGTATGGACTAACTCTAGAATAGCATTAGATGTGTAGGTTTTTCTCTTGAAACTAGACTTTGTCATTTTTTTCTATTTGACAATTCTTGCACATAACATGGTCGAGCTTTGAAATACTCGGTAAGACTCTCACTTTTCTTTTCTTACTTATCTTAACCATGTTGTCAAAATTCACATAACATAACCTTTTATGCCACAACCAAACATCTTCATTTCTAGCCAATAAACAAGTGGTCTCAATATTATCAAGATAGAATAGATTACCTTTTGTTTATTCACCAGTACGGATCAACTTTCATATTCCATTATAGATCATTGCCTTTTTGTTCTCAAATGAAACTCGATGTCCTATGTTGTTCAACTATGTAACACTCAATAGATTATAGTTAAGTCCTTTCACCCAATATGAATTTTCACATCTGATCAGATTATTCAACATGATGGTACCTTTTCCTTCAATTGGGTAAGGTGAGTCATTTCCCATCCTAATTGATCAAGCATTATAATATTCAAAATTTTAAAATTTTTCTTTATCTCCAGTCATGTGATGAGTAAAACCACTATTAATAATCCAGACATCATTTTTGATAACTTTAGATATGAATGTTGTTTCAAAATACCTTTCTTCTTTGTCTGAATCATCCTTCATAGCCACAAATACTACCTCAATATCTTCATTAGAATAAGTATCAGAATTTTCAGCTTTGTTCTCAACCAGGTAACAAGCCTTCTTGCCTTTGTCCTTGTAATCTCAGTTATCTCTTGTTTCAGAGTGGCAGTTGCTTCTATAGTCTTAGTCATCACTTCTGTCATACTTCTTTTCATAAGATTTGTCATTGTCTTTTTCATCCTCTCTCTTGTTAGGGCATCTAGCAACAAAATGTCCAATTTCTTTGCAATTAAAATAGACCAATGGTAATTTACCTTTATATCTTCCTTTACCTCTATGTAATCTCCTAGCCATTAGTTCTTCAAGTTCATCAAGTTCTTTCTCATCACTATCACTGTCACTATGATTTCTCATACTGTGTTTGTTACTAGATTCACTTATTTTCATAGAAGACTTGAATGAAAACTCAATAGTAAGTAAGACATTGTTATCATAGTTGTTCATCTCAAATGAAATTAGTCTACCAATCAGAATATCAAGAGTAACATTGTTACTAGCTACTTCTCTCATTTTTTAAATTGCAAATACTCTAATACCATAAATAGGCAGTAAGGTTTTCAAAATTTTACTTACAACTTTTTTTTCATCAAGTGTTCCTCCTACTCCATGGATAGCATTAAAAAATTATTTGATTTTGTCACTGTACTGAGTAATGTTCTCTCCTTCTTTCATTCTTAGGTCATCAAACTTTCCTCTTAGGCTTTCAACTTTAGCTCTCAGCACATTGGCATCTCCTCCATGTACTAGCTTGAGTTTGTCCCATATTTTCTTTGGAGAGGTGTATGATTTCACATCTTCAAATTTAGCATCGGTTAGTGAAGAAGCAATTTCTATCATCATAGAAATGTGTTCATGTTTCTCTCTCAATTGATCAATAGTTACAAGTCTAGGAGGTGCAACATATTTAGTATCCAAGTGTTGTGTAACATCATTTCCAATACCAGATAGATGAAGTCTTATCCTGGATTTCCATGATGCAAAGTTGTCCTTGTTCAACTTAGGCACATCCCTTTTACTCATCTTGTGATCTTTAGCTTATGTCCCTTTAAAATTTTATTCCAAGCACCAAAGATGTGATACCAATTGTTAGAATAACTGAGTGGGGGGTAATCAGTGGCCTTATAAATAATTCCAAAAGATCCAACCAAAAATTTATCTCCCAAATATAATACCTTCAGTTATCTTATAGTCCCAATTTCAACAAGATGTATGCCATAAATAATCTTAACAAATATAAATTCCTCAGTAAGATATATTGTTTATCCTTTCTAGACTTTACCGAGTAGCAACAAATAAATTTAGTGTTAACCGACCAATCTAGTTTCAATAACGTGTAAAGAAAAATATCAATGCAATGAAACATATACACATTTGACACATAGATATTAACATGAAAACCCGATACACATAGATATTAACGTGAAAAACCAATATGGGAAAAACCACATAGGACCGGTAACCCAAAATATTTTCACTCTTCTAAAGTGAGCTCGGTGAAGAGCCAACCCTGTTAAAGGTTACAATACACACTGTTAAGTGCTAACTTGTTAGAGGATTTAAAACCAACAATTTGTCTTTTGACCTAGCACTCACTATGCTGTCAACAAGAAAACCTTTTTATACTCTTGAGTATCTCAATACAGTAAGGATTGTTAAATCCTACTCGATTAAGAGATTTTATGAATCAATGCTTAAACTGATACATTAAATGATTTGTTCAAAATACAACTTTGACTTGAAAATGTTTAAATCTATTGTTAGTCCAATAATACCTCTTTGATCAATATACACTTCATTTCCTTTGCTTTCTTTCTTTTTTCTGCTTGGTGAATGCTCTGTCCTCTGTTGTTTGGTGTCTGCAGAATTCCTTGGCTCTGTTCTTCAACCTATATGATCAGATCTGTATGAACAATTCTATCTTCACACAAAATATAATCAAAATTCCTCTCTTTTATAATGAATTCCTTGTCTCTTTTTATAGACATGATTAGCCGCTCAATCTCCTTGTTTTGGTTGTAGCTCTCTTCTTGATCCGTAAAACTTGCCATGATTTGATTTATCCCATAAAGCTCTCCTTTATTTTTATTTTGTAAATCTCTCCTTGATAAATATGAATGAAGCATGCTTTAAATCTCCTTCCTTGCTTTATTTTAACTAATCGTTGATAATAAAACAATCAATCATTCAATCTCTAAATTATAGCTCTGCCAGCTAAGCAATTTTGTCACTCTTTAACTCTAGTTAATCTCAGTCATCAACTCTAGTTATGCTCGGTCATTAACTCCATTTATGCTCGGTCATCAACTTCAGTTATGCTTGGTAACACTTTCTTAGTAGCACTTTCTCAGTAACACTTGCTTGGTTACACTTGCTCGGTATACATTGTGAACTGCTCAGTGTTCACTGTCACTCGGTGTATATAGAAATTTTATGTTTTACTGACCACATAAAATTTGTCTCTACATATTTTCAAGTTCATGACAATATGTGTATGAATAATCAAACCATATCAAGTTGACATTAATGAAAATACAATACATTAATAGATTTTATGTCTTGCATTCACTTTTGTAGCTCGGTGATCATCAACTTATCATCTTCAAGCATTTAATCAGTTATAGTTCATCACACCCAAGCTTCCCAATAGCCTTTGTCACCTTTGGTCTCCCTCAATCAGGGTTTTCCCACACCCTTGGGCTCTATTGGATGTTCCACCCCTACTACTATCCACAAATCATCAGAAACCCACCTAACCCTGGCTCTTGGGCCAGATCTAAACATGACCTAACCCCTGAAGACTCCACTCAGGGATCCCAAAAAATTGTAAAAATATCTACATTAACCTTGAATTCCCTCAAGATACAAACCCTCAACCCAGCACTACCCTTCATTCCTCCCGTCTGGCTAAAGAGAAGGGTAAAAGGGAAATGAAAGAGTTGTTTCAACTAGGAGGATGCCTCAGTGGGATCTCCCAGCCGAGAAGAGGATAAGAATGGATCTGATCAAGAGGAGGGAGAAGATTACACTCATACTAACTTAGCTGAAGAGGGTAAGGAGGACAATTCCCCCAATATTGAGAAAGAAAATATGGCTAAGAGCACCAAAATTGTTATGGGTGGCAGCTTGGTGGGTAGAATCAAATACCAGATTGCTAATCTGGAGAATATGGTAGCCAAACTTAATGGGTACTTGGCCAATACTAACAAGAGATTGGATGATGTCAAAAAAATTTCCCTGAAGGTGATGCATGTTTCTTCTACTACCCTTTGTCTACTAAATGAGAAGGCCACTATGGAGAAGGAGTTTGTTGAAAGTAATCATGAACCTTCAAGTTTCTGAATGAAGAGTGGGTTGACCTGCTTCTTTCCAAGCGCTTATGGGATGGAAAATAACTCTTCTGATGGACCGGGGTGGTGATGAGAATTGTGGCACTATTGACTTCAAGCCTTATGTTGGGCTACTTTTTTTCAATTCAATTTTTAGGTTTAAAACTTTAATTATGGTTAATAGACATGTGTTGCATGGTTTATATTTTTTGCTAATTTAAATTGATACTTTCCTCTTGTGGGGATTTGATACTTTATGTTTGTGCTGGTATAGTTTTATCATTTTGGTTTTTGATATAGGTAGATGGTTAATTGCTACTCTACTGCTTTCTAGGTTGAATTAATATGTTGTTAATTATGCCCTAGTTAGCTAATAGTTGTATCTCAAGCCAATGCCCTCTTGCTGTTGCTTAATTCAAAAACATTTCCCTCTTAATATGAATAAATATGCCATTTATTTATTTCCTTTATCCTTTTGTCACTATTAAATAAATATCATTTATTTCTTTGATTATTATTATGGTAATGAGTAACAAATTTTAATATTTATTAATTTCAATCTTCTTTCCTCTCCATTTTCTAATTCCACTTGCCATATTTTCTTTTTATCTGTTTCCTATTCTACCTTGCCCATTTGGCTCCCACTTGATTTTTCCTTTCCTTCAACCTTGTCCATTAGTTACCTTTTGATTATGTCTATTCATGTGACATTGTAAATCTACAAATTGGGCTCATGATCCTCATTTTGGAAAACTATGATCTTTCTATATCCATGCCTTTATTGTTGGCATATGGAGAGATGGTTGGCATAAGTGCACTAGTTGATAAAGAAATTAATTTGATGAAAATTTTAGATCAATTATATAGTTTATCATTGATGTTAAATAGTCAAAGAAGAAAATTATTAACTATTGGTGAGAAGGAAGACTTATCGGCGTAAGGAGGTTAGCTATCGGCTACTGACAACTATCGGTTAAAAGGAATTCACAACGCAACTGACAAGGAGGAAGAACAAGAAAAAATATAATAAGATTGATGAAGTTATGATCATTGGATCTAGGTTTAGGTTATTTGATCAATGATTATCTACTTAAGGAAGAGACAAGAATTATATTGGCATCGTGACGAAGGGGAAGACAAAATAATGGTGGAACAAAGGAAATAATTGGAGAAGGATTGTTGTGATCATAGAAGAGGATACAAAGGATTGTAATGGTATGTTATTATGTTATGGAACTTTATTGGATCTGATATAGTAGAGATAGTGCAAAATACATATCATTTTGTAAGTTTTTACTCTCTAATAATTATGACAGTAAAATCCCTTATCGGGTGACCCTAACAAGTCTATTGTAAATCCTTTAACAGGGTGACATTCTCAAAAGAGTATTCAAAATCCTCTAACCAGGTTACTCCTAACATGGTATAAGACTTTAACAAGTCTCTAGGTAAATCCCATAACTGGGTAGCATCTAAAAATCCTTTTGTAACCCTTAACTGGGCAATCTCTTAACCATTCTTATTTTAGAAGAGTATAACTATTTGTGGGCACTGATCTCACATCGTGGTTTTTCTGATAATAGGGTTTCCATGAGATACATGCTAGTATTAATGGTGTATGAATGTTTATCTTATGTTTATGGATGTTTAATGTCTTGATAACTGATAACACTGTTATAGGTTAATTAAGCAGTAATTGGTAAATCTATTTGGTGAAGATTTGGGATTGAGTTTTAAAGGTTAAGTTGGTGATTACTGATTCACCCCCCTCTTAGTAACATTTCCTATGCCTACAATTGGTATCACAACATAGGTTCCCTAATTTGGAAGCTTAACCACTTAGGGAAAATATCTCAAGATGTATAGGAAGGACACACCTAAGTTTAACAAGAATGTAGATGACTTTGGAAGGTGGTAAAGTAGGATGAAATTGCACCTGTTAGGACTCTCAGATAATGTAGTGGATTTTCTTACCAATGAAAATGTACAACCTTCTGGTGTACTTACCAAAGCAGAGAAGAAAGAGAAGTTGATTCAAGTGCCTTACACAATTTGGAATATATTGATAGACAAGGTCTGCCTTCAGCCAAGCAGATTTGGGATAAGCTGGTACAAGTACATGGTGGAGATGAACATGTCTTATAGGAAAAGTTTGAAAAACTTAAAATAAAATATGATGAAATGAAAATGAAAGACCAAGAAACAATAACACAATATAAAACAAAGATCAAATAAGTTTTCACATCCATTAAAGGATCTGGTGGAAAGATGAAAGAAAGTGACGTTGTAAGTAAAATTATCAGAACACTACCACACATGTATGCTATTAGATTTTTTCTATACAAGAGCTAAGGAAAATTGATAAGAGTAAGATCACAATTGATTCAATTATTGGCAGGATTACAAAATTTGAATTAAGTGATTTTGACAATAGCCAACCTAATAGTGAAGTTTCATTTCAAGCTACAACTAATGTTGGATCATTTAGAAAAGGAAAAAACTATTTTTATGACTCTGATGAATATGAAGGATTAGAAGATGAGGATAAAGAGTTGGAAGACCTTGAATCTTTAATTTCCAGGATACTTCCTAAAGGTAAAGGAAGATACAAAGGAAAAAGTACTATTGCATGCTGGAATTATAGACAAATCGGTCACTTTGCACACAGATGTCCTAACAAATAGAAAATGGAACATCATGGAGAAAAGAAAGAAAAATACAAGAAGTACAAAGATTTCACTCAAAAGAGAAAAAAATCTATGTTACATCCCTAAAGAAGAAGATAATGAATACAATATTGATGGAGATAGTAATGATGAGGAAATAATGTTTGTTTCTATAAAATAAGCTCCCTCTACTGACAACTCTAAAATCGATGAAGAGAAAGATTTGATCTCAAGTGTGAGATGTAACAAAGATTGGATCATTGACAGTGGTTGTACACACCATATTAATGGACATAATAATAGATCTATAACCATGGAACAATGTGATGGAGGAACAATTACATTTGGAAATGGTTCTCCCTGCATGATTAGAGGTAAAGGTACTATTGCTTTAACTGATGATATCACTTGTGATGATATTTACTGGACTGATGGATTGAAATATAGTTTTTTAGGTGTGTGATAGTTGAATAAAAAAGGATTCAAATTTAATTTTAGTAATAGAAAATACAAAATATTTAAGAAGACTGGAAAGTTGATTGGTACCGATGGACAGACAAGAGGTAATATTTTCAAACTGAATACTATAATTGGCCATTGTTTGATTGCTAAAGTAGAAGAAATCTGGTTATGGCATAAGAGATTATGTCAAGTGAACTTTGATAATCTGGTAAAGGTTAGTAAGAATAAAATAATGTCAGTTAGGTAAGATGACTAGTTCAAGTTTCTCAAACAAAGTCTACTCTACATAACACATCTTAGACTTAGTGATTTATGCAGACCCATAAGTACAAAAAGCTATAATGTAGACAATAATTTATATTTTTTGTCGACGACTACTCAAGGATGATGTTGGTAATGTTTTTAAAATTTAAATCAGATGTTTTTCATATGTTTAAAATGTACAAAGCAAGATTTGGAAAATAAACTGGAAAAACTTTGAAATGTCTTAGATCAGATAGAGGTGGTGAATTTACTTCTAATGAATTCAATGAGTATTGTGAAGAAAATAGAATCAAGAGATAGTTGACTGCACTGAGAACACCTCAGTAGAATGAGATTGTAGAAAGAAGAAACATATCTATTGTTGAATGTGCCAGAAGATTGTTAAATCAAAACAAAGCTGCATAAAACTTTTGGAGAGAAGCTATTAGCGCCGTTGTATACACACTAAATCGGGTACAAGTGAAGAAATGAATAAACAAGACACCTTATGAAATCTGGTATGGTCAAATACCCAATGTCAGTTATTTCAGAATATTTGGAAGCAAATGTTATATTAACAAAGATGATAGAAATGGAAAGTGAAATAGTAAAAGTGATGAAGGAATATTTCTAGGATACTCTAGTAAGAGTAAAGCATTCAAGTGTTTGAATAAAATGACAAATAAGATAATTGAAAGTGCAAATGTAAATATTGATGAATTTGTAAAATAAAATGAAGAAAACAGTGAAAAGAAACCAAACGGATAGAGTGAATTGATTTACTTTGAACTTGAAAAGTTAGAAATAGAACAACCAAATACAAGCACCAATAACACAACTGATAACAACACCACTAAGTGAAACAAATAACAAAAATGAACAAGTTCAAACTATGGAACCTATAACACCAAGAAATATAAGAATTAATCACATCTTGGCAGATATAATTGGAGATAGGAGTGTTGGAGTATTAACCAAAAGTCAATTAAGAGCCAAGGATACTACGTGTCTACTATTGGAGACAGAACTGAGATTGGTAAAAGATGTACTAAAAGATGAAGACTGGATGCAAGCAATAGAAGACGATATTGAACATATTGAGAAGAATAAAACATGGTCATTAGTTCCCAGACCTAAAGATAAAAATGTCATGGGAACTAAATGGTTTTTACGAACAAACTTGATGAAAATGGTGAAGTAATCAGAAATAAAGCAAGATTGGTTTGCAAAGGTTATGCACGCAAAAAAGGGCTAGATCATGGAGATAATTTTGCACCTGTCGCTAGATTGGAAGGAGGCAAAATATTAATGGCTTATGCAACATATAAAGGTTTTAAATTTTATTATATGGACATTAAATCAGCATTTTTGAATGGAATATTAGAAGAGGAAGTCTATATTGAACAGCCTGAAGGATTTGTTGTTGAACAAGGTAAGAATTTGGTTTGTAGATTTCATAAAGTATTATATGGTTTGAAGCAAGCACCAAGAGCATGTTATGAAAGAATAAATTCATATTTAGTTAATATTTTATTTGAAATAAATAATGATAATAGTAATGTGTATTTGAAAATTGAATGTGAAGCCAAAGTTTTGATTGCTGAAATATTTGTTGATGATATAACTTTTGGAGGAAATGATTTGCTTAGTAAATATTTTGCTAAAGAAATGAGGAAATAATTTGAGATGTCTATGATTGGAGAAATAAAATTCTTCATTTATTTACAAGTACAAGAGATTTCAAAAGCTATTTACATAACTCAGTCTAAGTACATTAAGGAGATATTGAATTTTTTTGGTATGGAATATTCAAAACCTATCGGTACACCTATGGTAACCGATTGTAAACAATCAAAAGAGGACAATTCTAAGGAAGTGAATGAAACATTATATAGATCACTGATTGGAAAGCTATAGTATGTTGTTCACAATAGACCTGATATTGCACATGTAGTTGGAATAGTTCCTAGATTTTCATCTAATCCTAAAGATTCACATATGATTTCAGTTGAAAGGATATTTTGATACCTTAAAGGAACAAATTTTTTTGGATTATGGTATGAAAGGATAGGAGATTTTAATCTTCAAGCATATACAGATGCAAATTGGGATGAAAATATTGATGATAGAAAAAGTACAAGTGGAGGAGATTTTAATTTGGGAAGCAGATTATTGTCATGGACAAGAAAGAAGTAGAATTGCATTTCACAATCTATAGCTGAAGCTAAATATGTTGCTGCTACCATTAATGTTTGGTAAGTGTTATGGATAAAAAATTTATTAGAAGGAATGGATGAGAAAGTTGAAGAACCTATTTTTATACATTGTGACAACACAAGTGCCATTAATATATCAAAGAACCCAGTAATGCAATCAAAGACCAAGCATATAGCTATAAAGTAACCTTTTTTAATGGAGCAAGTATAGGATAAAGAGGTAAGATTGGAGTACATTCCTACAATGGAACAAGTTGCTGATATATTCACTAAACCATTACCTAAGGAGAGCTTTGAATATCTAAGAGGTAAACTAGGTGTTACTGATAAATAACTAAAAGCAGATGCAATATGCATCAATTTATTATATTATAACAAGATATCTCAATTATGAATTGATGTACATGTAGACTACTTTATGGGGGAGAAATCTAGGCAAGTGAAAGGAAAAGGAAGTGGACCAGAATAAGTACAAAATTAGAAGATATTACAGTAAGGTTAATCACCTTTGGCATTGTTGTCAAAGGGGGAGATGAGTGAAGTAAGGGGAGAATAATGACTAAAGGGGAGATGAATGAAGAAAAGAGGAGAATAGTGAAGTAAGTATAGAAAAGAGAAAGTAGAGAGATGAAGTAGAATAGACAGATTTGAAAGAACAGTACAAAGATGATGTATCACTAGAATTTTTCCAAAGTTTTCCATCAATGCCAAAGGGCGAGATTGGTGGCATATGGAGAGATGGTTAGCATAACTTATCTAGTTGATAAAAAGATTAAGTTGATGAAAATATTGGATTAGTTATATAGTTTTTCATTGATGTCAAATAGTCAAAGAATCAAAGTATTAACTATCGGCAAGAAGGAAGAGATATCAGCTTAAGGAGATTAGCTATCGTCTACTAACAACTATGAGTTAAAAGAAAATCACAATGCAACCAAAAATGAGGAAGAACATGAAATTATATAATAATATTGATGAAGTTATGATCCTTGGATCGAGGTTTATGTTTTTTTATCAATGATTATCTACTTAAGGAAGAGACAAGAAGAAGATTGGTATTGTGACGAAGGGGAAGACATAATAACGATGGAATAGAGGAACTAATCAGAGAAGGATTGTTATGATCACAAAAGAGGATACAAAGGATTGGAATCATATGTTATTATGTTATGGAACTTTATTGGATCTGATATAGTAGAGATAGTGCAAACTACATATTATTTTGTAAGTTGTTATTCTCTAATAATTGTGACAGTAAAATCCATTATTGGGTGACCCTAACATATCTATTGTAAATCCTTTAAAAGGGTGATATTCTCAAAAGAGTGTTCAAAATAATCTAGCTAGGTTACTCCTAATAGGGTGTAAGACTTTAAAAGGTATCCAGGTAAATCCCATAATTGGGTAGCATCTAATAGTGCTTTTGTAACCCTTAACTGAGCAAGCTCTTTATTGGGCGTATTTCAAAAGAGTAAAACTATTTGTGGGCACTAATCTCACATTGTGGGTTTTTCCCTAATCGGGTTTCAACGAGATAAATACTGGTGTTAATGTTTATCTTGTGTTGCATGGATTTTTAATGTCTTGATAACCGATAACACTGTTATAGGTTAATCAAGTTGTAATCAACAAATCTATTTGGTGAAGATTAGAGATTGAGTTTTAAAGGTTAAGTTGGTGATTACTGATTCACCCCCACTCCCAGTAACCTTTCCTATACCTACATTTACTCCATCAAATTGCCCTTATATTTTAGCATATTAGTGCATTAATATTTTTGAGAGAAACATTCAATCAGAGGAGAAAGAAAAATAATGGAATGAAATGAAGGGTTTGCAAAGAATTTATTTTTATTTTATGTTGGTTTTATGCATTTCAAATTCATAGCTTCATTGATGAGATTGGGATTTCTGAATTGCATGATACAATAGCTTTTTTGGGTTGGCTTATCATGTTTATTTCTATTGATTACTTTCCTGATCTACATTTGGTGAACCTGCGTAAAGCCTAATTAACATTATAGGGAAACCTCTATGAGAAACAAAATTTCAAATATAAAGATAAAGTATTTGAGAATTTTTTTTTTGGAGTTGTCAAAAATTGTTTTGTTGTCATAGTTTATTTAATAAAGTGATTATATCATTTTCATAATTTTGGAGTGTTTTTTTATATAATATAAATTGGATCAATACATTGTATCAATTCAAATTAAGGGAAATGCTAAATTACATGTTGAAAGAAAAATGAAAAGGAATTTCCAAATTTATTCTTATGTATTTCTTTTCTTTTAGCTTCTTTTATGCATGAGTTTAAAATAAAGATTGTGGTTTGAAGATTGAAGTGATTTTGGCATATCCCCTTATATAAACTTGGTAAATTAAATATTGGAAGTTGAATATCAATTGAAGCATAGAGAAGGATGTGGATATTAGGGCTGATTATTGGAGAATAATTAATGTATAGAGGTTGTATATATGAATAATTTCATATTTAAATTTTGGCATGGACATTACAAGTGTTAAAGATCTTCTTTATTAGGAATTAGATTCCTTTACTGGAACATAAGTGTAAATCATAAGTATTCTAGCTGGTGCAGTCCTCATTCACTTGGAAAAAGGCCCTTCCTTCATATTTGTATAACTTCTTGTGCACTTTCCTATTTGTTGTGGCTCCACAACACATACCCCATTTATATTTGGCTCTTTGGCCATGGGGACCCCCTACTTCTCCTTCAATTTTGACCCCTATCCTTTTGGATGTTTTCTGGTGGTCCTTTTGAAGAAAATCCAAGTCCTTTCTTATTTTCTCACTTTCGCACCTTTGAAATTGTGGGGTCTTATGACCTCCAAAAGTACAAAGGCCCAAAAGTACAAAAGCCCAATCCCATAATAATATTTTGACATTCCAATCATCGAAACACCAAAAGATATGAGGGTCATGAATTCGGTCTTTTTGTCTCTGAAATGCCAAAGTTTGCATCATGTCACCTCATCTCGTGGGTTTTAAAAGGGATGCAACCAATTTTTTCTTCATTTTTTTTTTGCTTCCTCAAGCTCGTGTGCCTTGTCTTCTTCTGCGCGTTTGTCTTTGCTCTTGTTTGTTAGTGCTCCTCATGCAGATCATGGATCCTCCTTCATGCTCTGAATTGTATTCCTCCTCCTCACCCACCTAGCAGGTTGGTCTCTTTGACGTGATTTTAGGTTTTGGTTAGGGATTTCTTTTTCTTCTCCTTCTTTCCTTTTTTCTCTCCTTGTTTCTTTTGTTTTTCTTTTTTGGTCTTGTTTTCACCCTTTCCTCGCTTGATTTTGGGTCTTCTTTCTGTTTGTGTTCTTTTAGGTCTTTAGCCCTATCCTTGTCATGATTTTTGTGTTTTTCAATTTTTTATGTCATGCCAATCGTGGGGATTTTGGCCTCCAAAGGTGAAAATTCATCTCACAAAACTAGATCGAAAGAGGATAAAATGGACTAAGTTCAAAATTTCCATCGGTGCTTTGCATTTTTGTACTTTCATTTTTTTGCAAGATACTTCATTACCAAAGGAAAAAACACCGAAGGTACGATCATCCTTTACACTTTCAGATTTTTATGTCTTCGCACTCCGAAGAGTCCTTCACCTCTGAAAGTCCAAAAATTAACCCTTGTTCCACTTGATCCATCTCCCATTCCTTCACACTTTTGCACTCCAAGCATCTTTCACACCTTCGCAGTCCAAAGTCCTAAAAAACATCACCCAAACTTCAATTAAGCCTTCATTTCACATTTTTGGCCTTTCATAGCCCGATCCTGTCTTTGGTGTCTGCAAGTCTGAGTGGCCAAAAATGCCATAAAAATTATTCTAGATGATTTTGAGCCACTTCTACTAATCCTTAGGGTTTTAGTTTATCTTGTGTGCTTTCCTTTATTATATTTTTTAATAAAATACTGATGTTTGCATGTTTTCTTGAAAGAATGCTGGAAAGGATCGTTGGATCACCAATGAAGTACCTATTCAAAGGGTACCAAACACCTTCAACAATTGGAAACTACCATATTGAGGTTACCAACACCAACATCAAAAATATCAATTGAAATGAGTTCCTTGTCAAATGTGCCAAACCCAATGGGATGTCACCTAACTACACTTCCCTAGTACTATCAAGTCTAGTGAATGCGGTCGCGCACCCAGTTTCAATTTTATCCTCAAATTTGATCATGACCCTATCACACCACTATGTACCAGATGAGAGGGAGGTGAAAATAGAGTTGAAGATATTGTCTTTGACCTCCATCCAGATAACATCTAGGATGTCTTCCACCTTCCGAAGGGTATCGACAGATATTATGACTTCTCAATAAACAAAGCCTTGGATTGGTTCAAGAACAATACTGTGGAAGCATATGACACAGTAAACGAAGACTACTTGATCTAATCCCTCCCAATGAATAAGCTTGAGCAGATAGACATGAGGAGAGGATACCTGAAGGATGATATCCAGGTAACCGCCACAATGCTCAATAGGTTGTATGGACTGCCCCAGTCCATCCAACTTGAAAATTAGATGATCATACTAATTGAGAAGATCAAGGGAAGAAGGGCCAGGTTCGATTGGGCCACCTGATGACATGTAACTAATTGAATGTTTGAAGATGTTAAGTTGATGGTCATGCAAGGAATTAAATCAGTTAATGTATTGTATTGTCATTGATGTCAACTTGATATAATTTGTATGGTCATTGTAATACAGCAAAAGACTTCAAAGAACTAATGAATCAAGACTATGCTATCAGTAATGCACACAAGTCAATTATTCACTAAGTGATTGCATACATCGACGAAGTGTACACTGATGATTAGAGTAAAAGTGTAGAGTCACAGTGTTACCTGACGAGATAATGAACAACATTACCGACGAGCAGAGTTATAGTGTTGCCCGATGGAAAAGATAAGGACAGAGATCCCAATGACAACTAAAGTCACACTGACAAAACAATTAGCTATCATCGATGACTAATTGAAGTGTTGACCGATAGAACAGAGATTTTAGAAAATTACAAAATTCTTAGCTATCAAGAAGCTAAAGATAGAATTAACAGATACTTATCATTATTTTAATCATCTAGATAAAGCCGAAGATAAGTAAGTGATTTAAAGCTGATTTGTCCAGTTGACAAGAAGATCTCTTTGAGATAAATTAGGAGTTTGCTTTAAATCTATTGGAAAAGATTGTGGAACACACCAAGAATCAAGAAAGCCAAGAAAAGGGAAAATCATGTCTATATAGAGACAAAACCAATTCATTAAAAATTATTGGGTGAACAAGAGAATAGAGGAAAGATGCTAAAGAAAATCTGAAGGAGAAGAAAGTCTTCATTCAATCCTGATCAACAAACTAAGGAAAGAGATAGATTCTGCAGACACCGACGAACAATGAGACAAGCATCACAAAGCAGAACATTGTGGAGCAAAGGTATAAGTGATTATATTGATCAGAGACATAATGGACTTACAATAGATCTAAAAATGTGCAATTGATTTGTATGTATGAACAGATCATTAGTGTTTCAGTTTAACCATTGAATCATATAAGCCTCTTAACCGAGCAGGACTTAAAAGTCTTTTTCAATTGAGATACATCCCAAGGAGTATCAAAAATTTTGATCACAAAAGTAGCATTGGATATGCCCGATACCTATTGATAGGTCAAGTGAGTGTTTGATCAAGGATGGTAGCATTAGATGCTAGATACTAGTTGATAAACTATTTATAAATCCTCTAACAAGGTCACACCTAACAGTGTGTTTGTAACCTTTAACAGGGTTGGCTCCTAACAGAGCTCACTTCAGAAGAGTGAAAATTTGGGGTACCGGTCCCAGTGGTTTTTTCCCTTAACAGGGTTTCCACATTGAAATCCTTGTGTTATGTGTTTATGGTTTATTACTTTACTAATTTACACTTCATATATGCATTTCTGGATTTATCGGTATACTCTGCATATTTACTATGTTCCGGTAAATAGATGACTGCTTATCGGTAATCATACAGAAAAGAGATTAACAGAGCTATCCAACAATTAGTAAATTAATATAAGTATTTCAAGGCATACATCTTGTAGGATAGAAGATAACTTGAGACATAATTAGTGTTTATAATTTTTAAGGGTTGATTTAAGGATTAATTTTTGAGGCCACTGATTCACCCCCTCCTCTCAGTTATTACTAACAATTGGTATTAGAGCTTGTGTTCTTAGAAGGAATGTTTCAAGACCTAAGCTAAAGATCACAAGATGAATAGACGAGATGTGCCCAAGTTGAATAAAGATGATTTTTCTTCATGGCAGAGCAGAATAAGACTCCACGTATCAGGTATTGGTAATGATGTTACTCAATACTTATATGTTGAATATGTGTTGCCCACAGGAGCACCAACAGTTGAGAAAATGAGAGAGAAGCATGAGCACAATTGCATGATGATAGAGCTTGCTTCCTCACTCTCTGATGCTAAATTTGAAGATGTCAAAACCTGCAAGACTGCAAAGCAGATGTGGGACAAATTGGTGCTTGTACATGGTGGTGAAAAAAATGTTATGAGAGCCAAGGCAGAAAGCCTTAGAGGAAAGTTTGATGATCTCAAAATGAAATAAGGTGAAAACATCACTTAGTACAACACAAGAATCAAAGAGGTAGTCAATGTTATCCGAGGAGTTGGAGGTGTACTAGAAGAAGATATAGTGGTAAGTAAAATTCTAAGAACCTTACTACCTACTTATGTTATTAGGGTATCTGCCATTCAATAAATGAGAGCAGTAGAAAATAGCAATGTTACTCTAGACAGTTTGATTGGAAGATTGATTTCATTTGAGATGAATAAATTTGATAATAGTGTCTTACCAAACATAGAGTTTGTATTCGAAACTTCTATGAGAATAAGTAAATCAAGTCATAAAAACACTATGATAAAAGATAGTGATAGTGAAAGTGAAGAAGATGATCTTGATGAAATTGAAGCACTTATGGCTAGAAGAATGCAGAGAGGCAAAGGTAAATACAAAGGTAAATTACCACTTGTTTGTTTTAATTGCAAAGAGATTGGATACTTTGCTGCAAGATGTACTAATAGAAGAAAAGATAACAGAAGTAATGACAGATCATTTGAAAAGAAAAATGATAGAGGTGATTATAGAAGCTATCGACAATCAGAAAGAAGAGATACCCAAGACTACAAGGACAAAGGAAAGAAGGCTAGTTACCTAGAAAAATGTAAAGATGATGATACTGAAACCGAATCTGATGAAGACATCAAGATGGTGTTTGTGGTAGTAAAAGATGATTCAGATGATGATGAAGAAAGGTATGTAAAAATTGCACTCATATCTAAAGTTAGTAAAAATGATGTCTGGATCATAGATAGTGGCTGCACTCATCATATGACCGGTGATAAGCAAAAGTTTGAGACTTTTGAATACTATAAAGGTGGTTCAGTAAGAATGGGTAATGACACACCTTGTCCAGTTGAAGGTAGAGGA
>MU228319.1:623727-635639 GCA_018584345.1 Thuja plicata | reverse complement strand
TGAGAAAAGAGTTTGAGATGTCTATGTTTGGAGAGATCAAGTTCTTTCTTGGTCTACAGATCATGCAACAAGATGAAGGTATTTTCATTACACAATCCAAGTACATCAAAGAAGTACTGAAAATATTGAAGATGGAAGAATCCAAACCAGTTGGAACACTAATGGCAACTGGATGCAAACTAACAAAGGAAGAAAAGTCATCTGAGATAAATCAGAGTTTGTATAGATCTATGATTGAAAAACTCATGTATGTTGTACATACTAGACCAGATATTGCACATGCAGTAGGAATAGTTGCTAGATTTTATGCTAATCCTAGGGAATCACATATGACTGCTGTGAAAAGAATCCTAAGATATCTAAAGAATACCGAGGAATATGGCTTATGGTACAAAAGGGAAGGCAAATTTGAACTTAAGGTTTTTACCGACACTGATTGGGCTGAAAATCTTGATGATCAGAAGAGCACAACTAGAGGAGCATTCTTTATGGGTGACAGACTTGTCACATGGATCAGCAAGAAGTAAGGATGCATCTCTCAATCTATTGTAGAGGCAAAGTATGCATATGAAAATTTTAGAACCAGTAATTATCTATTGTGATAATACAAGTGCAATAAACATTTCCAAGAATCCAGTCATGCATGCTAAAACTAAGCATATTGCCATAAAGTATCATTATTTGAGAGAAAAATTTTAGGAAAAGGAAGTGATACTTGAGTATGTGCAACCAAAGGAAAAATTGGCCGATATCTTCACCAAGCCACTGCCCAAGGATGCATTTGAATACTTGAGAAAAAGACTAGGGGTCAGACCCTTGTCTACTGGTTAGTAAGCAAACTAGAAGGCTGCATCAACCTACATAAATTATCAAAATATCATTCATGTTGATGCAAGTAGAGAGATGGACTTTAAAGATACATATATACACAACAAGGTATTTATCTACTCCAAGCACCAGAGTTATTACCAATGGATTGGGAAATTCAAAGAATATATTATGGATGGAAAGGATCCATTTGACGTTACTGTCAAATATTTATTTGAAAAGATGTTTTTTGGCATTGTTGTCAAAGGGAGAGATATCTCATTATCATACAAAGAGATTATATCCATTATCAACTCAGGGAGAGATCATATTCATCACAGTATCCATAGGGAGAGAAGAAGTCACAAAGGGAGAGTACACACAAAGGAAGAGAACTACTGACAAAAGGGAAGAACAGTCAAGGGGAGAGAGTTTGACACAGAAGGAGAACACATCACATTAGAGAAATAAATATTCTACATCTATCCAGTGAAGGGATTGAAGACAGAAAGAAAGCTGCAAGAATCAAATCAGAGCTATTTGAGCTTACCAATAGCCAGACATTTGTAATAGTTACATTAGGAAAGCTTGATGAAACTGTATATTTCATATTGTATTAGTAATAGTATAGTATGATAATGTAGTATGTTTCCATCAATGCCAAAGGGAGAGATTGATGACATGTAACTGATTGAATGTTTAAAAATGTTAAGTTGATGATCATGCAAGGCATTAAATCAGTTAATGTATTATATTGTCATTGATGTCAACTTGATATAATCTGTATGGTCATTGTAATAATGCAAAAGAATTCAAAGAACCAATGAATCAAGACTATGCTATCAATAATGCATACAAGTCAAGTATTCACTAAGTGACTGCATACACTGATGAAGTGCACACCGATGGTCAGAGTAAAAGAGAAAAGTCACAGTGTTACCTGATGAGATAATGAACAACATTACTAATGACTAGAGTTATAGTGTTGCCCGACGGAAATGACAAGGACGGAGATCCCGATGACAACTAAAGTCACACCGACGGAATAGTCAGTTATCACCGATGACTAACTAAAGTGTTGACTGACATAACAGAGAGTTTAGAAAATGACAAAATTCTTAGCTTTCAAGAAGCTAAAGATAGAATTAACAGATACTTATCATTTTTTTAATCATCCAGAAAAAGCCGGAGATAAGTAAGTGATTTAAAGATAATTTGTCCAGTTAGCAAGAAGATCTTTTTAAGATAAATTAGGAGTTTGATTTAAATCTATTGGCAAAGATTGTGGAACATGCCAAGAATCAAGAAAGCCAAGAAAAGGGGAAATCATGTTTATATAGAGATAAAACCAATTCATTACAAATTGTGGGGTGAACAAGAGAATAGAGGAAAGATGCTAAAGAAAATATGAAGGAGAATAAAGTATTCATTCAGTCCTGATCAACAAGCTGACGAAAGATCTAGATTTTGCAGACACTAACGAACAGTGAGACAAGCATCACAGAGAAGAGCATTGTCGAGAAAAGGTATAAGTGATTATATTGATCAGAGAGGTATTGGACTTACAATAGATCTGAAAATGTGCAATTGAGTTGTATGTATGAATAGATCATTAGTGTTTCAGTTTAACCATTGAAGCATATAAGCCTCTTAACCGAGCAGGACTTAAAAGTTTTTTTCAATTGAGATATATCCCAAGGAGTATCAAAAATTTTGATCACAAAAGTAGCATTGGATATGCCTGATACCTATTAATAGGCCAAGTGAGTGTTTGATCAAGGATGGTAGAATTAGATGCCAGATACTAGTTGACAAACTATTTCTAAATCCTCTAACAAGGTCACACCTAACAGTGTGTTTGTAACCTTTAATAGGGTTGGCTCCTAATAGAGCTCACTTCTGAAGAGTGAAAATTTGGGGTACCAGTCCTAGTGGTTTTTTCCCTTTACAAGGTTTCCACGTTAAAATCCTTGTGTTATGTGTTTATGGTTTATTACTTTACTATTTTACATTTCACATATGCATTTCTGGATTTATCAGTATACTCTACATATTTACTGTGTTTCAATAAATAGATGAGTGCTTATCAGTAATCATACTGAAAAGAGATTAACAGAGGTATCTGACAAGTAGTAAATTAATATAAGTATTTCAAGGCATACATCTTGTAGGATAGAAGATAAATTGAGACATAATTAATGGTTATAAGTTTTAAGGGTTGATTTAAGGATTGATTTTTGAGGCCAATGATTCACCCCCCTCTCAGTTATTACTAACACCACCATCCTCAGTGATAACCTGGATAGACAATTAATTTCAGTTAAGAACAATCCCAAATTCTACATGGCATCATACATGGTGTAGTTGTTAGCAGCTAGGGAAGAGTACCCGGGGTTAGTAAAAAGGGGAGCCTTCGGGAAACCAAATGCATGGACCTTCACAGTATATCCCCAACTGGTAAGGAAATAAAATATGGATTAAAATAGCCAATACTATAGGATCGTTAATGATGCATGCATCTTTGCAATGATCTGTTCAATCAAGGGTGATAATGCAAAGAGACTATCAGAAGAGGCAGCTGCTAAGGTGAGGGAAATATGGGCCTTTTACATACATTTTATAACCTTCACCTATATCAGAGTGGATGGGTGCACCCCTTCCCCAAAGAAGCTTCTCAGATATCCTTCTGAGTGGGTAATTATCATTGTTATCCTATTTTTCAGCATGCATCAAAGTAACCACAAATAGGAAAAAATTGCATTTTTGGAAAAGCCCCATTAATATTATCCTTCAGATATTATTAATCAACATTCTATCATTGCATTCATTTTTAGAAGTTATTATTTGTACTCTAAGTTTTGATCACATTCCAGAATTTCCAAATTATAATTCATCAATTACATTGTGCATTCAAACTGAATGAATTGTACAAGTGTTGTTTCATCTTTCTTTTCATGTCAAAATAATAGTACATTGTAGAATAGAAGGCATAATTGAAAGTATGGAGTAGGGGTCCAATGCATTTCCTTGTGGTTGGTTTCTTGATGGTTGCATATCAGGTCCTAGGTCTCCATAGTCCATATCTTCATCTGCATTTAGGTATTTTAGGGTTCATCTGCATCATGAGAGAAAGTGGGGTGTTAGATCTAGCTGGATCTAAGAAATACATGGAACATAAACCGTATACAATCAGTTCTTCTAAGGCTGCATATCAATCTGATGAAATCAATGTAACAAGAAAACATTCATCCATAGTATCTGAAAAATAGTATTAAAGGGACTTGTTCTAAACATGAAACCTTTTACTATTTATGATCACTTTGATATATGTTATTATTTTCTATGTAATTAGATATCTGAATAAAAAGAACGTAGCATGGTATCTAACAAACCTTTTTCCAGAATTTGATTAACCTACTAGTTCAACAAATGCTACAAATAAACCAACACTCATGAGTAAATGCCATCTTAGCATACACTCACTCACAAATGTTAATTTATTCATATTATCTGATGACCTAATAAATTAAGTAGTGTTTTGTGTGCAAGTGGGCAAGTATTTATAACTGAATGCAGAAGAAGATGCAAATGCATGAAAGAATTCAAAAGATGCTACTAGAGGCACATGAGCAAAGAAGGGTTTTTAATGAACTGGAGAAGTACATAATTGAAAGAATCTGAAACTTCATTATCTTCATGCAAATAAAGGAGATTGAGAAATGTTGTTACATTAAGTGCCTCTTCTTGTGTATGTTGTTTCAGACAACTATTAAAAGTTCATTTTGGAGATCAAAATTGAAAACCACATGCATAGAGATTGTTCATATACTCTATAAAGTGAGAAGTTGTTGTTGTGTTTGTTTTAAACAACTGAATTTGCAAAGGAAATGAAACAAGAAATGTGAAAGTTGCAAGTGAAAATAGTGATCAACAATCTCATTATCAACATGGGGTTACATTCATAATGGTGAAACACACAAAGAAGACAAACATGATGGACAGAATATCATAGAATATCTAGGAGGTTCATCAAATGAGGTCATGTTTAATGGTTTTGAATGAATGCAATTTCATATCTTGTGTATGTTGTGTTTCAGACAAAGTTCCAAGAGAGTAGCTTTATGTAGAGTTTTTAAACAAATACATCTCGTATTGATGTTGTAAGAAAATATGTTCATTCATGATAACAGTGCAGGGTATCCAATCTTGGTAAAAGAAATATACATGCAAATTAGGGTTTCCTATTTTGAGTAAAACCCATGGGAGTCACGAGCCCGTGCTCGAACCCCATGGGTTTTCTTTCTCAAATACATCTCAAAAGGAGGACAATGTAGTTTCTGTATTGAAGACAACAACATATTCAACATATTATGTTTTCATTCTAAAAAATGCTCACATTATTATCAGTAAAACTGTCAACTGAATGTGCTTTTAAACACAATTTAATATCTTATGTATGATTATTTCAGACAGTGGATCGTGATCGAACAGGGAAGCATCTGTTATGCTTACTACATGTTTTGTTTGAAGACCGAAAGAGGAGTGCTTTTAATTGAAAAAGAGCATCTGACAGTCATAAAACTCGCATTTCACTACAAATACAGACAAGCATCAAGTTAAACAGTAAATGCATCTCCAAAAGCCATGTGGGTATTGCAGATGACAGCGTGGACAACAATCGATAGAAAAGTTCAACATTAAGCAGTAATGTAATGATGGGCTCGACAGCAAACAAAGACCAGTTCAAAATCCTTGTGGGTATTACAAATAACAGCACAAGTTTTCTATTTAACAACAAAGTGGGTTCCTGGTTATGATATGTGCATATGTTGACAGTAAAGAAAAAATCAAAGATACAAAAACGTAGACAAGCTGCCAACAAAATAAAGAAATGACAGAAGAAAATGAACTTATCTATATGTGCAAGTGGCCTGTGTCTTTTCTTTACGCTTTCATTAATGGTTTTAATCAACTTGAAAAAAAATCATGAAGCTTATGAATAAAAGATGTCATAACTTAAAACTAAATGCATCTACCACATCTTTTAGTCATAAGTTACGTTTTTGCTGAAGAGAACCCACATGGTGGTTTGCTGTCAAAATTTTCAGTCACAGCTTGGAATATTGCCAGCGTGTCTGAAGGAGGAAGCCAAGATGAGTCACAACACTATCAAAGTGTAAAGATAACCCACATCAGTAAAGGTGGAGCTACATAAAAATAAGCCTGATGCTTAAGATCTATAGGAAGATCGGTGACATACCAGTCAAAGGATGAGCTATTGCCGAGTGTGAACTCATAGTTTTTAACTCAGGCTGAAACTCAAGAAGTCACAGTCACAAAGCCATGACTTATAACAGTAGAGGCCGCGGTGTTTCTCCCACCTCCATATTACACTACAAACTGGGGATGAGTCTAAAACTGTGGGAGAGATATCCCCAGTTCAAAGACGGGTTTCATGGTAACTCAACACCTCATCCACAATTCGAGATCACTCCCAGACTTGCAGTGGTGGTCGACTAAACATCAAGTCCAAAACCCGAGTTACAATAAAGTTTGCAATGCCATTTGTATTGGCTTAAAGACACTACACCACCAAGTTGTTCAAACATTCAATCAAATGGAAGATAACTCATTGTTAAAACCCGAATTCAAGCAAAGAAAGGATTGAAGAACTCCAGCAGTATTGAAGAGAAAGTGATCAAAAGATGCCATGTACTCATGGTGAAAAAAAACTACATCTTTTCTTCCTCATAAATCTCATGACTCTGGAGCTTCTCCACAGAATAGAGGTAGATACATTGTAGAAGATCAAGGTTTCCAGATTCAACATGGTGGTGCCACAAAGGAAAAACCCTAAGATACAAATGAAACTGACAAATATGCATTGTATTTTACTCAAATTTGAAATCCACTGTCAGATGGAGTAAATATAGTTATAGTTCCCAGTGCATCAAAATTCCCTCCATATTTCCATGATGGTACCTTTTAGTGCCACAAAGTTTAAAACTATCTTTTCAAAAGAAAGTGGTCATGTCAACTGTGGATGGTGATCGAACAAACAAACTGCAGTTACGCTAACTGCTTGAATATGGTGTTGGCAGAGTTCAAAATTTTGTGTAATTAGGTTATGTTAGGGTTGCAGTGTTTGCATTGGGAGGATATGTATTCAGGTTTTCCCTTTTGAGAATATTTTTAAAAAAATTTCATAAGATATGTAATTAGATATATTTTTATTCATCAACTTTATAGGGGCTAACACTTAGGGTTTGATTTAGGGTGCTAATTTGGCCCTATAGTTTAGGAGATCTAATCTTGTGGAAGGCTTTTTAGGGGGGAAATATTTTTGAAATAAGCCATGTTGGCTATATAGTGAAGGCTTTTGCTTCATATTAAAAGGGGGGTCAAGATTGTGAAGAGAGAGCTTTTAGTGAATTTCTTATTCCTATAGCCTTTTTATGCATTTTGTATCCGTTGGAGTTGTATATTTTGAAAAGAAGGAAAAGTGAGCTTATTGTTTTTTAGTGCCTTGGATTCATCTTTATAATGACATTTTTGTTAGATTTTGGAGCAGAATAAAGTAGATGTTTTCATTGGTTCATACATTTGGAGTTTTGATTCTATGATCTTTCTTTGCAAGTGTTATTTTCATTGTTATCCAAGAGAAGAGAGTGCATGTATATTCCTTCTTAAGGTGATCAATTATTTAAAACCTTGTGTGGAAAATGTATGTTTGCTGACCATTTGAGATTTTTGTGGTTTAACCCTAATATTGAACTCAGTTTAGCCTATATGTTGATTAAAGATTTGAAGAGTCGAGCCTTTGATATATGAGTTGGAGTTACTATTTTATCTTTTCATCAAAAGTATGAATTCATTTTTGGTGTATCACCCCTATCCAATTTTTGTTTTTAGAAGTTTCCTTCTTCACTTTTCCCAATTAAGTTATCAATCAGGTGGTGATATTCCATATTTGATAGGAACCGGCTTAGAATCCGAAGACTCTTGCTCATCCATAGTTCACCCATAACTAGAGGAAGTTTCCATTGTCAGATAGAATTGTCATGAAGCCTTAATGCCTGAGTTAGGGTGAAAATTCTAATCTTGAACAGTTTTTGGCACACACGTTGGGACCACGAACTGCTTCTAAGTTCTGAGCTGTTAGCTCTCTGGTTGTTTTAAATTTTAGTTTCAGCTCTCAGTGTGGATTTTAATGAGAAAAACTCCAACAAGTTCAAACAAGGAAGGATTTGTATAACAGGAGTTACAATCAAGCAGAAGGGAAGGAAGGTCATCCAAAGGTGGAAGAACATCACAAAATCTGAGAGGTACTCTATTGATTTCAAATTTCTCTTCATTTGATAACCCCATTTTTCAAGATCAAGCTGTAAATTTAGAAGAACTTGAGGTTATTATTGAAGAAATCAATCTTCCTGAAGATCTACATGTTCCTACTCATTGCGAATCAGAATTTCCAAGTGTTGAGAATTTGTTTAAAGATAACTCTATTTTTGGAGCTTCTACAAGTGTTATTGCAACAAATCCCTAGAATTTGAAGACTTACCAACGGAAGATAGTTCAGCATGATCAAGCTCCTATTGTAACTGTTGTTTAGCAACAAGTACCACTAGCTGCAGGAATGGAAAGAAATCTGCCATTTGTCCCTTTTGATCAAGGTAGTCCTCTCTGGATTGCAAATCACAACAATATACCTTTGGCTACCTTGAAAGGTTTTCCATCATTCACTAGAGAAGGTCAAGTGACATTTATTGAACACATCAGAGATATTTCATCCTTGTGCAATGTCCATCATGTCACGGAAGAAGATGTGGTTATGAAGTTGTTGGCTGCATCACATAAAGGTAAAGCTCTTGACTGGTTCATAAATCTTCCAGTAAATTCTATTGCTACATGCGATGTTTTTGGGGAAAGACTTTCTAAGTTTTTTGAGGATAAATCTGACAATTTTTCTCTGGTATAGCAACTAACTACCATTAAAAGGGCTCCACAAGAGGAACTAAGTGATTTTAATCTCAGATTTTAGAAGACTTTGAATAGGATCCCTCCCACGGTAAGACCCTCTACCGAGTATGCATTTTTGTAATTTCTTAAAATCTTGAATAGTGATATTTCAGTAATGATCCAGTCAATGAGAAGGAATTCTTTACCTCAAGCTTTTGATATTGTAATAAGGGCAGAGAATAGTCTAATTCAGGCAGGAAAGATAGCTCCTAGGCCTCCCATGCCTTACTTTCCTAACATCCAATCCAGCATGCCACTAGTTGTCCCACATCTAGCCTCATTACCATCATATAAAAGTGAAGAAATTATGCCTATTGTTCCTCCCAGTGAATTGCAAAGCATAAAAAATAGTCAACAAAAGATTGAGAGCTTGCTACAGACTTTTGGGAATGAACTAGTAAACCTGAAAAGGAAGCTAAGCCATCCAATAGCCCATACTCAAGGTCAATTTGTTGGTTCTTCATCTTAGCAGCCTAATCAGCCCAACTATCATGGCAATAAACAACAATATCAAGGAAATAGTAATACCAATAGGCAAAACTGGAATCAAAGGCCTTATATGCCTTACAATCCAACACCTCTTAATGCTGTTAGGGATATTGTTCCTAGCCAAAATAACCTTGTTGTAGATTATGAATGGTGTTATCCCTTCAATGAAAAACACATTTAGTCTAAGTGTACTAATGGAGTTCTTAATCAAGCCTTAATGGTTCAAAGTGTAATGGATTCACAACCTACTGTATCCACTAAAGAGGCTCAGCAACACTGTGATACAACTGCTCTTGACACTACATTGCTCAATTGGCAAGAGGAAGAGTTCTGTGGAGTGAATGATGATTCATCCATATCAGCAAACACAAGAGCCAACAAGAGAGCTCTAGAATGAGAGCAGTCGACTCCTAGGATTTCTACTACAAATCAATCATCAACCATTCCACCAGTTTCAATCCTAAAAGGGGCCTCTACTCATGCCAATAAAGAAACACAATATCAGAAATAGCTGAATCAGAGTATTAGTAAGTCACCTCAGAAGGTACAGTTTGATGTTCCTTATAACATTATTGATAATATGAAAAAAATGAGTGTTTCAATTTCTATGTGGGATTCATTAGCTATTCCAGGACAAACTGATTTATTGAAAGAGGAGCTGTCAAAAGGAACAGTAATTCCACATCAAGCTATACATCATCCTTTACGAGTATTCATGGCCAATTTAGAGCCTTCAAAGGTGCATGATGAAGTGACTAAAGAAGAAAATAAGATTGCTAAGGTGCAGCAACTAGTATTACAAGAGAGTAAAGGTTCTGCAGATTTGAAGCAATCATCAATGCCAGTAGAAAGAAAGTCAGCCAATATGCAGAAAATGACAGAAAAGGAAGGTAGGAAATCTGCAAATGTTAAGCCTCCTCCCTTCTACGTCTCTTTAATTATTGGAAACAAATTGGTGCATAATTGCATGGTAGACAGTGGTGCAACCAACACTGTCATGCCAAAGAGCATAGCTGATGTATTGGATTTAAAATATGAACCTCTTGAGAAAGGAGTTGTTCAGCTCGATGGCTCTTTAGTTAAAATAGTAGGAGTTGTTAAAAATGCAAGCTTAACATTGCACACATGTCCAAACTTCTCCATTTCTCAGGATACTTTTGTCATAGATCTACCACCTTACTTTTCTCTATGTTTATCAAGAGACTTCACAGCCAAGATAGATGGATATTTCTCATCAGATTAGTCTCACCTATATTTCAGAACTAGATATGGTGCTAAGGTGACCATAAAATCAGAGTTATGGGCCAAAGACCATATAGAGCCTTATAATCCTAGCCCCATGAATGCAAGTTGTGTGATCATGGATCCAGATGAAATCAATGAGACTTCATCTTATAACACACAAACTGAAGGATATCCTAATTTTGTCCTAGATGAATGGCCAACTAGAAGTGATCAAGATATTGATGTGTTTGATGTTGGTTTTGGTAATTATGTAATGTTAGAATCTAATTCAATTATTCCTAATCTGATTAAAGATCAATGTCCTGCATCTGAAATATCTAACTAGCTATGGGATCTATATTTTGATGGATCTAAGAACAAAGATGGTATTGGTGCAAGAGTTATGTTGGTATCACCTGATGGTGATAAATTTTATGCTCCTTACAAGTTATCTTTTCTATGTTCTAACAATATAGCGGAATATGAGAGCTTGATCCAGGGCTTGGAGTGGGCTAGGAAAAGGGGAATCAAATGTTTAAGGGCATTTGGAGACAGTGAATTGATAGTGAGGTAGGTGAGAGAAATTAATATTGTTAAGAATGATCTCTTAAAGCTGTATAAGTCAAGAGTGTTTGATATTTTCGAAGATTTTGATGCCTTTAATCTCATTTCCATACCTAGAGTGAAAAATATGCATGCTGACAGATTGGCTAGTATTGGTGCACATGCTTCAATTATAGAAAATAAAGGACTGATTTCAGACCAGTCACATGTTAAAATTGTTGCAAGGTCATCTATCCTAGACAATGATGCTAATTGGCAAGTTTTCAATACTGATGAACACATCTTGAGTTTTATGACAGAAACTGAAGGGTTTTTAGCCCCTAAAAGTGACAAGTATGATCAAAAAATGGAAAATCAAGTGATCCAGCTGAAGAGTAACAAGCTTCGAAGAGGATTGGTCAGCCTGGAATCAGCCTTTAATTCTGATGATCAATTCAGAAAGAGTAAAACCAGCTTACTGGTTAAAGATCATTATGAGGAGGTGGAGATCTTTAGAGACAAGTATATGAAGGTTGGTAAAATAAACTCTCCCAAAGAAAAAGAATTGTTTATTGATCTTTTCAGAGAATATAGTGATGGATTTCCTTGGGATTATGCTAATTTAAAAGGATTTGATCCTCTACTAACTCAACATACCATAGAGTTAGAACCAAATGCAAGACCAATCAGGCAAAGGTAAAGTCCCATAAACCCCAAATTAGAACCTTTAATGTTGAAAGAACTAAGAAAGCTCTTAGATGGAGGCATAGTATTCCCAATAAAGCATACATCATGGGTGTCCAATCTAGTTCCAGTAAGGAAGAAAAATG
>MU228319.1:602804-623677 GCA_018584345.1 Thuja plicata | reverse complement strand
TTCAATATGTTTCAGGTTCTGAAAGATTCTCACTCTTGGATGGATATTCTGGTTATAACCAGATTTTAGTTAAAGAATCTGATCAATTCAAAATAGCCTTTACCACTAAATGGGGTACAATGGCTTACCAAAGAATGCCATTTGGGCTGTCAAATGTAGGGGCTACTTTTCAAAAAGCAATGGACATGGCTTTCAAAAATTTTATGTATAATTTTGTTCTAGTATATCTAGATGATGTTACCATTTACAAAAAGATTGCGAACCAGCACATAGACCATTTGAAAATTTTTTTGCAGAGATGTAGAGAGTTTTGAATCTCTCTTAACCCAAAGAAGTCTATTTTTGCGGTACATGAAGTCAAAATTTTGGGGTACCAAGTGTCTAAAGGAGGTACAACAATTGATCCTAAAAGGATTCATACAATTCTTGAATTATCACTGCAAAAACATAAAAAGGGGTTGCAAATTTTTATCGAAAGGATAAATTTTGTTAGGCGCTTTATTCCTAATATTGAAAATTTATTGAAACCTTTTACTTATATGTTAAAAAAGGATGTGCCTTTCAGCTGGACTACTGAGGGAAAGGAGAGCTTTGAGCAAATTAAACATGCTTTATCTTCAACCCCTACTTTAGCTAATCCTAACTCCTCTAAGGATTTTGTTTTATATGCTTATGGTGGTATTGACACAGTTTCAGCAATGCTGGTGCAAAAGAATGAGGAAGGACAGGAGCAACCAATAGCCTTTTTTAGTAAAGATATGAATAATTATGAGGAAAAATATGGTTTTGTAGAAAAACATGTATTAGCTGTTATAAAAGCCTTAAAGAAGTTTAAACATATGGTTGCTGGGAATAGAATACATCTAATGATTTCACACCCTAGCATTAATGAATTTCTGTTGAATAAAGATGTCAGTGAAAAGAGGGCAGGGTGGATAACTAAAGTCATGGAATATGGTGTACAAATCCATGTGACCAAGCTGGTTAGAGGGAAAGGTTTATGTGCTCAGATGGCAGAAGGAGAAGATCAGGTTAAGCACATTGAAGAGGCCATCTTACCCCAAGGTGATCCTCTACTAATTAATGATTCAACATCTTGGTTATCAGATATGACCAGATTTTTGGAAACTAGTCAATGTCCAATAAATCTTGATAGAGCCAAAATAAGGTACTTCAGGCATCAATCTATTCCTTATGTGCTAATTGATAACATTATGTATAGGAAATATCTTGCTGGTATGCTTCTTAGATGTATAGATTATATTTATCAGAATAAGATTTTGTCTGAATTTCATGATGGATCTTGTGGAGGGCATTTCAGCCTCAAAACTACAGCATGGACAATTCTGAGAGCTGGCTATTATTGGCCAGATTTATTCAAAGATGCTCATTCATGGGCAAGAATATACCAAAATTGTGCTATGTTTGCAGGAAAACAAAGGTTGGCAGCATTGCCATTGAAACCAATCATTTTTCATCAGCCATTCAACAAGTGGGGGGTGGACTTTATTGGCACAATAAACCCTAATTCTAGTGTAGGGCATAAATGGATCTTGACTGTTACATATTATTTTACTAGGTGGATTGAGGCCATTGCACTAAAGGAATCTTCTAGAAATGTTGTTCTTAATTTCTATGATGATATTATTACAAGGTTTGGATTTCCTCAGTCCATAGTATCAGATAATGCCTTGGCTTTTGTAGGATCATCTATAACTAAATGGGCTGTCAAGAAGGGTATTTATTTAAGTACTTCTTCTAATTACTATCCATAGGGTAATGGTCTTGTAGAGTCTACCAATAAAAACCTAATCAGGATCATCAACAAGAATTTGCAAGTAAACAAGAGAGATTGACACTCTAAGTTGAAAACAACTTTGTGGTTGGATAGAATTACACCTAAGCAGGTTATTGGGAATTCACCCTATGTCCTTGTTTATGGAAAAGAGGCTAGATTACCCATATCTACAGAATTTCCTACATTACAGCTAGCTGATCAAATGCTACTTTTTTGAAGAAGGGGATTCCCTTGCCTTGAGGTATGCTAGTTTATTGCAGTTGGAGGAAGAAAGAAACAGGGCATTTGAAACTATGGAATTGATTCAAGCACAAACTAAGAGGGATTTTACAAGAAGACTACATCGAGGGATTAAAAAGAAGGTGATCTAGTACTCAGGTGGGATGTTCTAAAAAGAAGGCCAGGGCAACATGTTAAATTTGATAACTTTTGGGAAGACCCTTTTGTTATTACAACCTGTAGGGAAAATAATGCTTATAAGTTGTCCACAACTGATGGAGAAGTTCTGAAAATTCCAGTTAATGGAATAGACCTCAATCTTTTCTTTGAGGGTTAGGTTTTAGTCTAGGTATCATTTTCAATAAGTTTTGTCCAAGCACATAGGCCTCTAGGTTGCTTAGGTCTTTAGGCTACATTAGTCTAGGGTAGCTGCATTTTCATTTCAATAAAGGTTGCATTCATGGTTTCTAGTTTCCTAACTCTATTGCCCAAGGATAAAGGTCTAGGGTTGTGTTTAGCAGACAGACATCCAACAAAAGTTGCCAAAATTGTTATCCTAATTTTTAACATGCATCAAAGTAACCACAAATAGGAAAAAATTGCATTTTTAGAAAAGTCCCATTAATATTATCCTTCAGTTATTATTAATTAACATTCTATCATTACATTCATTTTTAGAAGTTATTATTTGTACTCTAAGAGTTGATCACATTCCAGAATTTCCAAATTATAACTGATCAATTACATTTTGCATTCAAAATGAATGTATTGTATAAGTGTTGTTTCATCTTTCTTTTCATGTCAAAATAATAGTACATTGCAGAATTGAAGGCATAATTGAAAGTATGGAGTAGGGGTCCCATGCATTGCCTTGTGGTTGGTTTCTTGATGGTTTCATGTCAGGTCCTAGGTCTCCATAGTCCATATCTTCATCTGCATTTAGGTCTTTTAGGTTTCACCTGCATCATGAGAGAAAGTGGGGTTTAGATCCAGTTGGATCTAAGCAATACATGGAACAGAAACAACATACAATCAGTTCTTCTAAGGCTGCATATCAATCTGATGAAATCAATGTAACAAGAAAACATTCATCCATATTATCTGAAAAATAGTATTAAAGGGACTTGTTCTAAACATGAAACCTTTTACTATTTATGCTTTGATATATGTTATTCTTTTCTGTGTAATCAGATATCTGAATAAAAAGAACTTAGCATCGCATCTGAGAAACCTTTTTCCAGAATTTGATTAACCTACTAGTTCAAAAAATGCTACAAATCAACCAACACTCATGAGTGAATGCCATCTCAGCATACAGTCACTCAAAAATGTTAATTGATTCATATTATCTGATGACCTAATAAATTAAACAGTGTTTTGTGTGCAAGTGGGCAGGTATGTATAACTGAATGCAGAAGAAGATGCAAATGCACGAAAGAATTCAAAATATGCTACTAGAAGCACATGAGAAAAGAAGGGTTTTTAATGAACTGGAGAAGTACATAACTGAAAGAATCTGAAAGTTTATCATCTTCATGCAAATAAAGGAGATTGAGAAATGTTGTTATAGTAAGTGGCTCTTCTTGTGTATGTTGTTTCAGACAACTGTTAAAAGTTTATTTTGGAGATCAAAATTGAAAACCACATGCATAGAGATTGTTCATATACTCTATAAAGTGAGAAGTTGTTGTTGTGTTTGTTTTAAACAACTGAATTTGCAAAGGAAATGAAACAAGAAATGTGAAAGCTGCAAGTGAAAACAGTGATCAATAATCTCATTATCAACATGGGGTTACATTCATAATGGTGAAACACACATGGAAGACAAACATGATGGATAGAATATCATAGAATATCCAGGAGGTTCATCAGATGAGGTCATGTTTAATGGTTATGAAAGAATGCAGTTTCATATCTTGTGTATGTTGTGTTTCAGACAAAGTTCCAAGAGAGTATCTTTATGCAGAGTTTTTAAAAAAATACATCTCATACTGATGTTTTAAGAAAAGATGTTCATTCATGATAACAGTGCAGGGTATGCAATCTTGGTAAAAGAAATATACATGCAAATTAGGGTTTCCTATTTTGAGTAAAACCCATGGGAGTCATGAGCCTGTGCTTGAACCCCATGGGTTTTCTTTCTCAAATACATCTCAAAAGGAGGACAGTGTATTTTCTGCATTGAAGGTAGCAACATATAGAACATATTGTGTTTCCAATATAAAAAATGCTCACATTATTATTAGTAAAACTATGAACTGAATGTGTTTTTAAACATAATTTAATATCTTGTCTATGATTGTTTTAGACAGTGGATTGTGATCGAACAGAGAAGCATCTGTTATGCTTACTACATGTTTTGTTTGAAGACCAAAAGAGGAGTGCTTTTAAATGAAAAAGAGCATCTGACAGTCATAAAACCCACGTTTCACTACAAATATAGACAAGCATCAAGTTAAATAGTAAATGCATCTCAAAATCCATGTGGGTATTGTAGATGAAAGCGTGGATAACAGTCGACAACAAAGTTCAACATTAAGCAGTAGTGTAATGATGGGCTCGACATCAAACAAAGACTAGTTCAAAAGCCATGTGGGTATTACAAATGACAGCACAAGTTTTCTATTTAACACACAAAGTGGGTTCCTGGTTATGATATGTACATATGTTAACAAGAAATAAAAAATTAGAGATACAAAAATGTACACAAGCTGCCAACAAAATAAACAAATGACAAAAGAAAATGAACTTATCTGTATGTGCAAGTGGCCTGTGTCTTTTCTTTATGCTTTCAGTCATGGTTTTAATCAACTTGCAAAAAAATTGTGAAGCTTATGACTGAAAGATGTCATAACTTAAAACTGAATGCATCTACCACATCTTTCAATCATAAGTTACGTTTTTGCTGAAGAGAACCCACATGGTGGTTTGCTGTGAAAATTTTCAGTCACAGCTTGGACTATTGCCAGCGTGTCTGAAGAAGGAAGCCAAGATGAGTCACGACAATATCAAAGTGTAAAGTTAACCCACATCAGTAAAGGTAGAGCTACATAAAAATAAGCCTCATGCTTAAGATCTGTAGGAAGATCAGTGACTTACCAGTCAAAGGATGAGCTATTGCCAAGTGTGAACTCATAGTTTTTA
Organism: Thuja plicata; assembly: GCA_018584345.1. NCBI lineage: Eukaryota > Viridiplantae > Streptophyta > Pinopsida > Cupressales > Cupressaceae > Thuja > Thuja plicata. Next base: position 618,516 of record MU228319.1, on the reverse strand, counting down.
ACTCAGGCGAAAACTCAAGAAGTCACAGTCACAAAGCCATGACTTATAATAGTAGAGGCCGCGGTGTTTCTCCCACCTCCATATTACACTATGAGCTGGGGATGAGTCTAAAACTGTGGGAGAGATATCCCCATTTCAAAGCCGGGTTTCGTGGTAACTCAACACCTCACCCATAGTTTGAGATCACTCCCAGACTTGCTGTGGTGGTCGACTAAACATCAACTCCAAAACATGAGTTACAAGCAAGTTTTCAAAGCCATTTGTATTGGCTTAAAGACACAACACCACCAAGTTGTTCCAATATTCAAGAAAATGGAAGATAAATCACTATTAAAACCCAAATTCAAGCAAAGAAAGAATTTAAGAACTCCAGTAGTATTGAAGAGAAAGTCATCAAAAGATGTCATGTACTCATGGTGAATAAAAACTACATATTTTCTTCCTCATAAGGCTCATGAATATGGAGCTTCTCCAAAGAATAGAGGTGGATACATTGCAGAAGATCAAGGTTTCCAAATTCAACATGGTGGTGCCACAAAGGAAAAACCCTAAGATACAAATGAAACTGATGAATATGCATTATGTTTTACTCAAATTTTAAATCCACTGTCATATGGAGTAAATACAGTTACAGTTCCCAGTGCATCGACAGTCCCTCCATATTGCCACGATGGTACCTTTTAGTGCCACAAAGTTTAAAACTATCTTTTCAAAAGAAAGTGGTCATGTCGATGGTGGATGGTGATTGAACAAACAAACTGCAGTTACACTAACTGCTCGAGTATGGTGTCGGCAGAGTTCAAAATTTTGTGTAATCAGGTTATGTTAGGGTTTTAGTGTTTGCATTGGGAGGATATGTATTCAGGTTTTTTCTTTTGAGAAGATTTAAAAAAAAAAATTCATAAGATATGTAATTAGATATATTTTTATTTATCAACTTTATAGGGGCTAAAACTTAGGTTTTGATTTAGGGTGCTAATTTGTCCCTATAGTGTAGGAGATCTAATCTTTTGGAAGGCTTTTTTTTGGGGGGGGGGAAATATTTTTGAAACAAGCCATGTTGGCTATATAGTGAAGGCTTTTGCTTCATAGTAAAAGGGGGGTCAAGATTGTGAAGAGAGAGCTTTTAGTGAATTTCTTATTCCTATATCCTTTTTATGCATTTTGTATCCGTTGGAGTTGTAGATTTTGACAAGAAGGCAAAGTGAGCTTATTGTTCTTTAGTGCCTTGGATTCATGTTTGTAACCACATTTTTGTCAAATTTTGTTGCAGAATAAAGCAGATGTTTTCACTGGTTCATACATTTGGAGTTTTGATTCTATGATTCTATTTTCATCTTTCTTTGCAAGTGTTATTTTCATTGTTATCCAAGAGAAGAGAGTGCATCTATATTCCTTTTCAAGGTGATCAATTATTTAAAACCTTGTGTGGAAAATGTATGTTTGCTGACCATTTGAGATATTTGTGGTTTAACCCTAATATTGAAATCAGTTTAGCCTATATGTTGATTAGAGATTTGAAGAGTCGAGCCTTTGATATATGAGTTGGAGTTACTATTTTATCTTTTCATCAAAAGTCTGAATTCATTTTTGGTGTATCACCCCTATCCAATTTTTGTTTTTAGAAGTTTCCTTCTTCACTTTTCCCAATTAAGTTATCAATCAGGTGGTGATATTCCATATTTGATAGGAACCGGCCTAGAATCCAAAGACTCTTGCTCATCCATAGTTCACCCACAGCTAGAGGAAGTTTCCATTGTCAAATAGAATTGTCATGAATCCTTAATGCCTGAGTTAGGGTGACAATTCTAATCCTGAACAATTTTTGGCACACCCGGTGGGACCACGAACTGCTTCTTAGTTCTGTGCTTTTAGTTCTCTGGTTGTTTTAAATTTTAGTTTCAGCTCTCAGTGTGGATTTTAATGAGAACTCCAAAAAGATCAAAAAAGGAAGGATTTGTATACCAGGAGTTACAATCAAGTAGAAGGGAAGGAAGATCATCTAGAGGTGGAAGAACATCACAAAATCTGAGAGCTACTCTATTGAATTCAATTTTTTCTTCATTTGATAACCCCATTTTTTAAGATCAAGCTGTAAATGTAGAAGAACTTGAGGTTATTATTGAATAAATCAATCTTCCTAAAGATCTAAGTGTTCCTACTCATTGCGAATCAGAATTTCCAAGTGTTGAGAATTTGTTTATAGATAACTCTATTTTTGGAGCTTCTCCAAGTGTTATTGCAGCAAATCCCTAGAATTTGAAGACTTACCAAAGGAAGATAGTTCAGCATACTCAAGCTCCTGTTGTAAGTGTTGTTCAGCAATAAGTACCACTAGCTGTAGGAATGGAAAGAAATCTACCATTTGTCCCTTTTGATCAAGGTAGTCCTCTCCTGATTGCAAATCACAACAATATACCTTTGGCTGCCTTAAAAGGTTTGCCATCATTCACCGGAGAAGGTCAAGTGACAGCTATTGAACACATCAGAGATATTGCATCTCTGTGCAATGTCCATCATGTCACGAAGGAAGATGTGGCTATGAATCTGTTGGCTGCATCACTTAAAGGTAAAGCTCTTGACTGGTTCAGAAATCTTCTAGTAAATTCTATTGCTACATGGGATGTTTTTGGGGAAAGGCTTTCTAAGTTTTTTGAGGATAAATCTGACAATTTGTCTCTGGTAGAGAAACTAACTACCAACAAAAGGGCTCCACAAGAAGAACTAAGTGATTTTAATCTCAGATTTCAGAAGACTTCGAATAGGATCCCTACCATGGTAAGACCCTCTGCCGAGTATGCATTTTTGTACTTTCTTAAAAGCTTGAATAGTGATATTTCAGTAATGATCCAGTCAATGAGAGGGAATTATTTACCTAAAGCTTTTGATATTGCAATAAGGGTAGAGAATAGTCTAATTCGCGTAGGAAAGATAGCTCCTAGGCCTTCCATGCCTTATTTTCCTAACATCCAATCCAACATGCCACTAGTTGTCCCACCTCTAGCTTCATTACCATCTTATAAAAGTGAAGAAATTATGCCTATTGTTCCTCCCAGTGAATTGCAAAGCATAAAAAATAGTCAACAAAAGATTGAGAGCTTGCTACAGACTTTTGGGAAATGAACTAGTAAACCTGAAAAGGCAGCAAAGCCATCCAATAGCCCATACTCAAGGTCAATTTTCTAGTTCTTCATCTCAATAGCCTAATCAGCCCAGCTATCAAGGCAACAAACAACAATATCAAGTAAATAGTAATACCAATAGGCAAAACTGGAATCAAAGGCCTTATAGGCCTTACAATCCAACACCTCTTAATGTTGTTAGGGATATTGTTCCTAGGAAAAATAACCTTGCTGTAGATTATGAATGGTGTTATCCCTGCAATGAACAACACAATTAGTCTAAGTGTACTAATGGAGTGCTTAATCAAGCCTTAATGGTTCAATGTGTAATGGATTCACAACCTACTGTATCCACTGAAGAGGCTCAACAACACTGTGATACAACTGCTCCTGACACTGCATTCCTCAATTGGTAAGAGAAAGAGTTATGTGGAGTAATGATGATTCATCCATATCAGCAAACACAAGAGCCAAGAAGAGAGCTCTAGAATCAGAGTAGTCAGCTCCTAGGATTGCTACTACAAATCAATCATCAACTATTCCACCAGTTTCAATCCTGAAAGTGGCCTCTACTCATGCCAATAGAGAAACACAGTATCAGAAATAGTTGGATCAGAGTATTAGTAAGTCACCGTAGAAGGTACAGTTTTATGTTCCTTATAACATTGTTGATAATATGAAAAAATGAGTGTTTCAATTTCTATGTGGGATTCATTAGCTATTCCAGGACAAACTGATTTATTAAAAGAGGAGCTGTCAAAAGGAACAACAATTCCACATCAAGCTGTAAATCATCCTCTGAGAGTAGTCATGGCCAATTAAGAGCCTTCAAAGGTGCATGATGAAGTGATTAAAGAAGAAAATTAGATTGGTAAGGTGCAGCAACCAGTATAACAAGAGAGTAAAGGTTCTCCAAATTTGAAGCAATCAGCAATGCCAGTGGAAATAAAGTCAGCCAATATGTAGAAAATGACAGAAAAGGAAGGTAGGAAATCTACAAATGTTGAGCCTCCTCCCTTCTATGTCTCTTTAATTATTGGAAAAAAATTGGTGCATAATTGCATGGTAGACAGTGGTGCAACCAGCACTGTCATGCCAAAGAGCATAGCTGATGTATTGGATTTAAAATATGAACCTCTTGAGAAAGGAGTTGTTCAGCTCGATGGCTCTTCAGTTAAAATAGTAGGAGTTGTTAAAAATGCAAGTTTAACATTCCACACATGTCCAAACTTCTCCATTTCTCAGGATATTTTTGTCATAGATCTACCACCTTACTTTGCTCTATGTTTATCAAGAGACTTCACAGCCAAGATAGATGGATATTTCTCATCAAATTAGTCTCACCTATATTTCAGAACTAGATATGGTGCTAAGGTGACCATAAAATTAGAGATATGGGGCAAATACCATATAGATCCTTATAATCCTAGCCCCATGAATGCAAGTTGTGTGATCGTGGATCCAGATGAAATCAATGAAACTTCATCTTATAACACACAAACTAAAGGATATCCTGATTTTGTCCTAGATGAATGGGAAACTAGAAGTGATCAAGATATTGATGTGTTTGATGCTGGTTTTGGTAATTATGTAATGTTAGAATCTAATTCAATTGTTCATAATCTGATTAAAGATCAATGTCCTGAATCTGAAATATCTAACCAGCTATGGGATCTATATTTTGATGGATCTAAGAACAAAGATGGTATTGGTGTAGGATTTATGTTGGTATCACCTCATGGTGATAAATTTTATGCTACTTACAAGTTATCTTTTCCATGTTCTAACAATATAGCAGAATATGAGAGCTTGATCCAGGGCTTGGAGTGGGCTAGGAAAAGGGGAATCAAATGTTTAAGGGCATTTGGAGACAGTGATTTGATAGTGAGGTAGGTGAGAGGAATTAGTACTATTAAGAATGATCTCTTAAAGCTGTATAAGTCAAGAGTGTTTGATATTTTTGAATATTTTGATGCCTTTAATCTCATTTCCATACCTAGAAGGAAAAATATGCATGCTGACAAATTGGGTGGTATTGGTGCACATGTTTCAATTACAGAAAATAAAGGACTGATTTCAGATCAGTCACATGTCAAAATTGTTGCAAGGCCATCTATCCCAGACAATGATGCTAATTGGAAAGTTTTCAATACTAATGAACACATCTTGAGTTTTATGATAGAAATTGAAAGGTTTTTAGCCCATAAAAGTGATAAGTATGATCAGCAAATGGAAAATCAAGTGATCCAGCTGAAGAGTAACAAGCTTCCAAGAGGATTGGTCATCCTGGAATCAACCTTTAATTCTGATGATCAATTCAGAAAGAGTAAAACCAGCATACTGGTTAAAGAAGATCATTATGAGGAGGTGGAGATCATTAGAGACAAGTATCTGAAGGTTGGTAAAATAAACTCTCCCAAAGAAAAAGAATTGTTTATTGATCTTTTCATAGAATATAGTGATGTATTTGCTTGGGATTATGTTGATTTAAAAGGATTTAATCCTCTACTAACTCAACATACCATAGAGTTAGAACCAAATGCAAGACCAATCAGGCAAAGGCAAAGGCCCATAAACCCCAAATTAGAACCTTTAATGCTAAAAGAACTAAGAAAGCTCTTAGATGGAGGCATAGTATTCCCAATAAAGCATACATCATGGGTGTCCAATCTAGTTCCAGTAAGGAAGAAAAATGGAGAGATAAGACTTTGTGTAGATTTTAGAGACCTTAATAGGGCATCTCTTAAGGATAGGCATCCTCTTCCTTCCATGGAACAGATCCTTCAATATGTTTCAGGTTCTGAAAGATTCTCACTCTTGGATGGATATTCTGGTTATAACTAGATTTTAGTTAAAGTATTTGATAAATTCAAAACAGCCTTTACCACTAAATGGGGTACGATGGCTTACCAAAGAATGCCATTTGGGATGTCAAATGCAGGGGCTACTTTTAAGAAAGAAATAGATATGGCTTTCAAAAATTTAATGTATAATTTTCTTCTAGTATATCTGGATGATGTAACCATTTACAATAAGATTGGGGACCAACACATAGACCATTTGAAACAAATTTTGCAGAGATGTACACAGAGTTTGGAATCTCTCTTAACCTAAAGAAGTCTATTTTTGTAGTACATGAAGGCAAAATTTTGGGGTACCAAGTGTCTAAAGGAGGTACAACAATTGATCCTAAAAGCATTCATGCAATTCTTGAATTATCACTGCCAAAACATAAAAAGGGGTTGCAAAGTTTTATTGGAAGGATAAATTTTGTTAGGCTCTTTATTCCTAATATTGCAAATTTATTGAAACCTTTGACTTATATGTTAAAAAAGGATGTGCCTTTCAGCTGGGTTGCTGAGGGAAAGGAGAGCTTTGAGAAAATTAAACATGCTTTATCTTCAGCCCCTACTTTAGCTAATCCTAACTTCTCTAAGGATTTTTTTTTATATGCTTATGGTGGTATTGACACAGTTTCAGCAATGCTTATGTAAAAGAATGAGAAAGGACAGGAGAAACCAATAGCCTTTTTTAGTAAAGGTATGAATAATTATGAGGAAAAATATAGTTTTGTAGAAAAACATGTATTAGCTATTATAAAAGCTTTAAAGAAGTTTAAACATATGGTTGCTAGGAATAGAATACATCTAATGATTTCACACCCTAGCATTAAAGAATTTTTGTTGAGTAAAGATGTCAGTGAAAAGAGGGCAGGGTGTATAACTAAAGTCATGCAATATGATGTATAAATCCATGTGACCAAGCTAGTTACAGGGAAAGGTTTATGTGCTCAGATGGAAGAAGGAGAAGATCAGGTTGAGCCCATTAAAGAGGTCATCTTACCCCAAGGTGATCTTGTACTAATTAATGATTCAGCATCCTGGTTATCAGATATGACCAGATTTTTGCAAACTAGTCAATGTCCAATAAATCTTAATAGAGCCAAAATAAGGTACTTCAGGCTTCAATCTATTCCTTATGTGCTAATTGATAACATTCTATATAGGAAAGATCTTGCTGGTATGCTTCTTAGATGTATAGATTATATTGATCAGAATAAGATTTTGTCTGAATTTCATGATGGATCTTGTGGAGGGCATTTCAGGCCCAAAACTACAGCATGGAAAATTTTGAGAGGTGGCTATTATTTGCCATATTTATTCAAAGATGCTCATTCATGGGCAAGAAGATGCCAATATTGTGTTATGTTTGCAGGAAAACAAAGGTTGGCAACATTTCCATTGAAACCAATCATTGTTGATCAACCATTCAACAAGTGGGGAGTGGACTTTATTGGCCCAATAAACCCTAATTCTAGTGCAGGGCATAAATGGATCTTGACTGCTATAAATTATTTTACTAGGTGGGCTGTGGCCATTGCACTAAAGGAGTCTTCTAGAAATATTATTCTAAATTTCTATGATGATATTATTACAAGGTTTTGAGTTCCTCACTCCATAGTATCAGATAATGCCTTTGCTTTTGTTGGATCATCTATAACCGAATGGGCTGTCAAGAATGGTATTTATTTAAGTACTTCTTCAAATTACTATCCACAGGGTAATGGTCTTATAGAGTCTACCAATAAAAACCTAATTAGGATCATCAAGAAGACTTTGCAAGGAAACAAGAGAGATTGGCACTCTAAGTTGAAGGCAACTTTGTGGCTGGATAGAATTACACCTAAGTAGGTTATTGGGAATTCACCCTATGCCCTTGTTTATGGAAATGAGGCCAGATTACCCATATCTACATAATTTCCTGCATTACAGCTAGCTGATCAAATGTTGCTTTTTTGAAGAAGGAGATTCCCTTGCCTTGAGGTATGCTGGTTTATTGCAGTTGGAAGAAGAAAGAAAAAGGACATTTGAAACTATGGAATTAATTCAAGCACAAACTAAGAGGGATTTTGACAAGAAGACTACATAGAGGGATTACAAAGAAGGTGATCTAGTACTCACGTGGGATGTACTAAAAAGCAGGCTAGGGTAGCATGATAAATTTGATAACTTTTGGGCATGCCCTTTTGTTATTACAACTTTTAGGGAAAACAATGCTTATCAGTTGTCTACAACTGATGGAGAAGCTCTATAAATTCTAGTTAATGGAATACACCTCAAGCTTTTCTTTGAGGGTTAGGTTTTAGTCTAGGTTTCATTTTCAATAAGTGTTGTCCAAGCACATAGGCCTCTAGGTTTCTTAGGTCTTTAGGCTGCATTAGTCTAGGGTAGCTGCATTTTCATTTCAATAAAGGCTGCATTCATGGTTTCTGGTTTCCTAACTCTATTGCCCAAGGATAAAGGTCTAGGGTTGCGTCTAGTAGGCAGACATCTAGTAGAAGTTGCCAAAATTGTTATCCTAATTTTTAACATGCATCAAAGTAACCACAAATAGGAAAAAATTTCATTTTTAGAAAATTCCCATTAATATTATCCTTCAGATATTATTAATCAACATTCTATCATTACATTCATTTTCAAAAGTTATTATTTGTACTCTAAGAGTTGATCACATTCCAGAATTTCCAAATTATAATTGATCAATTACATTATGCATTCAAACTGAATGTATTGTATAAGTGTTGTTTCATCTTTCTTTTCATGTCAAAATAATAGTACATTGCAGAATAGAAGGCATAATTAAAAGTATGGAGTAGGGTTCCCATACATTGCCTTGTGGTTGGTTTCTTGATGGTTGTATGTCAGGTCCTAGATCTCCATAGTCCATATCTTCATCTTCATTTAGGTATTTTAGGGTTCACCTGCATCATGAGAGAAAGTGGGGTGTTAGATCCAGCTAGATCTAAGCAATACATGGAACACAAACAACATACAATCAGTTCTTCTAAGGTTGCATATCAATCTGATGAAATCAATGTAACAAGAAAACATTCATCCATAGTATCTAAAAAATAGTATTAAAGGGACTTGTTCTAAACATGAAACCTTTTACTATTTATGATCACTTTGATATATGTTATTCTTTTCTATGTAATCAGATATCTAAATAAAAATAACTTAGCATGGCATCTGAGAAACCTCTTTCCAGAATTTGATTAACCTACTAGTTCAACAAATGCTACAAATCAACCAACACTCATGAGTGAATGCCATCTCAGTATACACTCACAAATGTTAATTGATCCATATTATCTGATGACCTAATAAATTAAGCAGTGTTTTGTGTGCAAGTGGGAATGTATGTATAACTAAATGTAGAAGAAGATGCAAATGCACGAAAGAATTCAAAAGATGCTACTAGAAGCACATGAGAAAAGAAGGGTTTTTAACGAACTGGAGAAGTATAAAATTGAAAGAATCTAAAAGTTCATTATCTTCATGCAAATAAAGGAGACTGAGAAATGTTGTTACAGTAAGTGCCTCTTCTTATGTATGTTGTTTCAGACAACTATTAAAAGTTCATTTTGGAGATCAAAATTGAAAACCACATGCATAGAGATTGTTCATATACTCTATAAAGTGAGAAGTTGTTTTTGTGTTTGTTTTAAAAAACTAAATTTGCAAAGGAAATGAAACAAGAAATGTGAAAGCTGCAAGTGAAAACAGTGATCAACAATCTCATTATCAACATGGGGTTACATTCATAATGGTGAAACACACACAAAAGAAAAACATGATGGACAAAATATCATAGAATATCCAGGAGGTTCATAAGATGAGGTCATGTTTAATGGTTTTGAAAGAATGTAGTTTCATATCTTGTGTATGTTGTGTTTCAGACAAAGTTCCAAGAGAGTATCTTTATGCAGAGTTTTTAAACAAATACATCTCATACTGATGTTTTAAGAAAATATGTTCATTCATGGTAACAGTTCAGGGTATGCAATCTTGGTAAAAGAAATATACATGCAAATTAGGGTTTCCTATTTTGAGTAAAACCCATGGGATTCATGAGCCCGTGCTCAAACCCCATGGGTTTTCTTTCTCGAATACATCTCAAAAGGAGGACAGTGTATTTTGTGCATTGAAGACAATAACATATTCAACATATTGTGTTTCCATTCTAAAAAATGCTCACACTATTATCAGTAAAACTGTCAACTGAATATGTTTTTAAACATAATTTAATATCTTGTGTATGATTATTTCAAAAAGTGAATTGTGATCGAACAGGGAAGCATCTGTTATGCTTACTACATGTTTTGTTTGAAGACTAAAAGAGGAGTGCTTTTAAAAGAAAAAGAGCATCTGAGAGTCATAAAACCCGCATTTCACTACAAATATAGACATGCATCAAGTTAAATAGTAAATGCATCTCCAAAATCCATGTGGGTATTGCAGATGACAGTGTGGACAACAGTCGACAGAAAAGTTCAACATTAAGCAGTAATGTAATGATGGGCTCGACAACAAACAAAGTCCAGTTCAAAAGCCTTGTGGGTATTACAAATGACAGCACAATTTTTCTATTTCACAACAAAGTTGGTTCCTAGTTTTTATATGTGCATATGTTGACAGTAAAGAAAAATTAGAGATAAAAAAATGTACACAAGCTGCCAACAAAATAAGCAAATGACAGAAGAAAATGAGCTTATCTGTATGTGCAAGTGGCCTGTGTCTTTTCTTTATTCTTTCAGTCATGGTTTTAATCAACTTGCAAAAAAACTGTGAAGCTTATGACTGACAGATGTCATAACTTAAAAATGAATGCATCTACCACATCTTTTAGTCATAAGTTACATTTTTGACATGAAGAGAACCCACATGGTGGTTTGCTATCAAAATTTTTTGTTACAGCTTGGATTGTTGCCAGTGTGTCTGAAGGAGGAAGCCAAGATGAGTCACGACACTATCAAAGTGTAAAGATAACCCACATCAATAAAGGTGGAGCTACATAAAAATAAGCCTCAAGCTTAAGATCTGCAAGAAGATTGGTGACTTACCAGTCAAAGGACGAGCTATTGTCGAGTGTGAACTCATAGTTTTTAACTCAGGCTGAAACTCAAGAAGTCACAGTCACAAAGCCATGACTTATAACAGTAGAGGCCGCAGTGTTTCTCCCAACTCCATATTACACTATGAACTGGGGATGAGTCTTAAACTGTGGAAGAGATATCCCCAGTTCAAAGCCTGGTTTCATGGTAACTCAACACCTCACCCACAGTTTGAGATCACTCCCAGACTTGCAGTTGTGGTTGACTAAACATCAACTCCAAAACCTGAGTTACAAGAAAGTTTGCAGCGCCATTTGTATTGGCTTAAAGACACTACACCACCAAGTTGTTCCAACATTCAAGCAAATGGAAGATAACTCACTGTTAAAACCCAAATTCAAGCAAAGAAAGGATTGAAGAACTCCAGCAGTATTGAAGAGAAAGTCATCAAAAGATGCCATGTACTCATGGCGAATAAAAACTACATCTTTTCTTCCTCATAAAGCTCATGAATCTGGAGCTTGTCCACAAAATAGAGGCAGATACATTGCAGAAGATCGAGGTTTCCAGATTCAACATGGCGGTGCCACAAAGGAAAAATCCTAAGATACAAATGAAACTGATGAATATGAATTTTTTTTTTCTCAAATTTTAAATCCACTGTTAGACGGAGTAAATACAGTTACAGTTCCCAATGCATCGACATTCCCTCCATATTGCCATGATGGTACCTTTTAGTGCCACAAAGTTTAAAACTGTCTTTTCAAAAGAAAGTGGTCATGTCGATGGTGGATGGTGATTGAACAAACAAACTGCAGTTACACTAACTGCTCGAGTATGGTGTCGGCAGAGTTCAAACTTTTGTGTAATCGGGTTATGTTAGGGTTGTAGTGTTTGCATTGGGAGGATATGTATTCGGGTTTTTTCTTTTGAGAAGATTTTAAAAAATAATTTCATAAGATATGTAATTAGATATATTTTTATTTATCAACTTTATAGGGGATAAAACTTAGGTTTTGATTTAGGGTGCTAATTTGTCCCTATAGTTTAGGAGATCTAATCTTTTGGAAGGATTTTTTTTTGGGGGGGGGGGAAATATTTTTGAAATAAGCCATGTTGGCTATATAGTGAAGGCTTTTTCTTCATAGTAAAAGGGGGGTCAAGATTGGGAAGATAGAGCTTTTAGTGAATTTCTTATTCCTATAGCCTTTTTATGCATTTTGTATCCGTTGGAGTTGTGGATTTTGAAAAGAAGGCAAAGTGAGCTTATTGGTCTTTAGTGCCTTGGATTCATGTTTGTAACCACATTTTTGTCAAATTTTGGTGTAGAATAAAGCAGATGTTTTCATTGGTTCATACATTTGGAGTTTTGATTCTATGATCCTATTTTCATCTTTCTTTGCAAGTGTTATTTTCATTGTTATCCAAGAGAAGAGAGTGCATCTATATTCCTTCTTAAGGTGATCAATTGTTTAAAACCTTGTGTGGAAAATGTATGTTTGCTGACCATTTGAGATATTTGTGGTTTAACCCTAATATTGAAATCAGTTTAGCCTATATGTTGATTAGAGATTTGAAGAGTCAAGCCTTTGATATATGAGTTGGAGTTACTGTTTTATCTTTTCATCAAAAGTATGAATTCATTTTTGGTGTATCGCCCCTATCTAGTTTTTGTTTTCAGAAGTTTCCTTCTTCCCTTTTCCCAATTAAGTTATCAATCAGGTGGTGATATTCCCTATTTGATAGGAACCAGCCTAGAATCCGGAGACTCTTCCTCATCCATAGTTCACCCACAGCTAGAGGAAGTTTCCATTGTCAGATAGAATTGTCATGAAGCCTTAATGCCTGAGTTAGGGTGACAATTCTAATCCTGAACAATCATAGGGATGGCCAAATAGCTCACTGATTCTTATGATCATATAAACACAGGAAGAAGTACTACTAGGACTTTCCCATTTCAATTGGCCCATACTTTCTACCAGATATGAAGGTGTGCAAGTTCCTTGCATTTGAATGGGATGAACACCCATTATAGTCCCTTAAGGATGGGGTTAGGCCCAAGTTTGACCCCATTGGTACCTATAGCCACATCATGGGTAGGCACTATGTTCACGAGCCTCACCTAGAGGACCACTAGATAAACTATGTGGACGATTATGAAGTTAGGATTCAGAATTATTGTAGAATGTCCCTTGATTTAGCACAAGTTGCCCTAGAGATCAATATTTCACCCAAGAAATGGGAAAAGGAGAGGGATGATGTACATATCCACTATATAATAAAGATAAGGTATATACAAGACCTATCTTAAATGTTGAGGTGGACAAAGATGAAAATGATAACATTGAATTCAAGGCAAGTCACGTGGTTAAGCCTAACAAAAATTGGAACAAAAGGGCATTCAAAATGGAACCCATGCCTATAAAACCACAGTTGAACCCACCAACCAAAGTGGATAAGTAGCGAGGAGAATGGATATCAGTGCCTCAATTCAAGAAATCAGTGCCACAAAAATCAGGAACAGTATATGGGCATGAACACCCAGTGGTGTACAACCCCAATTGTAAGCATAAAACATAGAAGACAAGGATGAATGGGAGCATATCCCCACCCTTAGATGAATCAAAAGATAATCAAGGAAAAATTCCTACTACCAATCAATCTCCTACCATAAAGGCCACAAGACCCAAGGGTACCTCAAGAGAAAGGAAAATGGTATACAAAAGAAAGAGAGCCTATGTATCTTCGTAGTTAGAAACTCTGCTAGAAGAACTAGAAGAGGAAGAAGGAGAATGGGAGGATGTACCTTTAGTGAACAGGACAAGGTCAAGGAATGATACCTCAAGGAAGGAAGGTCTGGAAAAGTGCATCTCAATTCATGGGGAGGAAGAGGCATAGAAAGAATAAGGAAGCCCCATTATTCCCTTGGTCCTGATGAATTCCTTATGTCCAACCTCTAGAATCTCACAGGGTTTGAGGATCAAGGGATAGATTCATTTGATCATTCAATGAAAGTTAATGTGAAAGGACATGTGCCATTGATCCCTTAGGTTATTCTCACTCCACCTCCTTCTTAGTTCACTGTCCTCACAGTAAACATACCACTTGTGGAAACAAATATAAGCAAGGGAGGGGACATCGAGACACTTTCATCCAGCGTAGATTCTACAACCATAGACAAAGAGGTAAGAGCACGAGCTATTCTAGGGTCCTCTACTACCCAAACCTCACAAACAACACATGAAAATTCACTCAAGGATATACAAGGAGATAATGATGCTGAGAAAGGATTAGATTCAACTCCTACTCCTCCTTCTTCATTCCCAACTCATTCTCCCATTCCTCCACCTTCATTTCCAACTCTGGCTCCCAAGCCTCTGCCTTTTGTTCCCATATCCTCTTTAGGTCTAGCTTCTCAAATACCTCTATTCATAGGGACAACACTGTCTTTCAATACAAAGAGAAAGCCAGTAACATGTCTTCAGGATGAAATATTGACAAGTCTTTCAGAAGATGTGGAGAAACCCCAAGATGAAACATGACCCAGAAGGGAAGATATTACTACTCAAAAGGAGAAAACATGGGATAAAGATGCCACTTTGGGAGAGAAGAATGAAATCTCAGAAGAAGAGGTACGAGAAGAAGAGAACATAGAAATTTGAAAGGCATTAGAAAAAGAAAGGGAATCCCAAGAGGAGATGGAAGTCCAAAGTGTTAGAATAGTCCCAAAGGATAACTGAGAGGGGGGGGGGTGAATCAATTATCAGTAACTTCAGTTCTTTTTACTTCTTTAACTTTAGTATACAACAAAGTAAATGCATAATCAAATAACACAGTACTCAACACACAATTTGATTGTGGGGAAACCAAATGGTAAAAACCCCGGTGGGAATTAGCACCCATAATAAACTATACTTGTTTGTAGTAATCCCTGTTAGAAGATATTTCAACCCTGTTAGGAGTTGTACAATACAATGCAATAAGTATAGTGACCTTGTTAAGGGTCAGAACCTGTTAGGAGTCTTTTACAAATAACCCTATTAGGGGCGGTGGACTCACTGTCCAAAAGCTCACTGCTTGATGGTGAAGGCTACAACCTTCTGACTAATAGATATGCACTATATCTGATGATGAAATATAGAGTAGACCTGCTGTCTTGATCAGTTCCAGTGTATGAAAATATTTCACTTCTTCACATAGACCCTTGATGAATGAACCAACTCTGATAATCTGCTCTGTACATCTTTCTTTACATTTTGTATCATTCACACTTAGCGTATCATAATTGAACTACTATAAGTATCTTCTCCAAACTAGAAGGTCATGTCAGCTCTTAGAAACACTTCATCAATACCTTAGTTGGCTTAACTAAGCACACAAACAATATTAAGTCCACGCAAGTCAATGTTGAAGAGACGCGATGCTTTACTGAGTCGGCCTCACCAAATTAACCATAACTTTGCAATAATCTTGAAACACATTTGGTGCCTTTGGATTTATATCATCAACTCATAATTAATCATGCATATACACACATATCCTGAAGATAGGCACAACTCATGAAACTCATTATATAGGTCGGCCCTAAACCGTTATACTTCCAGAACTGTAACTGCCAACAACAAAATTGCATAACTTTACTGAAACATCATATCTGAGTCTCTGTGTATGAAAATAACATAATAAACATGTCAAC
>MU228319.1:578574-592710 GCA_018584345.1 Thuja plicata | reverse complement strand
ATGATCCTGGTCTTGGGGGTGCTAGTGGTGGAGTTAGGAATAGAGGTGGCCAGAGTGGGGGTCAGAGTAGTACTCCTCGAGTTGGGTTGAGTACCATTTTGGAGGATGAGGAGGCTATGGAGGAGGAGGCACCCCAGTTGGTTCAGAGAGTTTGCTGGTGGACAGGTGCTTTCTTGGCTCCTAGAGAGGAGGACATAGTAGTTATTGAGGATGTGGATATTGAGATTGGTGACATAGACATGGAAGCTCTAAATGAGCAGAGTGCAGAGACTGGATCTTTGACTGATAGTGGCAGCACTGTCAGCAGTACATGTGAGAGCTCAAATAGTGATGGTGGTGGATTGGGGGATAGGGCTCAGGAGGGATACATGGATGTAGCTATGGGTGGTATGGAGGATGATCCTTTAGATTTGGAGCATCTCACCCAGCAAGTATAGGACCTTCAGGCTAGGCTTGCTTCCTCTGATGCATGTGCCAGTGCTTTGGAGGCCTGGGTTACAGCGGCTGAGTCTAGAGAGTGACACGATCAAGCTGAGGTTTAATCTTTTATTGAAAGTGTATAGGATTCCTTGCACCGGGATGTTCTTGACAGGTACTATAGATCTGGGTGTGTTTCTCAGAGAGAGATCGAGTACTGGAGGCATCATTATGAGGGTGCAGTTCCTATAGCGCAGAGGGTGCCCATTTATATAGCATCCTAGAGATCAAGAAGAGCTTAGTGATCACAAAGTAGTGGTATTGGAGCTCCTGGTTCATCCCAGAGACCAGCTTTTGATATGCCACCCCCTCATCCACCTCCTGGCGAGGGTGGGGGTAGCTCATGTTGACCCGATTTATGTATCATGTACCATTTTTGTAGTGATGTCATTTGATATATTCTGAGTAGTACCATTTTTGTATCCCGACACACTGATATTTATTGATATATATATATATATATATATATGTTGATTACCTTCTTTTGTTCAAACTTGCGACCATACATTGTACTTTGATAGTTTGATTTATATGAGATGTAGCTAGTGTTTTTGATATGACATTCATTGGTTTACTTGCTATATGTATGATTCTACATGATTTGGTGGTTTAGATGATGAGATGTATATGGAATATGATTCTATTATGTAGACTTGTATATGGATGAATTACTTTTCCTAGGATACTGAAATGTATATCCAGGATGGTGGAAATGAAAGGCATGTTTATATGAGATGCTTATGGATGCATGTGATTTTATAATTTAACATGTTTGCATCCACTATGTTTTTTTCTTTTCTAATGCACTTAAATGGAATGAATGCAATCTATTATGCACAAAATATCTGAGTAATGCATGTGTTAATTAGAAAGAAGTTAGTTTGGATAGATGTTCTCTGAGGTTGACCTAATAGAATGGAATGATAGAAAGGATTTTCTTTTTTCTTTTTCAATAGATATGATTTGATAGAAAGGATGAGTGTCCCAAGTCACTGCCCCTATTTCCAATATTTGTCATCATTGCATCTTTTTTTTGTATTTTTTGAAATTCTAAAAAGCATCGAATGATCCATATCACATACCACCTAGATACCGCCATGACCTCTTGATAGCGAAAAGAGTAGAGAGATTGAATAGAAAGAGAACTTAGTGCACCCAAATATTGACCATCTGGGTTCAACTATGTTCCCTGTTTGAAAAGAAAAAGAGCCAAAAGCACCCAGATATTGACCATCTGGATATCACTTTGTCCTCTGAATTAATCTAAAACAAAGAAACCAAGATAGAACTCCTATGCACCCAAAGTCCATCTAGATAACACTGTGAGCTCTTGATTTCTAAAAGGGAAAGCCAAGCAAACAAGATAGAACTCCTACGCCCCTAGAATCTGTCTAGATAGCATCGTGAGCTCTTGTTTGCAACATAAAGGGAAAGACCATAGAAGCCAAGATAGAACTCCAAAGCAACTCAAAGTCCATCTGAATAGTGTTGTGAGCTCTTGATTCTATAAAGCAAACAAGCAAAATAAAAGAGAAGGAACATCCAATTCTTTCCCAGGGTTAAGCTCATATCGTGGAACTGTGCGGCTACTAGATAAGTGACAGTGCCTACCGCATTTATCCTAAATCATCATGGCCCTAAAATCAAAGTGAACATTCAACATACAGCAATCAAAGAAAATAAGTCATGATCTATCATAGCCACCCTCCTCACATGGTGGATCCTGGAGTAGCGTAAGAACATAACCATGAAATATAAACTAACATCTGACCAACTTGACTGACCTAGTCAACATTTTTGGATGGTTCCTTGATGCAGTTGGATTCTCTTGATTGGCTCGACTCTTTGGATAGGCTTGATTGGCTTGATTGCTTGAGTGTGTCTAGTTTTAGTAATAGATTACTCATATAAGACTGACCTTTCTAGTTTGAGCGTATCCATCACTGTGTAAGATGATTGATATGATTTGATTGATTGATTTTGATCATGTTGGTAGCTGATCAAACTGTGTCAGATGGGCCCCACGCTGGTTCACAAAGCTCATGATTGTGAAAATTGATAGATTGGCTTGGTCGCCAGTTGCTTGCTGATTGATTTGATAGATTGATAAAGCTGTGTCAGATGAGCCCAATGCTGATTCTCAAAGATCATGATTGTGACATTAATCAACTGGGTGTGATCGCCCTTTGCTCTCTTGATAACTAAGTTCATTTTATTACTTGGGATTTTTGCAATTTTTTGAATATTTTTTATGAAGATTGATTTTTTCTTGATTTTTGATCTTTTTAGGATTTTTTATGAGTTTTTTTATTTTTAGGATTTTTTTGGGACATTTAGAATCGCCCCCTAGTCTAGTGGACCAGTATTAACCATAGGTAAGTGCTTAGTGCTCAGAGGGGATTGTACTTTGGTATATAGCCTAGGTAGTCAGTCTTGCATGTGAAGTACGCTCAAGCTTTTGATTTTGGAGCTCATTGATGGTGAAGCTGGATTTGAACACTTGGCGCCTGTTTGCCAAGTTTTCACCAAGGTACCTACTCAATAGCCCCTGTTTGCTAGGTTTTCACTGAGAGAGTGATTTTGTTTCTCTTTACTTTTTTCTTTTTTAATTTTTTTGTTGTCACCAAGGCGCCTGATTACCAGGTTTTCACCAAGGTAACATTATGTATTTTCTAATTTTTTTTGGCATTTTTTGGATATGTAGATAGGTGCCTTAACCATAGAGACCTCAAGGATAGAACCTCTTGAGGTGCATGTTGTTGATGTATCCGGGGAGCTGATCTCCTTCTGGTGTCACTAGTATGAATGCCCCACTCTAAGTAGAGCTGACAATGACAAATGGTCCTAGCCAGTTAGGCTCAAACTTTCCAGGTTTGAATCACTCTGCTTGGTTTTTTTTATTTTCCATGAGGACAAGGTCTCCTACCTCAAATGTTTGTGGCTTCACCTTCTTATGATAGTTTCTTCTAAGGTGATTTTTATAACCTTGTAAGTGGTCAAAGGCATGCTGTCTTCTTTCATCTAGTAACTCCAGTTCACTAAGCCTTGCTACTCTGTAGTCTTCATCTGAAACTAGGTTCTTCAATGATATCCTTAGGGATGGGATTTCCACTTCAAGGGGTAATATCACCTCTGATCCATAGACTAGGGAGAAAGGAGTGGCTCCTATAGGTGTTCTCACACTAGTTCTGTATGCCCATAATGCAAGACTAATCTGTAAATGCCAGTCTCACCCTGATTCGTTCACTGTTTTCTTCTATATTTTCAAGATTTTCTTGTTTGTAGCTTCAGCTTGGCCGTTCCCTTGATGGTAATAAAATGAGGAGAACCCTTGTTTGATATGGAACTATTCGCATAGCTCTTCAACATCCTTGTTCTAGAAAGGTGTACCATGATCTGTCAGGATAGTTTGAGCGATCCTGTATCGACAGATAATGTGGTTAAGTATGAACATTACTATTTGCTTTCCAGTTATGTAAGTGAGAGGAATTGCTTCCACCCACTTGGTGAAGTACTCTGTTGCTGCTATGATGTATTTATGTCCGTTTTCTAAAGAAGGTGTAATTTTTCCCACTAGGTCAAATCCCCACATGGAAAATGGCAATGGTGATGTGATAGGATTTAGTTCCTAGGCTGGTGCATGGATGAGGTCTCCATGAATCTGACACTATCTACACCTTTGTACATGTTTGTGTGCATCTATCTCTATTGTGGGCCAATAGTATCCCATGTAGATGATCTTCTCAGCTAAGCTATTTCCACCTCCGTGGGTTCCACATATTCCTTCATGTACCTCGTACAAAGCTTTCTAGGATTCCATGGAAGTGAGACATCATAGTAACGTTCTATCTAGAATTCATCTATATAAATTAGTGGAGAGGATGGTATACCTAGAGGCTTGGTGGATGAGGGACTTTCTCTGGTTCCTAGATAGGTTGGGAGGTAAGACATTATTTTGGAGATAATTATAGACATCTTGGTACCATGGGGATTCAGGACCAACAAGGATGCATGCTGATTTTGTGATGGATGCCTGATGTGATGGCACCAAGAGTTTCTCTACTAGAAATTGGAATCTTGTTTCATTTCTTGGAATATGAATCAATGAGGCTATGGTAGCCATCACATCTGCAGCTTTGTTCTGTTCCCGTGGTACTTGCTTGAAGAAGATGTAATGGAACTTGGTGTGTAGTCTTTCCATCTGTGCTTTGTAGGGTATGAGCTTCTCATCTTTGGTCGTATAATCATTTTTGACTTGACTTATGATCAACTGTGAGTCTCCAAAGACTTTAAGGTTCTTGATTCTCCATTGAATTGCTATCTTTAGACTGATGACCAGTGCTTCATATTCTGCTATGTTGTTGGTGCACAGGAAGTTGATTCTGAAAGACTTTGGAATTGTATCATGATCTAGAGTGATAAGCACTATCCCTACCCCCGCACCATGGTTCATGCACGATCCATCAAAATAGAGTTGCCATACCTCGATCGCTAGTTGTAGTGTCATGATAAATTCATCAAGAAAGTCAGAAATAATAGGATGATAGTCCTGAATGGGTGCTTCTACTAGTTGATCTGTGATCACTTGTCCTTTGATGGCCTTTCTATCTATGTACTCAATGTCAAACTCACTCAAGATCATTACCCACTTCACCAGTCATCTAGTGAGCATTGCTTTGCTTAGGAGGTACTTTAAAGGATCAATATGTGTGATAAACTTTGTTTGGTGACTCAACATATAATGTCTCACCTTCTGGGAAGCGAAGACAACTACAAGGCATGACTTCTTGATTGGTGTATAGTTGAGCTCATATCCAACCAATATTATTCTTAGATAGTAGATGACCCTCTCTTTACCTGCGTCATCATGTTGTGCCAAGAGTACACCTAATGTTGACTCTGTCACTGAGATATACAGAAGCAATGGTCTACCTTGGACTAGTGGCACCAAGATAGGAGACTTGAGAAGGTAGTCCTTGAATATTTGGAATGCTTGTTCACATTGCTCTATCCATATGAATTTGATGTCTTTGTGCAATAGATGTTGGAATGGATGGCACTTGTCTGCTAGCTGAGCTATGAAGCGCCTGATTGATTGGAGCCTTCCTTGTAACCCTCTTAGTTTCCTCAGGTTTGATGGTGGACGCATGTCCAATATTTCTTTGACTTTCATTAGGTCTACTTCAATTCCTCTATGTGACACTATGAACCCCAGTAGCTTTCCTTCTGTGACACCGAATGCACATTTCTTTGGGTTTAGACAAACCTTGAATTCCTACATTCTCTCAAAGATTGGTCCCAATACTTGTAGATGATCCTTGTGAATCATTGACTTAGCGAGTATGTAGTCCACATAGTCTTCCATTGTCTTGTGGATGAGATCATGAAATATAGTTGTCATAGCCCTTTGATATGTCACATTAGCATTTTTTAGACCAAATGGCATGACGTTCCAATAGTAAGTTCCCCAAGGACATGTGAAAGCTATTTTATGTTGGTCCTCTAGTGCGATCCTTATTTGATTATACCCTGAAAAATCCATCCATGAGTGATAGCATTTGATGTCCAGCGGTTAGATCTACTATCGTATCAATGTTGGGTAAAGGAAAGTCATCTTTGGGAAAAGCTATGCTGAGATCCCTGAAGTCTGTGCAAATTCATATGTAACCACTATGCTTTGTAACTGGTACCAAGTTAGATATCCAGTCTGCGTATGGTATAGGTCTTATGAACTTAGCATCCAGGAGATTTTTCAACTCTGCCTTGACTAGCAATGCAACATGGGGATGCATCTTTCTCAACTTCTGCTTGAGAGGTTTGGCATTGGGTAGCAACGGGAGATGGTGTAGTACTAGCTCTAGATCTAACCCTAGCATACCTGAGTAGGACCATGCGAAATTGATCATCCTTGCCTTGAAGAAACTGATGAACTGTTCTCTCTCCTTTGGGGTGAGTGATTTTTCCAAGTATATGTTCTTTGGGTTCTTGTCATCTCCCAAATTGACTTCCCCTGTTTCTTCTGCTAGTAATGCTGATTTCTCCTCTGTCAAGGGCAGGAGTTCCTTCTTTCCATCTTCTAGTGCCTCAGTGAGGTTTTTCCTAGAAGATACGTCTTGTTTTAGCTTTTTATCTTTCTTTTGTTCTTTTTTCTTTTGTGGATTGGAAAGAGGAGCTACCTCCCTGAAATATGTCGCTCTGTCAAGGTCAATTGAGAAACCTTCCTTGTGGTCTCCTGATGGAATGCCTTCCCTAAGTCCCATGAAATCTGTAATAGCCTCATCATTCTCGAAGATATCTAAATTAGGGGGTCCTTGTTGATCCCACTCTATTAGCTCCGGGTGTACAAGACAAATACTTTCATGGTTTTCTTACTCTAGTTGACTAAAATGGACTACAAATATGGTTCCTACAAAACTGGACTGTGATGTGGACGCACCACTTGAGGTCTGATAAATGACATGCTTGTCTATGCAAGGTTTCTTGGCAATGGATAGTTGGTCAAATAAGTCTTCTAGGTTTATGATAGTGTCTGGCCGAGGGAAATAATCTGGGATTGACGGTTCAAAATCATGAAGGGATCTCCAATCATACTCATGGGAGTCAGTCTCAATAGAACGCTCGTCTGATGTCTCACTTCCTTTGTTATCATTGATTGCTATGTCAAGGTCTATTTAGGTTTGTGGGGTTCCCTCTTCGGTGGGCAACAACTGTGTTATTATGTTTCTTATCAAGATATGTTATGTGTTGTGCCCCTGGTGCATCTCCGCTATTTGTTCTTGATTGACTCGAATGTCTTGGATCACAAGAATGGTTCTTTGTTGCCCATAGCCCAACCCTCTTGTGTTTCTCTGGGCTGGCCGGAGAGACAATTCCATTATGCCTTGTTGTCTTGCCCCCAGGCCAGTTGTACCATTGTACCCAAATCTTTGTAACATTGTATAACCATTACCATAGTTTGACAAGGGTAGGGTTTGTCTGATTATTTTTGGTGGGTCTTGGTATAACCATGTACTAATATCTTGTTCAAATGGCATTTCTTCCTCTACGTCTCCCCATCAGACAAAGGTTGTGGGTGACCATCTGAATAGAGTAGGCTACAGAGTTTCTGTTGTAATGACAGGTTGTGGCATGCCATAAGTTCTTGGGCTCTGAGGCATGTGTGTGATGGTGAAAGCCTCTTCATACCTTTACTCACCAAAGCCTTTGCCGGTGATGGATATTTTACCTGCTTTCCGTGTGACATCCTAAAGATTTGAATCTGAAGAGGAGAGAAAACTTGTGTCTTGGTTAATGGCTATATTTCCTACTGTCTGTGTGACATCCTTGGGAGTTGAATCTAAAGAGGAAGGGATGCTTGCATCTTGGTTTGAGGGTACCTAGTTATCAGTGTTGATTTGGACAGCATTACAGTATTGGAAAGGATTGGGGTCTCCCTCTATGATGATTTCCTCTCCCTGGTGTGGGAACTTGATGCATTGATGGTACATCGAAGGTACATTTTTCATTTCATGTATCCAGGGTCTCCCTAGTAGCATGTTATATCCCAACTCAAGGTCTAGGATTTGGAAGGGAGTATTTTTTACCACTAGACCGATATGGATAGGTAGAATTATAATACCTTTAGAGGGCCTTTCCTCTTCATCATAAGCTCTAATATTTATCCTCCTTGTGACATCGATACTTGATTCTAAATAGCCCAATTTCTTGATTAACTTTAGAGTACAGATGTTTAACCTAGCTCCACCATCAACAAGGACCCTATGGATAGCACTTTTGTGGACCTAGACAAGTAAGTGCATGGGATCATTATGCAGGGGTTTATGCAGTGGCACATCACGGTCTATGAATGTGGCATGTTTATTATCAGCTATATAGTTAACCATCGTTTGGAAGCTCTTGGGTGTTATGTCCCTTGGGACAACTGCATTCTGAAGGGCTTGGTCAAGTGCTAGTTTATGTTGTGGAGATATGCGCAATAGGTCAAACATGGAGATCTGGGCAGGTGTGCGCTTTAGTTGATCCACTATGATGGGCTGTGGATCTAAATTTGCTTTAGGATTAGTAGATACGGTGGGTGAGGATGGTAATCCTTGCAATTAAAATCTGGCATGATGCATTGTTATAGCACATTTGTTACCTTGGTCTTTGATAATGATCGTAGCCACATGGCTATCTGAAGGATTGAGGCAATTAATAACATTATCACTGTTGGCACATGTATAGTTGACTTGTTTTGCTTGTCCACCAGACTCGGGGGATTTTCCCTTGTTGTGATCATGAAAGGTATCATTGAAGATAGTGTGATCTGTCATGCCTTTGGTTTGGGTATTTGTTACATCAATGACCCTTGTGTCAATCAGATCTTGGATAGCATGTTTCAATCAGTAACAGTTAGACGTTTTGTGCCCTTTCACCTGATGAAACTCGCAGAAATATTTGTCATTATACCACCTTGGTTTGTTTTCATCTAGTTCAAAGTCCCTGATTTCTGGAAGAGTGATAGTGTTTGATTGTATCAACTTGCGTAGAGCTGATTCTATCACCTCTCCCAATGGTGTGAAATCTTATTGCTGGAATTGTAACTGTGGTCTGCATTGATTCTGTTGTTGACTGTTTGACACAGCGGATGCTTGTATAGGAGGAGGTTGGTTTTGGGTGTATGCTTGTTGAGTGGGCCCTGTGGGTTTTTGGTTGGCCATAGGTGCACCTTGCAGTGACACCTTGGGTTGTGCATAGTTGACTGTCTTCACATCAATGACACCATCGCTAGTGACATTTTTGTTTTTGTTCCACCACTTAGCTTTGTCCGTTGCATTTTTGTTTGTATTCATTTGTGTGGGACCTACAAGGATTCCTTGTTTGACTAAGTTCTGCTGACAACAAAATCCTCGTTCGATGAGTTGTGTGAAGTTTGGAGCTAACTGTAACTCTGTTGTGAATGACATGTCTGGAATTAGATTTTCAACAAACATGACTATCAAGTCTTGTTTGGGCACATCATATGTTATGTGGTTTTTCGTATTCCTCCATCTCTCTAGGAACTTCACAAAAGACTCTCTATCCTTTTGTTTGATATCGCAAAGGTCCTTGATGCTGACCTTGCGCTCGATGTTATGATGGAAGTGAGCTATGAAATTTTCAACTAGTTCACCCCAAGACTGAATGCCATGAGGTAAAAGCGAGAACCATTCCATTGCTGGTCTGGCCAAGATTTGTGGGAAAAGTCACATTAGATATGTCTCATCATGGGAGACTTCAACGCAACTAGCAAAAAACTCTTGGATATGCTCAATAGGGTTGGTACTACCCCTGTATTTGTCAAATTTTGGTACCGAGTAGTGATTTGGGAATGGAGACATGTGGAGAGAGTGGTCAAAGGGGTATGGGTATAAATCCTCTATGGTGTAGGATTTAGTTTGCCCCTGATTTTACATATCCATCATTTGGGTTTGAAGGGTTTGCATTTGTTGCATTAACATGTCCATTTGATATTGAGATTGGTGTGTGAGGGAATTCCTCTGTGCTATAGTGGGTATGAGGCTGCGCCTCTATATCCCTTGAGTAGGAAAATAGGATTTCATCCTGGGGACTTGATATTGATTTCCCACAGAGTGATTTGTAAATGGGGGCACATGGGTAGCCCATGGTGGGTTTTGATGCATTTGCTGATGTGATTGAAACTGGGGTTGGATTTGAGGCAACTGAAGCTGGGGTTGCTATTGCAGAGGTGGGTTTTGAGGCAACTGAAGATGGGGTTGCTATTGCGAGGGTCGGGATTGAGGCAATTGAAGCTGGGGTTGTTGTTGCGGGGTTTCAAACTGAGGCAACTGAGGCTGGGGTTGTTGTTGCAGAGGTTGGATTGATGTCAGAATGGGAAAAGATGTAGCCTTGGGCGGGCATTGACTATAAGTCTTACCTACAGAGATGGATCCCTGTGGGCATGAGGTGTTGATTACAAGACTAGTGTGAATTTACTACACCAATGGCATAGTTTCATAACAGTTGGTGTTTGGTGGGATGGAAGGCATAGCATGAGAGCTTGATTGTCCTGGCCATGAGACCAAAGGTGGAGGCATACTAGTGACCATGGGTGCACTTAGTTGCAAGCCTGTAATGCTTTGAGTGGAAGATGTGATGGCCTAGGTTGGGTCATTGATTTGACTAGGTATAGTCTGTGTCAATGTGGGTAAAACCTATAGTGGAAATATTTGAGACACAACAGGTAGTATCTGAGGAGGTTGAGTAGTGTTTTAACCTGCGAGAGGGTTTTCGGACCATATGGTTGATACACTGAATTCAATGAGGAGTTTGACTCCCTTCTTTATTAGCATGGCTAAGTAACGTTTAGGGTTCTTCTCTACAACAGCGTCAACTAATTTTGTGGAGTAAGCATCTTGCTCCAAATATTCAAGCTTTGCTTCTGTAATATCTTGGAAAAAGGCTGCCCCATGGGGTTGTTCAATGAATAGAGCAGAACTGGTGTTCAAGAAAGGATCATTCTCTTGCTCTATTTCCCAAGCAGGAAATTTGTTGATATATGACTCATCAGGTTGAGTTCTAGCCTTAGACCTTGTTTAAGGCCCTCCATGAGGTGTTTGAGACATAGTGCGGTCCAGGTTTTGTAACTAAAACAAGTGATATAAATAAAAAAAGGAAGAAGATCCTTTCTAAGGAAGTCCGGGTTATGTTTTGGACAAGGGTAATTGTAAGGACAGATTTTGATATAGCTTGATATCAAAGTGGTGATGATAAAAAGATAAGATTTACTGACCTTTGTCTTGGACAAAGTCACTTTGATAAAGATGATGATGTTTGATATGATGAGATCAAGGTATTGCGAGTCTGAGCTTTCGAACTAACAATGTTTTTGACAATAATCATGATTTTACAAAGAAGGGATGATCTTTAATGTTTAGATATTCACACAATGTTCTTCTCCTTTTCCTGGGATAGACACTAGTTTTGGACACCAAATGAAGAGCTCTTTCAAGGTTTTTAGGTCAAAATAGGAATATAGTATCTCTGGTCAATTGCGGTACAACTCCACCGATTGTGGTAAAGTAAATGGTCGATTGCAGTATTTTATCACCGATTGTGGTAATAAACATGACAATTGCGACAATAAACAAGTTAATTATGGTAGACTTCCTTCAATTGCAGCACAATGCGGGCAATTGCGGAAAATGAGAAACAGTCAAAAAATACTTAAAAAAATGGGTATCGTTGCTTGACAATTTTGAAATTTTTGGAACAATGCTTCTGATTTGCAAGACATTTGATGTTGACAACCCTAGACTTTAACATGTTTGACTCATTTTGATAGTTTGGATGTTTTGTTTTGCATTTTTAGAAATTGATCAAAGGAACAAGCATGATAGACACTGTGTTTTGAAGAATGAAGGCTGAAAATGTGTATGTTCTACAACTTTTTCAAGTTGCAAGGTTATCACAAGGTCTCAACAATGAACAGTCAAATTAATCTAGGTCAATGGCTTCAGAATACAATGTTATAGGCCCAATTCTTGAATGTCTGTTAGCTCACATAGCAATTGTCATGCTACTAGGACACGAAGATCCATGACGTAGGTGTCCATGTTTTTGTCATTTCTAGCTATTGTTGCCATGGGGTGAAGATCTCTTTCACTACACAAATACTGTGGGACACATATGTTGGGGATCTTGGGGGGAAATTCTGCAACCCCTTGCACTATAATAAGGTACCTATTCAGAGGTAAAATGGGTTGGCCCCTCTAATTAATCAAGGTTGTAGTAAGGGTCTGTGGTGTCTCTCCTATCAATTTGTACATGTGTGACTCACTTAATAGCCTAGTTGATCACGCTGGCTCCTTAGGAATATTCACCCGATCCAGACTATTACCAACACACCTCGCCCGAGCTTGGCTAGATAAGACAGAACTTTGGTTCGCACCTTGTTTATATATCGATCGGAAGGATTACTGGTTTAAGTTCATTCTCTGAGGAAGAAGCACAATCCCTGGATAGGCCTTTCTAAAAAGTATAAAGGTTTGTAATCTAACAGTTTGTGCAAGTGCACCCAAAACTCCAAACATAAGGTAAATCAATTAAACTCCAAAAGTTTGAAATGTGAACTAAGCTACACCACCATACAAACACCAATGTTCAATTTTAAGCCCAAAAGTATGTGTTGATTGCTTGTTCAATTTTAGTGCACCAATTTAAGAGATTTTTTGCCTTGTTCAATTTTAGTCCCCACGTCAATTTTAAGCCCAAATTTAAAGTGTGAAATGTGAGATGTTTGGACAAACACTGTTCTTTTTAAACCCAAATCAACAAGTGAATTCCTTTTAATTTTCTTTGTTTAAACAGGTTAGTATCAAAAAGGTTTTTTTCCAAAATGAGAGTATATGTAACTTTGAAACAATGAATGACACTTACCAACAACTTACCCTTCCTGTTCATGGGAATTTGCCGTCCTACAGAAAAATAAAGAAAGTATCATATTTTCAGGTAGCAAGATGAAGAATTTGGCCCTGATGAGGAATCTTGCAGACGATTGCGGCAATGCACAGGCAATTGCGGTAAATAATAGGTGATTGCGGCTCAAATTTAGCAATTTTGGAAAAGAACCTTCAGTTGCGGTAATGCACAATCGATTGCAGTCTGGATCAGTCAATTGTGGTCTATATCTGTCGATTGCAGTAGAATTATTCTAATTGCGGCACCAGTGAATCAATTATGACAAACTGTAGAAAAGATAGATACCCAAAAAATGACAGAAAAGAAATGCGGAAACCTACAATTGATTGTCGTATTAAACTAGTCGATTGTGGCACAATTTCGTCAATTGCTGAAAAATACCAGCGATTGCAAAATAACACAGATATTGAAAAAAATACAAATTTTGAGATTTGCGACTGTACGGCCCTGGTGGATCAATTCTGTTTGTCGTCTGCAAGAGATAATCAGGCTGTTTGTTTCACGTCGGGTTCACCAAAATGTATGCCTCCTCTTTCATGATTCATGGTTCCCAAGCTTTCCAAAGGCGGGGGTTAGTAGCAAAGGTTTCACAAATGATATAAATCAAGTACACAAGAACTACTAAAATGAATAACTTGAAACGTAACCAATAAAATGTACAAGCACAAGAAAGGAAAACAAATAAATGCAAACCCCAAAGTGCTTGAAGCTTCTATTGTCTCTCTCTACTCCTTCCAAAATATTGTTCTTGATGCTCAGTAATGGTATGGGCAGCGTCTATGACTTGAGAAGTGTCGAGAATTTGCTAATTGAAATGAGTGTGTGATTGCAAGATGGCTTGAATGCTAGAACCAAACTGACATAGTAATGGCCCACAAGAGCTTGAAATCCTGGATCCTTTAAATGGTTATGAAGGGTTTATTATATAGGAATTGGTGATTATATGAACGGTTGAGATCAATTCCAGAGATAAGGAGATGAATGGTTGAGATTAAAAGGAACTGGAGAGGTCATCAGTAAACTCCACCTCTTCATTTGGTAAAGAGGAGATAGAGTTTGGTTAGCTGAAGAGTTAATGGTGAGTTACCTTTTTGAACTGAAGAGGTGGGTGAAGTTACCCATGTGGACTGGAGAGATGGGTGGAGTAACCCATGTGAGCTGATTGGAGTTATCTCTTTGAAGATAAATGAATATTTAATT
>MU228319.1:564821-578524 GCA_018584345.1 Thuja plicata | reverse complement strand
TTATCTCTTTGAAGATAAATGAATATTTAATTCATTTATTTAATTAAAGTTTTCAACATGTGAGATAATTGAATTCTTTTTTATTTAGAATTGCTTTATTGAATGAAATTAAATTAATTTAATTGATTGGAAGAATTTAATTAGTAAGTTTAAATATTTGAATTTAAACTATAGGAAATTGAATTTAATTAATTAATTAATTAATGGTAATTAATCAATTAAAGTTAATTAAAATAAAATTAATTATTTAATTAATTTTGGAAATTTGATTAGATGATTTAGGGAATGAATTTAGAGGAAAATAGATGATTAATTAATGATTAAAAAACCATTAATTAATAGATGAAAATTAGTGTTTTTAATGTAAAGTCACAAGCCTGTCCATTTTCGGGTGTCTACAAATATAAACTTAGATTTTGAATGGTAGATGTTATGGGGTAAAATTGAAGTTATTTCCTTGGTCAAGGCATCAAATTTTAGTTTTGAAGAATAGTCGACCTTGGAGGGACCTTCTAGTATCTCTGCCTTATCATCAACCAATAGCATTGAACAAAAGAATGTGAGAATAGTTTCATCAATTATAAATTGTATAGAACCTCTATGATTTGTTGAAAGTGATCTATTTGTATTGGAGCAATGGGTTACCTTCAACTGCAAAAATATATCCATGTGTACTAGATTTTTGAGTCACATTATATGATCATGTACTCGTTAATACTGTTAAAGAGAGCATATGTCTTGTTTAATCATTTCTTTTCCAACTAAAGAGAGAACTATCTAATGTTAAAGTTACCATATAAGGAGAAATTTCATTCCTTTAAATTTATTATTATTTGTCTTCTAAGAACATTGAGATTGAGGTGCAAAGATAATTATTTCCATAGCTTATTTCCTTGGCTTGAGATTTAAATGTGGAAAGAGATGGGAGAGATATGTAAGACTATTAATTGCTACTGTAAATAATGCAGCCTAACTTTCAAATTGATATATGATTCTTCAAGTTCATAACAATATCTAACAACTATTTTTAAATAAAAAGATTCTTGAGATGTAATCTTATCAAATGAATAATATTTTAACATATTGTTAAATTCTTAGACTAGTAGGTTGGTTGTTGCTATCATATATGGGTCTCAAATTTATTTAATTCTATGGTTAAACAAAGTTAATGTGCAATTGAGGAGGGATTCCAACACATTTGTTAAATTTACTACACAATTGATTGGTAATAATGACATTCTATTTTGAATCCGCTAGGTTTTGTTAGACTAATGGATTTTGTGTTATCGATGAAATTTGTGCATCACTTTGGTAATCGTAGGAAAGAGACCTTTATTACAAACTACCGACAAGTTTGATCTAGGATGCTTGTTGAAGATGTGTGATTTGAAACATTGTGTGTCTATGCTTCTAGTTTAGATCACACTTCATTTGTATTTGGTAGATGAACTTTATTTTTTTAAATTAGTTATGCTTGCATGTTTTAGGGTGGACCCATTGTTGCACTTAGTATCCTCTCCACTTTCCTTTAGGATCTTAGGTGGAATATAAAAGAAACAATGATTCCCAATATTTTCCATTTTAAGAAAGGGTCTACCTCATGGAAAAATTACTCACCCAAGGGATGACTCAAAGTGGTGCTTTCCTTTAGCCCACTATATAAATGAAGTTAACGTGAAAACTAAGACTACTTTTTGACCTAGAACTACTTTGATAGTTCTCTAGTACCCACATTTATTTGATATATATCAAACCCTTTTATAGGGTTGAGAGAGGCTCTTAAGTGATTCATTAATGCTCAATTAGGCATCAACTGCATCAAAGTTCTCCCACTACGAATTAATTGTTTTAGTAGCCAAAAACCCATACTTGTCGATTCAGGGAGTACATATTGCACCCAACAGATATCCCTCATTTACCCTCCATTGTGGGATGGAAAATTCCTTAGGAAAAAGGTATTCAAATCTTTGGTGTAAGAGAAAAGGTGTATTAGTGTCATGTTGGGGGAATGAGTTCCAATTGATCTCTATCTATATGCAGTGTCTCTAGTATAATTTTGTGGTAGGGGCCTCAAAGAGTATCATCCATTTCTAGTCTAGGTTGTAAATGATTGCAAGTGTTTTCAAATTGTTGAGACTAGTAAATTTAAACATGGAGTGGTTTAGGCCCTTTTGGATCTTTCTCCAATATTTTTTTTGAGTTAAAATAACCATTATGTCTAATGTGTCTTATGTGAGTGTTTAAACAAATCTCCCAATCAAACACAACTCACTCAAAACCTCAAACATTTTTCCTAAGATAGTTATAATATCTAAATCAATCTCTAAACTTTGTCCAAACATGGGAAAATAAAATTATAAGAAACTTTTAAATCTAGTTTCAACTTTTCATGTCAAAACTTAGGTGTCTACATAGGTTAAAATTTTCATAGACATCATTTTTCCTAGGGTGTAAGTCAATTATTGTATTGTATTAAACCTAGTTAATTGTTTGGTCTAATCTCATAATTTCCATCATATTAGTTCATTTAATTTTCCTTAGTGTATGCCCTAGATTGCAATTAGATAATAAATTAGATTTTTGAAATCCCAAATTTTAAGTCTTAAGGTTAAATTCTAGGTTACTAAATTAGGGAGTCCAGACCTTCTAAAAACTGTCCTTTTATCACTATCGCCAAGTGAAAACCCTAACTCATTAGTCTAGTGACAGGTATGACTTTATCCTTTTTCCTTCATTTTTTATTTTTATCCTCTTAAGGTCTTAGATAACTTTCAATCCCATAGGGCTACATCTCTAGGATTGCATTTCCAAGGTCTTCAAAATCTCTCAAAAATACCAAAAATATAGATTGCATTTTGTGATCCCTAAGTTGCATTGTCAAAATTATCAAAAAGAATAATAACGTAGGTCACATTTTTATCACCTTTAAGTTGCATTTGTCCTTCATATTTTAGAGACACATTTTCCATCCAAAACCATAGTATAGCTCAAAGGTTGAAAAAATATACCAAACTCCTAAGAGACAACACAAATTGTCATACCAAACCATGTATGACCTAATGGATGATGCACATTTAGCTTTTAATCCAAGAAAATCATAGTTTATTATAACACAACAACAAGGCTGCATTACTCATTCAAATCCCAATTTTCCTTTTCTCCTATCTACCTCTTGGTAAGCAGGAGTCAAAACAAATGCCCAAGTAGAAAACTTTGATCTAGTTTCAATTCTATTTCTAGTATAACTATCACAACTTGAGGGGAAGGAGTATTACCTCTAGATTTAGATATCTAGTTTCTTTCTCTTTTTGATGGGACACTCCTTATAGGGGTCTCCTAGATTCATCTTCTACCATACATATCAACAAGTAACTTGAAACATCCAAAAATGCTTTTCATCAATTTTGAAATTCATCCTTATCTCAACATCCTCTTATGCAGAGATGTATGGTGTGTCTACTGAACACTATTCACTTTCACAAATTTAGTGTCGCTACCCCTATTGGGGGCTAGAACATAATATTGTACTGTCAAAGAAAATATTACCTTCATTCATCAATAATATGAATTTGTACTTCTTATGCAAGGTACTGGGCTATCAATCTTTGAATGATACAGTTTCAGTTCACTCTAGGAAATAGGTTTCTTGTCTCCACTATCATCCTTCATAGATTTTCTTCATGAATATGTGTTATATCTTCCTCTTTATCCAAAACAAAAATCACTCTCCTATATTGAGGGTGACATGCCTTATTCTTTCATTCAAGTATGTTCAACTAGGATATGATATCCTCTTGTGTGTTATAATTCCAATTTAGGTTGGGATGGAGAAAAGAGAACAGCTCTTCATGATGAAGCACTATTGTGATACTCAGAATAAGAAAAAATCATCTCACAGATTTAATATAAAGACTCTAGGACATGGTTTCAACAATTCTAAAAATATAACTCACCCATGGAGTTTCCAATGTATTGGATTCTCCAAGTGATTTCTCAAGGACACCTAAGAATTATCCATATCCTATTGACATGTCCTTGCATCATTAGCCAATGAACAAGGCTTTTAAAAAATCCTTTTGCACTTTAGGATTTGCTAAACCTAGGTGGTTTTTGATTAGAGTAAAAATAGATTTTGAAGGGACCCCAAACCCTTTACAATGAACTACTAGAAAGATGGAGCAATATTAAAAGTAGTGAAAAAAATATACTAGAAAAGACAATAGTCCAACATCTAGATAGATAGAGAGTCAACACAAATTCAGCGATCCCTAGAGAAAAAGCAAAACAAAAGCTAACACAAAAACCAAAGAACATAGAAAGATAGACCATATTTTTCAAGGTGTTTTACACCTCCTCTTCCATCTTAGTCATCCTGAGAGCTACCTTCTTTAAATCTACAATGTTCGGAGGCAGGGAAGCAGTCGTCTTCCTCTTGGTGGATCTTATCCGCTTACCAAGACTAGACAAATCTTGAGTCATCACTTCCTTCTCATTATCCACTTTGATGGAATTCTTCTCCATGTAGCTATTCTACAGCTTCATAACTAGCACCATCATGTTTTTATCTAAAGTCTTCATCGTCTTGAGGTTGTACTTCATGATCTTTATCAGGGTCGCCTCCACATTTTCCACTCTAGTAGTCAGCGCCACTAGCTTATCCTCCTGCATTATCATATCATTTCCCTCTGCCTCCATAGATTCCAGCACCATTTTCTTTTCCTCTTGTCCACAGGGCATCACCCTGTCTACCATCCTTCTTTTTTCCTTTTTGTCAGGATTCCTCAAACTTCACCGAGAGAGCTTGAAGTTTAAGGTTGAGACTCTTGATCTTATGAAAGACATCCACCTATGAATACATAAAGAAATTAGAGAAAATTCTTTTTTAGTTTGAAGAACACCAAAGGGAGGTTCCATCCCATCCTGGAACGTCACAGACCATAAGTCCCTAGACATGACATTAGGCATCCTTTTGTGCACATCTTCCTCCCTAGGGAGAAGGGGGAAATAGGAACATCATGAACCACATTTCTTGTATAATCCTTCATTTGCAGAATATTATTACCCCCCTCTTTCTCTTTCTGAGAACTATCAATAGGAACCTTCGAAGGAAAATCATCCATTGTACTCTGGTCATGGCCTTCAACCTCAAAATGGGTACCAACACAAATATACACCAGTATAAACGTAGGTTTCTACTTTTTTCTAGAGTCACTAGGAGCAGTCCTCTCAACTTCCTTCCCTAACACCTTACCAGAGGGCACAACCAAGGAAGGTCTAGCTAAAAGGGTCCCATTGTCCAGATTAGGAGGGTTAGTTTATTCATCTCTATCTTCGGTATGATTCCCTTCGTCTCCAAGATACACCTTTTTTGGGCTTCTTCCTTACCAAAGTATTTTTCTTCTTCGAGTGAATTCAAACTTTCTAATCATCGCTGCTATCTTGAGAGTGATTCCCCTCTTCCACATAAAAGCCAATATTTTAGACATGGGCTTCTTCTTAACTGAGGACTTCCTCTTCTTGGGTGTTGGAGAGAGATCCTCCTCCTCAAAATCTGACCCATCTTCTTTCTCCGAAGAATCACTCACACCTACGTTCACATCCTCACCAACCTCCCCAATATAAAGATTATGATTCTCAGATGATTTTACCCTTAAGAACTCATTAGAATCAACAATAACCCCTGGTGCAACACCACTTTTCTAGGATTTTTCTTGTGATCATATATGCTACCATTAATAGAAGAGACAAAAAAGTATGGAAATGATACAATAGCTTTATGTCTAAAATGATTCAAAAAAAAGTGATACTCGTGAAGCTTGGTATACTTCCCATAAACAGTGAAAAACTCCATAACCACCTTAAGAACCATATTCCAAAAAGGCTTCAGTTGATTGGGGTCAAACTAAGATTTGTTACCTTTGTCTAGCGCATCCCTCTCATCATCCATTTTAGGGAAATTCAAAAGTGCCTAGTTGGAAACGTTTATGTCATTGAAGAACTTCAACCCTTTGGTGGACAAACCCGTGGCCTCAACAATCACATTTTCATCAATGACAAAATTCTTCCCCTTCAAAGTTATCACCCCATTATCCCAGTTGTCCACAAAAATTTGAGTAACATTCCTTTCAAAACCATGCAGTTTTTCCAAGAAAGGAACTAAACCACCATTCAACAACTTCCTCCAGAATTCCATGTCTCTTCTACAATGTTCACAAGTAGCAGGGCGCTCAACGCGGTTGAGGTATCCTCCGATGTTGAAATTCATAGTGCCGACCCACAGAAACCAAAGAGTGAATAACAACAAGGTTAGAAAACAACTTCCCTTAATACTCTTCAGGGTCCACAAAATGTGAGAGTTGAGAAAGGTAAAAATGGTGGTAAAAGAAAAATATCTACCACTATTATTTCCAATTTGGGGAGGTGTCAAATCCATCATTACTTCATACTTTCCCAAGCTTCCCATCATTTTGATTAAATGCCAAGAGACATTTGATATCATCAAGTTTATCTCTTCCTCTCATTCCCATTTCAAAATATTATTTTCCTTAACTCCAATGTTCGCAAACCCATCCACCACTCTATTGGTTTTCCTATAGGACCAGGTTATATAACATTTTACAAAACTTTGAATAATGTTAATAACATCTCTTATGATATTTTTATAGACCATGATGGTGGAGATTCCCCTTTGAGACATCTAATAATGTTATTGGAGTCTCCTTCTGACCAAACCCACTTTAGGTTCATTTATTTAGCTATATAGAGGCACTGGAGAGCTCTCATGGCTTCAGCGTAGTGGTTGGTCTGAATCCCCAAGGGGAGTACCACAACAACTATGACAAATCTATATGCATTTCTAATAATTTTCCCACACCCAACCAACTAAACCTAGGTGGTTAAACCTCACAACATAAATGAATAAAACACATAATGTAGTGAATATTGTGAAATAAGAAAATATTCTCAACAAATTTGAACCATAAGATTCATGATCTTACATTAAAATGGTAATATTAAATTGGTTACTTCTTATTAAACCTTGGTTGATAACTATAAAATTCATTAAAAGAAAACTACCCCTAAACATAAAAATAAAAATGATTTTGATTTTAATTCTCTGATAGGGTAATTGGATATCCTAAGATCAGTGCCTACTCCATTGAGTTTAAAATTGGATAACCAAACATAAGTATCTCTCATCTATATAGTCCAAAAAATGGAATGAACCATTCACAATTATCACCCAATATTAATTGATCCAATAAAATATTATTAAATTCTTCTTTAGTGAATCCTCACTATGCATTTGAAACCTTCATCAATTTGAAATATTCTAATTCCTTCGTTAAAAGAAAAAACAAACCGTTAACACAATTTTGGGAAACCCAAAATGATGAATACACACATTCTAAATATTTACATTGCATATGATTTCAAATATAATTATGAGGAGACAATATCATAAAACACCATAACTCCTCTACTATCATTAACTACTTATGAAAGAAATGCTATGTATCCTCTACATGACACTATATTATAGATTTTGATTTCTATCTACCCTCCTAGTTACATAAAAATTTTAGAAGAAGAAAGATGGTCCTAGTATTCTCTTTATAGGTCGAAGAATGCAACAAGCTTCAGACCAATCTTCCTAAGAGAAAATAAAGATACAAAAAAAAATATTCTCACTTGTAACTGTAATTACACCTAGCAAGGAAAATATGTGTATGAGCAGTTAAAAAGAAAATGCACAAGGTAGATGAAAAATCATATCTTGAATCTATTGTGAACAAAGATGGCATGCTAATGATGTGTTTCTCCTCAACTGATTGGGAGAAAAAAACAAGACACCCAACAAAAAAATAAAAGGAGAAAAATTGATTGGGAGACCAAACCAAGGCACTATCATCATCCCCGCATCTTCAACTTCATATAGTTTTGTTTGTAGCTCCATAGCACACCTATTGCATAATTGGGTTGGGAAAGGTGTCTATCTAAAGATAACTATATTAAAATTAAAGTAATCTTATGGCCTTATCACCACTAACACATCTAGCTGCCACCATTCAAAATTCCAAAATTATGGGACCTAAGGTAACTCAAAATTTTCCACTCATTTAAATTTGC
Source organism: Thuja plicata (assembly GCA_018584345.1). Taxonomy (NCBI): domain Eukaryota; kingdom Viridiplantae; phylum Streptophyta; class Pinopsida; order Cupressales; family Cupressaceae; genus Thuja; species Thuja plicata. The sequence goes on along the minus strand of MU228319.1, from coordinate 570,394 downwards.
AATAAGTTGTTCATAATATATTTTTAGTACTATAGGTTTTGAAACCAGTATGATGACTTTTAGTCTTCAGATCATGTGCAAACATCAAAGACATTCATATCCCTTCCTACACATTTGGAGTGGGAAGTCATCTTGCACACATTTTCAGTATTGTTCAATAAGTGTGGATCATCTTTAGCATCGAGTATCAAGTATCTACCAATCCTACAAGTTTCATATAATGTGAGGTTGCATAGCCTCTCTATCTATCCTATGGGGGTTGGGGGGGTGGGGGGCATTCATTATACTTGTTCATAGAAGTACCCTTTGTGGGGTCCTGATCAGTCATTCCTTCTATGCGCTATCTTCTTCACTTGTACATTCATATTGTATCATTTCTCTTTTGGAGTGGAGTTTTATTTCCACCACTTTTGTCCTTTACTCCACCTATGGGAAATCTCTACATAGGTACTTAACATGGTTAGTAGTCAGGAACTGTCATCATTACATACATTTCTCCCCAAGTTACACTTATGTGGGGGTGTTGGTGTAAATAGTGACTTTATCAAACTAGTTAGCTATTAACACACCTAAAGATAGTTTTGTTCGCATAACTTAAGTCTTTACTTAAGGAATTTTAGTCTTTTATCTCACCTCATGTGGTGGAGACATGTGTCCTCACTTTGTGAGACACCTAGCACATGCTAACTTGTCACTTCTTAAGTGTCAAGCTAGCTCACAAGTGTCTCATGCTTGGAGGCGTAGCCAATTGTTGTCTCCTACCATCTCACATCATTAACTTTTCTTGTACATATGCAAGGCTCTCTATGTACATTACCAGTACTTTATAAATTATAGATATTACTATTTATGCTAATTTGGTTTCACTTGTAGAAGGTTGTTTAGATTTTATTCCAAATTTAATCCCAACACTTGCGAGCACACAAGAATAATAATAACATAGATCCACAATCCTTTCAGAACCACAATCCTACTCAACACTTCCCCATACTCAAATTAACATGACTTGAAATAAATGTACACTGTAAAAACAAATTCACACTCATACTAGACTAGTCTCACATACCATGTAAGAAGTTGGTCTAAATATTAATTACAAATAATTGCATAGAATTGAAAACTTGAAGGATGATGTAAATTTATTAATTAGCTATACGATGTGTGTATACAAATATATATATATATATGATATACACACGCACGCGTACACACATATAATAAGGTAATATCAATTATCAAACTTTCAAAAATGAATATTCTAAAGAGAATATTGTAATTTGACACAAGTAAGCCACTTCCTTATCCCTTCCATCCTTTTACAAAACTATTTCGTGCGATTTATTTTTCAAACTAACGAATAAGACCAAAAAAAACCAATAAAGAAGAAGGTGGGCATACCTAGATGGTTGAAGCGAGGGAGAGATATTTGTGTATAGATAAGCTCGCTTATCCCTGGTTAGCATTACCCGCGTTTACTTGATGGAGAAAGGCTTTGTTGACCTCAAAGTATGTCGCCATACCGCGTGTTTATCGGTACTCTCCTCTACTTTCTTCTCACTCTTTTGTGGGCCTTCCATTTCCCACCCCAAACAGAATGTCGACATACTGCTCCAATTGTCAATGACAAAGGCGAAATGACCGGATTCCAATATCTTATTTTATTTGCCCTACCTCTTACATTTCTATGTTTAAACAGTATGAGGAGCGACAGTGTTATCATATGGCTCAAGATTCTGTGGGCGTTTTTGGGATTTTTACTATTCCCACTTCTCTACGCTTTCCTGCCTGTTTTCCGCACGCCTTGTGTCATAACTACGTATATAGTTATGATGATGATGGCAATCTATATGATCTTCATCCGGGAGACAGAAGAAGTAGCGCCTGTGTCTCTTCCTCTTCGGACTGTTTTAATGACGGTGATAAATTACAGGCGCAGGGAGAAGGAAGAAACAGCAGAGTGTGTGATATGTCTCAGAGAATTCCAGGAAGAGGAGGAAGTGGCGAGGATTGGTTGCTGTGGAATGCGATTTCATGTTGAGTGCGTGGGGAGATGGGCTCAAAGTCACGGAAGAACATGTCCTATCTGCCACACTTCCTATTTACGCGGGTAGCCCCTCATTTAGAGTTAAGTTTTTCTATTAAAACACTCACGGTTTCGAATGTGCACGGGACATCTGCTATTACCCCGTGGATTAGGGATAGATTTTTGAACGTTTTCCAAGAAAAATATATTGTGGTTTGAATGTAAATAGAGTACTTTTATTGTCTCTTGGAGATCAAATCTGGTATACATGTTTTTTCTTTGTGAAATGCTGGTTTTCTGTTATTTAATTTCAGAGTGAACTGTTTCGTTTTCTCCGTCGTCTCCTATTTAATTTCACAATGAACTGCTTGACTTTCTCCTCCTTCTATTCGTTGAATAGATCATTGAAATGGGCTGCTGCTAAAATGTTTTATTTTCTGGCTATATAAAGGCCATAAAAACCTCTCTTCCCACCTTCTTTAATACAATTAGAAGCCTCTTATCTTATCAAGACTGAAAATTGTATAGATAGTCTTTAGTCGTTACTTTTGGTGCAGTGACTCCATTTTCAGATCCATAGTGAAAGGTTTTGTTTCATCTCACAGTTCTGTGTGAACTGATTTTTTACCTAAAGGTAAAGCTACGCAGTCTTAAATATCTATTCTTTATTAGAAAAGGAAAAGTACTTTTTTTTTTAAAAGTCATTTCTTTCATGAATATATTTATATCTGTCATTATCTTAATAGTAAATATATTCTCATAGGGGAAGAATTTTTTCTCATAGGGGAAGAATTTTTTTGAAAGAGGGAGTAAATTCTATTATGTAATTACGCCGTAGGCGTTTCCCTCTTGGAAAGGCCCGGCCTACTTTTTGCATCTAACGGATGGAAGTGGTGGAGAGGCCAATGACTACCATTGAAGTCATCTGGCCCCTCCGTTGCTTTTCACTAGCTGTCCTTCCCAGCTGTCCATCCCCAGCTGTCCGTCCTTACAGTTGATAGGACCGAAACTCCAGATTTAATTTAATGCAAACTGAAGGCTGTTAAGCAGTATGCTCTGTATCCGATTTTTTTTTCAAATATGGATGAATTAAAGATAATAATAAGGAAAAAGATCTGAGTATTTTGTCAAATACTGGGATCCCAGGTTCGATTCCCCATCCAATACACAAACCCTTCGTTCCCCTTCCCTAATCCCGCGTAGCCCAAGACTTCTTCACACTTCCTCTTGTCATAAATTTCTTTCTTTCATCTAAGCTTTTGTTTTCTTACCATTTTTCATCCCGTCAACTACGGTGAAAAGCAAGGTTAATTTTCTAAACATTTCCTTCTCTTCCCTATAACGCTACATTTTACAGGGTTGTTGATCGGCTTCAGCAAACAACAGAGCTAAGCGGAGCACAGATACTGTCATGTTGATGAACGCTCGATCGATGCATTGTTCTGAAGTGGTAAAGATAAAAGTGATAAATATTAAAATATCCTTTATTTTTGTGTAGTAAATGTAGTTTGCAAGTGATTTTAACAAATACCTAATCTTATTGTTTTGTAATAAAAATTACTCATCTGAGGCCCCTCACAGAAGAAAAGCAAAATTGCTTTGGAATTTTTTTTTACTCAGAAAATGAAAACATTATTTACTTCTCTATGCTTGTCCTTAGCTACATCTTGGTAGACACTAAACATTACTGCCAATATTTTTACAGTATCACAAGATTTAACAGAACATTTAAGTTGTGGATTCCTATACGTGTAAATGATTTTATGAACAACCTAAAGGATTTCTTTATATTATAGCTTACAAAGAAATATCCAAGAAATCTATGAATCTGACTGCCGCCCATTTTCAACTGTATATGTTCCCGAATTCTGCTCAGTTGAATTTGATGTAGTAGTGTCATTCTGCTCATCACTATTCAACAAGGACTTGATGGAGGGAGGGCCACACAAACTTAGCAATGCCTGTACAAAATAAAGGATTAAATGTGAGAATTACAGGATTCACAATGATACCCAGGATTCACAATGATACTGTAATCGCTTCTTTCTTTTCCTCATATCTATTCTCCATTCACTCTGCAATAAACTCAACGGGCCTAGCTCTATGTTTTTACAAGCCGCGAGGTTCAGTCTGGGTGTCGTTCTAACCGGGCAGGGTTAGGAATTGGACAACACAACTGGTGTAGAAAATAGACAACACAACCCGGGACAACACAACAACTGGCACACAAAATGGACAACACAACACCGATCCTCATTTACTAACCTAATTTATTAAGATCCTCATTTACTGCCTAATTTATTAAGAGAGAAAATAAAAATACCACCAGCAAAAATGAGCAGGGCCAATAGGAAAAAGGAAATAAAAAACCAGAATTCTACTTTAATAAAGAAATTTACAAAGACCATAGGTTAAAGTTGTTTGCAAAGTTGCCCAAGCATAAACTAATTGTAGAATAGTAACATGAAACTAATAAGTTAAATAGATTTAAGACATTTAATAATATACTATGGTAGTAATATGAAGTATTTTAAAAATAATAAATATAACTGGACCCATTCTTGAAGGAAAAAATAATATCTAATATTTTATAATTGATTAAATACAAAATTTATCTTTTTTGGAGGCCGATATTTTGAGGTTAAAACAATAGCTGAAGGCAACAGCTATACCAAATCAAATACCTGTGGAGAAAATTTAAAAAAAAAAAAAACTAAAGTGTCCCCCTAAGATATTCATTTTCCTAGTTTGTTGTTTAAAGGTTGTGAAACAAGAATTTTGTCGAGTATTTTTTATTTCAAATTTTAACTTTTTTATTGTTATATTTTATATAAAAATAGTATCTCAGAAATAATTTATTTTGATTTTTTTCCTCTTTTATTTATTTGTTTTAACTAATTCTAAAAGTTATATTAATAGAATAATAAATATAATATATTAATGATAAAATTCTTTATATAAAATTTCTTTTTTTAAATTTTTATTTTTAATATTGATAATAATTATACTATAATATATAATATATAATTTGGCAATTTTAGGATATATTGTGAAAACTTTATAATGCTATTATTTAACTTTTAAGAAATACATAATAATTTTTAATTTTTTTTTTTTATTGATTTACTGTAGCACTATGGAGTCCCATACATAGTAAACTTTTACTAATTATAATTCTTTTGAAAATATATATTTTTAATAATAGAATATACATCAATTTTTAAAAAAAAAATTATTCTTATTTATATTAGTAATTATTATAACATATATAATTAAGTGAATTTAAGATATATTATATATAAATTTTAATGACATAGTCGACATACAAATTAGATTATTTGAATTTTCATATATGTATTATATATTTTATAATATGATACTTATTAAAATAAATAAGAATACAAATTAAAAAAATTAAAGACGTAATTTATATTAAAATAGATGAAACACATAGATTATTTAATATAGTATTATTTTTCAAACTGATATTAATTATTACAACATTAACTTAAATAAATTTATAATTAAATTTATTATTATTTATTATATA
>MU228319.1:546252-564543 GCA_018584345.1 Thuja plicata | reverse complement strand
ATGCAATCTTGTAGAGAGAAGCAAGACCATTGAAAGAATATAAATCGATTGGAAATGCAATCTTGTAGAGAGAAGCAAGACCATTAAAAGTGACTTTAATGAGTTTAATTTGTCAGTGGCAATTGCATGAAACCCTACATCTGCTAAGGCAATTAAATGATGACGCCTTGAATACCAAATTTTAGGAAAGCCATTAAGCAACAACACAGTTGGACCTGCAACCAAATCTAATTAAGGCATGGCCATACATTATAGGAACAAAAAGTTAAGAGCATGTTAGGAAACCTTGAAAGAGTGCGAGAAATACCTATTCCAATCTCTGCAACATGTAATTTCAGTTCCCCAACATCAACATGCTTGTGCTGTATTTTCCCCATGAATATGATCGCTTGACCGTGAGAAGAGAAAATGTTCCAAGGTGAAGAAAAGTTGTAGTTGGGGTAATGTTTATAAATAAGATTTTGTCACGGATATTGTATGGAATATGACAATTTTGTCACTGGCTAAATTCGTCAAATTTTCTAGCTTCCTTGCATAGGGAACCCTAAAAAAAAGCTATCATCATTTGAAAAAACATTTTAAACACCCAACAAAATTATAAAATTCATCCAAATACGTGCAATTTCACACTCACTAAGATAGAGAGTTATATAGAGAGATGACAAGACAGAGATACATATAGAGGAAGAGATGGGAGAATAAATATAGAGATGTAAAGATTAAAAGGTATAGGAAGGGGGTGATGGAGAGAGATGTTTGGATAGAGATATAAATGAATATAACGTGGGAGGATGGGGAAAAATAGATAGCGAGTTAGACAAAGATCAAGAGGTCAAGATAGAAAGAGATCTAGGGAGATACCGAGGGAGACATAGAGAGGGAGAGATAGAGAGGAAAAGTTATGAAGCTATTTAGATGGTGAGATATATTGATACAAAGATAGGCAGATCTAGAGAGGATGAGAAGGAGTGACAAACAAAGGGACAAATACTTAAATGACCTTTCCATATCTCTACGGCATTCCCATTGCACACTAAGGTGCGATTGCTAGTATATAATATATTGGACATAAATATAAATGTCATTATCAAATTAAACATTACAATTGATACAACTATTAACTGTCATGTAAACAAAGATAAATCATATTGTTTATTGAAAAATAAAGGGTACTTTGTTGCTATTTACTGGACATGAATATAAATTTGATCATCTACTTTAACTAATAAATATGAATATTAAACATGTCTATAAATAAAATTATAAATTTTATTATATAATATCATATTCTTACATAAATTTTATAAGATAATTTTCTTTAATTTTATTATGTATTTTAATTTATAAAAGAAAAAATTTTTAATTCGACATTTAGATTTTATTATATGATATTAAAATATAAGTTTCATTTTTAGAACAAATTAATTATATTTTTAGTTTTTGGGCTATATATTTAAAGGAAGCCTTCAATTTGATTGTATTTAGGATTTATTTTGGGTAAGCGAGAATTAGTATTTAATTTTTTGTTATGGTTTAATTTAGGTTTAGTTTGGTCAAATGTTAAACAATTAAGGTTTTGGTTCAATTTTGATTAGGGTTAGGGTTCAATTTGGTTATGTGTTTCAATTAAAATATAATTTAGTTTAGGAACATGTTTCAATTTGGTTTGTTGATCAATTATTTTAGGGTTATGGTTCAATTTGGTTTAGTGTTATAATTAGGGTTGAAGTTGGTTTAGGAGTTGGGTTAAATTTAAGGGTTCAATATGATACAATTTTTAATTAGATATAGGTTTAGGGTTTAATTTACTTTAGTTTTAGGGTTTGATTTAGTTTAATGGTCAATTAGGTTATAATTTCATTCAATGCTTTCAATTTATGCAATGACTATATTTGGGGTTTTATTTATTTATTTATTTATCGATATAGTATTTAATTGGGTTTAGGTTTGGGTTAGGGTTCAATTTAGTTATGGTTGTGGTTAGACTTCAATTGGTGTTAGGGTTCAATTTGGTCTATTTTTAATATTAGGGTTCCATTTGATTTAATGTATGGATTCAATCTCCATTATGTAGGATTAGGGTTCAATTTAGTTTAAAGGTCAATTAGGTTATAGTTCCATTCAATGCTTTCAATTTGTGTGAAGATTGTGCAATGATTATATTCAAGGTTTAATTTATTAATTAGTTAATTAGGTTTCTAGTTAAGAATTGATTGGCTCAATTTGATTTAGGATTACGGTCAAATTTTGTATACATGTTGTCTCGGAGATCAGATCAAATCTGGTATACATGTTTTTGCTTTGTGAAATGCTGGTTTTCTGTTATTTAATTTCAGAGTGAACTGTTTCATTTTCTCCATTTCTCCTATTTAATTTCACTTTCACCGTCTTCTATTCGTTAAAAATATCATTGAAATGGGTTGCTGGTAAAATGTTTAAAGCTCCCTGTTTTATCATCTGGCTATATAAAAGACATAAACCCTCTCTTCCCACCTTTAATACAATTAGAAGCCTCTTGTCTTATAAAGACTGAAAATTGTATACATAGTCTTCATTCGTTACTTTTGGTACAGTGACTCCATCCTCAGATCTGATTTAGCTAAGACTCTTTTTCTTCGATGATGGATCTGCACTTTCATTTCAACAGTGAAAGGTTTTGTTTCATCTCACAGTTCTGTGTGAACTGACACAGCTTATTGACTTTTAATTAAAGGCAAAGCTACGCAGTCTTATATATTTAGTCCTCATTAGAAATTTTTTAAGTCATTTCTTTCATGAATATATTCATATATGTTATTATCTTAATAGTGAATAAATTCTTATTGGGAAGGAGTAAATTCAATTATATAATTTATAATATATTGGACATAAATATAAATGTCATCATCAATTTAAACATTACAATTGATACAAATATTAGCTATCATTTAAACTAAGATAAATCATATTGTTTATTGGAAAATAAAAGGCATTTCATTGCTATTTGTCTAGAGGTAAAACATATTGTTTATTGAATTTTATAGTCATTTCTTTCATGAATATATTCATATCTGTCATTATCTTAATAGTGAATAAATTCTCATATGGGAAGGAGTAAATTCTATTATATAATTTATAATATATGGAACATATATATAAATGTCATTATCAATTTAAACATTAAAATTGATACAAATATTAACATAAACGAAGATAAATCATATTGTTCATTGAAAAATAAAAAGCATTTCATTGCTATTTGCCTAAAGGTAAAACATATTGTTTATTGAAAAATAAAAGGTACTTTGTTACAATTATGTTTGTCTCTCTTTTATCCTTGCAGTTAATAAATTTTCATAGGGGAAGAAGTTTTTATTCCAAAAGGACATAAGTTTTTTTTGTAAAACTTATAATGTATTGGACATAAATATAATTGTCATCATTTAGTTAAAACAACATAAATGATACAGTTGTAAAACTTAATTAACATTTATTTGAAGATAAAGGTAGGTAGTCTTGTATATATATTGTTTATTTGAAATGGAAAGGTTCTTTATTGCATTTAATTTTTCCAAGAATTTATTTATATCTATTTTTTTATTGTTTTGGTGAATAATTTTTCTTTGGGGAAGAAGCTCTATCTTGAAAAGAGGATAAATTATGTTATGTAATTTATAATGTACCAGTCATGAATATTTATCAATTTTTATATGTATGTAAAGCTAGATAGTCTCATATGTATATTATTTATTGGAAAAGGAAAGCTGATGTTTTGTTGTCATTTTTTCCATAAATATATTTATATCTATGTATTTTATGATTATAATGAATAAATTATCATAAGGAGAGTTTTTTTTTAAGAAGAGCTAAATTATGTTATAGAGCTTATAATGTACTAGACGTAAATATAAATTTGATCATCTATTTGAACCTTAATTTATATTAAAATGTGCTAAATTTTTATCTTATTTTTATTTACAATTGACTTTAACTAATAAATATGAATATTAAACATGCCTATGATATAATTAGAAAATTCTATCCAAAATACTATATCATAGAAAATTCTATCCAAAATACTTTTAATAATGAAAAATGTTTAAAACAAATTCTCTTAATAAAGAACTAATAAAAAGAATGGATTTATGTAAAATTAGAGAATTTCACATTCATGCTAATGCCAATCATATTAGACACATAATAAATCAACATACTAAATAGAATGACTATATCATATGGATTGCATCCTTTAGAAGAAAAGAGGATTCTTGTCTAGTCGCTCGAATAAATCATGCATCCTATTTATGCATATATAAGATAAGTTTTTGTACAAGAAACTTATGGTTTTTAATGTTCATGTCCCATTTACTATGCTTCACCTATACGTGTATAGGCAATGATTTATAGATTGATTTTTTTTAAAAATTAATTATACATGTATTTCTCACAGTAAAATAAATAATAGAATAGAATATAAGTTTTTAAATGTTAATAGATCTAATATAGTTCATAAGACAACATATAGTAATATCTTTTATTTACGAAGTGTTAATCTTTAGTTACTTAATTTTTAAATAAACTTTTCTAATTTCTCCATCTTTTTCTTATCAAATGATGTTCGTCTTATCATCATTGATGAAATTGATAAAAAGGAGGGTTTCTTTTCTCAAGAGCAATGCAGGGTCTCCAAGTTCACTTTTTTGCAATCTAGTGTTAGCTAAAAATATGGGCAATTTGGTGCAAAACAAACATCACCATTGCGCTCAGAAGGTTCAAAAACCTATAAATCGATATAGAATTTGTCAATATTTGACATCATCAAATCTGGACAAACATTTTGTGGGGTCTATGTGCAAATAAAGGTAGTACAATGCTGATGTCATCAGGCATCATCAAAAATATGTGCAAGTCTAAAATTTTAAAATGTTTTAATAAAAAAATTATATTCGTTTGTGCTTGGGAAGACTTTAAAAGGGGGGGTTGAATTTTTTTATAAATTTTTTTTGAAAACCTTCAAAAATTATGTACACAAAAAGTATGTTGACCTGCATGTCTGCAACATGGTGATGTCAGTAGGTCCCCCTCTAAATATATTAGCGACCCTTATTTTCCCGCTAACTTTGGCGGTTTTCTATTTTTAGTGTTGTTCACTATTTTTGACTGAGGATTTGTGGAGAATATTCTAACAGAATATTCCAATGGGCACAAGAATATTCTGGTGAAAGTTTTTTTTACTGGTAAAAAATCTTTTTCCTAGCATTTGAGAATATATCAGAATATTAAGTGATAGGTTGAAGACTATCAAAGTTTTTCCCATAATTTTCTATTGACCAATTTGAACATCAATCCAATAAAGACCAGTTGTTAGTTTTTTTCCCATAGCTTTATCATACATGCTTTAAATTGATCAAACAAGATATCATCAAATAGAGGATTATGGTGGAAATCTAAATCTGGTAGTTGTTTGATTAGATTGTGTACCACTTTTGCATACCAGTCCTCTAAAGTCGGGGTTCTTATTTACGCTTCCAAGGCCATAACTTGAGCACATAGAATCCATTTTAGAATTCCGCACATCGTTGGAAATCTTTCAGAATCCTCTGCATGTATATTTGGTCTCCTTTTGCAGAGTTTTGATCAAGTTTACATTGTTCTCAGAATTATTTATTTTGAGATTTTTTGATTATCCCGCTACAAGAGGGTTTGTGTATCTTGTGGTGGGGGTTTCTCTTCTAGATATTTATTATGATGAATTCCACTCTATCTCCTTATCCTTCTTCTCATTCTTGTTATTCTTCCTACAAGACAAAGTATAAATACGATGATTGTTGCAATTTCTATGGCAAGGGAGGTCATCCAGTTTCCAAGTATTGGAAATGATTCAAAGCTTTAGAGGAGGCCATGAAACAACATCATATTTTATCTCATCAATCATCTTCATCATAGACAAGCAAAAATCATACTCTTTTTGCATGGGACTTTCCTTCATATTCTTCTTAGTGACACAAATGTTTAGTGGACCTTTCAAGCCTCATCTTTGTCAGCATTATGGGGGGTTTCTATTGTTTGTACTAATGATTCCTTTGTTTCGTAGTTGATCAGTTCTTTAGACTATTGGAACTTGTATTTTGGACTAGCACTTTTTCCGTGCATGGTTGATTAATACAGTTTGGGTCACTCATATAGATTCATGTGTCATGTGCATCTTTGACTGACATTTATTTTTCTTTATTTTCCATATGCTCATTATTCGAGTAACTTGTCATTGAGGGCACTCATGTCTAGATTATTTTCTATTGTATCATCAGCTAACATATTTTTTGCCTTTGTTTTCCATCTACTCATTGTTTGAATAGTGTTGCTGGAGGCACTCATACAGATTGATCTTGATCATCATCTTTGTTTCAAAGGAGGTTCTTCATTCAACACTATGACAGTTATCATTTGACAGGTATCCAAAATTTTCTTGTGTCCCAGAGGAGATTCTTTTTCACTTCATGTAGTTGCATCTCTGATTTCTAGAGAGGGGTTTTTTCCCATGTGGTCTTTCTCCCTTTTCTCCACTTCAAGATATTTTCATTGTACATGGGTACCTAATTAGGTCTTTGTTGTCGGGACTCATTCATGCATAGAGTTTTTTGTCTTCCAAAGTTTCACTTAAAGGGGTCGTTAGAGCATGCATGTTAGTTTCTTTAGGCACACTTGCATATGTTGCTTTAATTAATTGTGCACATGCTAGAGAATATTCTCATGCATAATTAAAACACATATTTACACATTCATGCTCTAGCTTAAGTTCACTTATAGCATGTCCCCATGCTGTTGCTTAGCTTATATTTGCTTGCAGTAGCTACTCAACTTTTTGTGGCACAATTTGTGGAGCTGGTGGCCTCATGGATGATAATGTTTGCTACTTAATTTTAAGCAATATTTTAAATATTATTGTTATATCAAATTTTTAGTAATTTTTATTGCAAATAAATCTGAAAACAAAATTGTAGGAAAATAAAAAGGAGATGGGAAAAAATTTGTGAAGACATGTGTCGCTTTTTACAATAAGCCGTTGCTGCTTATTTCTAGCCCCCTTTTTTCCCATAGCTTATTTTCATTTGCTAAAAAATAGCTGCTCCACAAAAATGGGAAAAGATTCTAAATTTTCCTTTTCCTAGAGTTTTTATTTTGCATGGGAACACATTAGTGCTTGAATTTAAGCAAAAAATTTATTTAAGCAGCAGCATGGGGACATGATATTAGTGAATCTAAATTTAGCTTAGTCTAAATTTAGTTAGGCTCTAGTTTGCACATTGTGCATTTCATGCACTTCTAGTTTTCATATCGTAGCTTTAGTTTGATAATTTTAGTTTGAGTTAACTTTTCTATTTTTAGATCTATTTCTTTCTATAAAAGCAATTGATCTCTTCATTGTAATCATCCTACAATTATATGATCTTGCAAATTGTAATCTTTTTGCTTTTTGAGGAATATAATAATTATATTCTTGCTACCCTTGCTTGTGGAAGGTGTTTTTGTTTGGTGTTTAATCTTAGGTACTTGTGTTGCAAACTTCACAATATTCAACTTTGAATGAGTATACATTGTAATCTATTGTTTACAATAATTTTTTTATTATTTTTTTCTCATTTCTTCACATCTTATACCGTCTTCATTAAAAGCTCTCTCAAAGCCTTGAATACTATCAAAGCCCTGAATAGTAATAATGCATTGCATTATAGCTTGGTATTGAACTTCAAGATATCCACCATCTTTGTCTACATCTCCACCTACTAGATCAACATTCCTCAAACTCTCAAAAGTAACAATCTTCCAACATTTAGCAACTAGCAATATTAATGTTATCATTTCATTCGATCCCAACTCTATTCAAGCCTTATACTTGTTCATAGAAGTACCCTTTGTGGGGTCCTGATCAGTCCTTCCTTCTATGCGCTATCTTCTTCACTTGTACATTCATATTGTATCATTTCTCTTTTGGAGTGGAGTGGAGTTTCCACCACTTTTGTCTTTTACCCCATTTATGTGAAATCTCTACATAGATACTTAACATAGCTAGTAGTCAAGAATTGTCGTCATTACATACATTTCTGCCCAAGTTGCACTTATGTGGGGGTGTTGGTGTAAATAGTGACTTTATCAAACTAGTTAGTTATTAACACATCTAAAGATAGCTTTGTTCGCATAACTTAAGTCTTTACTTAAGGAATTTTAGCCTTTTGTCTCACCTCATGTGGTGGAGACACGTGTCCTCACGTTGTGAGAAACCTAGCGCATGCATACATGTCACTTCTTAACAAACTTCTCAAGCTAGCTCACAAGTGTCTCATGCTTGGAGGCGTAGCCAATTGTTGTGTCCTACCATCTCACATCATTAACTTTTCTTGTACATATGCAAGGCTCTATATGCACATTACCAATATAGTCATTATAAATGATAGATCTTATTATTTGTGCTAATTTGGTTTCACTTGTAGAAGGTTGTTGTAGATTTTGTTCTAAACTTAATCCCAACACCCATGAGCACACAAGAATATTAATAACATAGATCCCCAATCCTTTCAGAATCACAATCTTGCTCAACACTTCCCAACACTCAAATTAACATGACTTGAAATAAATTTACACAATAAAAACAAATTCACACTCATACTAGACTAATCTCACATACCATGTGAGAACATGGTCTACATAATAATTACAAATAATTACATAGAATTGAAAACTTGAAGAATAATGTGAATTTATTAATTAGCTATACAATATATATATATATATATATATATATATATATATATATATATATATATATATATATACAAAACTATTTCATGCGATTTCTTTTTCAAACTAACGAATAATAATAAAAAAATAAAAATAAAAGGTGGGCACACTTAGACGGTTGAAGCGAGGGTAGATAAGCTCGTTTATCCCTGGTTAGCATTACCCGCGTTTGGTTGATGGAGAAAGGCTTGTTGACCTCAAAGTATGTCGACATACCGCGTGTTTATCGGTACTCTCCTCTACTTTCTTCTCACTCTTTTGTGCCTTCCATTTCCCACCCCATACAGAATGTCGACACGCTGCTCCAATTGTCAATGACAAAGGCGCAATCACCGGATTCCAATATCTTATTTTATTTCCACTTTCAGCCCTACCTCTTACATTTCTATGTTCAAACTGTAAGATCTTGCATAGTATGAGGAGCGACAGTGTTATCATATGGTTCAAAATTCTGTGGGCGTTGTTGGGATTTTTTCTATTCCCACTTCTCTACGCTTTCCTGCCTGTTTTAGGCACGCCATGTGTCATAACTGCGTATATAGTTATGATGATGGTGGCAATTTATATGATCTTCATCCGGGAGACAGAAGAAGTAGCGCCTGTGTCTCTTCCTATTCGGACTGTTTTGTTGACGGTGATTAATTACAGGCGCGGGGAGAAGGAAGAAACAACAGAGTGTGTGATATGTCTCAGCGAATTCCAGGAAGAGGAAGAAGTAGCGCGGATTGGTTGCTGTGGAATGCGATTTCATGTTGAGTGCGTCGGGAGATGGTCTCAAAGTCATGGAAGAACATGTCCTATCTGCCACACTTCCTATTTACGCGGGTAATCCCTGATTTAGAGTTAAGTTTTCCTATTAAAACACTCACGGTTTCGAATGTGCAAGGGACATCTGCTATTAGCCCGTGGATTAGGGATAGATTTTTGAACGTTTTCCAAGGAAAATATATTATGGCTTGAATGTAAATATAATACTCTTGTTGTCTCGGAGATTAAATCTGGTATACATGTTTTTGCTTTGTGAAATGCTGGTTTTCTGTTATTTTTTTTCAGAGTGAACTGTTTCGTTTTCTTCAGTCTCCTATTTAATTTCACAATGAACTGTTTCACTTTCTCCTTTTTGTATTCGTTGAATAGATCATTGAAATGGGTTGCTGCTAAAATATTTATAGTTCCCTGTTTTATTATCTGGATATACAAAAGACATAAACCCTCTCTTCCCACCTTCTTTAATACAATTAGAAGCCTCTTATCTTATTAAGACTGAAAATTTTATGCATAGTCTTCAGTCGTTACTTTTGGTGTTGTGACTCCTTTATCAGATCCGATATAGCTAAGACTCTGTTTTCTTCGATGATGGATCTGCATTTTCAGATCCATAGTCAAAGGTTTTGTTTCATCTCACAGTTCTGTGTTTACATAGCTTATTGACTTTTACTTAAAGGTAAAGCTACGCAGTCTTATATATCTATTCTTTATTAGAAAAGGAAAAGTACTTTTTTTTAAAAGTCATTTCTTTCTTGAATATATTTATATCTGTCATTATCTTGATAGTGAATAAATTCTCATAGGGGAAGAATTTTGTAAAGAGGGAGTAAATTCAATTATGTAATTTATAATATATTGGACATAAATATAAATGTCATTATCAATTTAAATATTACAATTTTTCAAACATTACAATTGATACAATTATTAACTGTCATTAGGTACTTCGTTGCTATCTTCATTAAGGTAAAACATATTGTTGCCTGTGTCTTTTATCCTTGTAGTGAATAATTTTTTATAGGTGAAGAAATTTTTATTCAAAGAGGAGATAAATTTTATTATAGAATTTATAATATATTGGACATAAATATAATTGTCATCATTTAGTTAAAACAGTTGTATAAAACTTAAATATTATATATATATATGAAATGGAAAGGTGTTTTATTGCATTTAATTTTTTCAAGAATTTATTTATATCTAAATTTTTTACTGTTTTGGTGTATAATTTTTCTTAAGGGGATTAGTTTTTTCTTGAAAAGAGGATAAATTCTATTATGTAATTTATAATGTAGGGTCATGAATTAAATTTCATTATCTAGCTAAACATTATAAACTGACATAATTTTGTTAAACATTTATCGACTTTTATCTCAATGTAAAGCTAGATAGTCTCATATGTATATTGTTTATTGGAAAAGGAAAGTTAATTTTTCGTTGTCATTTTTTCTATAAATATATTTATATCTATGTCTTTTATGATTATAGTGAATAAATTATCATAGGGAGAACTTTTTTTTCCATAAAAAGAGCTAAATTTTATTATAGAACTTATAATGTACTAGACATAAATATAAATTTGATCATCTACTTGAACCCTAATTTATATTACAATGTGATAAATTTTTATCTTCTTTTTATTTACAATTGACTTTAACTAATAAATATGAATATTAAACAAGTCTATAATATAATTAGAAAATTCTATCTAAAATATTTTTAAAATGACAAATACTTAAAACAAATTCTCTTAATGAACAACTAATAAAAAGAATGAATTTATGTAGAATTCTTGAATTTCACATTCTTGCTAATACTGATCATACTAGACACCTGATAAAATAACATGTAATAAACAAGTTAAGAAGACAACATACTAACTAGAATGACTATATCATATGGATTTCATCCCTTAGAAGAAAAGAGGATTCTTTTTTAGTCGCTTGAATTAATCATGCATCCTATTTGTGCAAATATAAGATAAGTTTTTTTACAAGAAAATTATGGTAAGGCATAAGCATATAGCACAACCCCTTCCATTACTATCAAAAAATAATTATATTTCCTTAAAAGTTACTATTATTTTCTTATATAAAATTTAAAAGTTAAATAATGATGAAATATGGATCCGATCAAGATGATGGGCTCTGCCAAAATAGCGAATTCCATCTACGACTCTGGCGGGGGATATAGTGGTGTCGATAAAAACAGCGGCGTGATCTCCAAAAACACCGTGGCGGACAGCAACAGCGCACACAAAAGGTTTGCTGACAATGGCGTCGCCTCCGTGCCAGGTGTGTTTGTTCCTAACCTCTCTATCTCTAGCTCCATTAATGGCATTACCTCCTCGGCAGAGGTCGTACCCACTCCTCTCTCAGTTCTGTCGAGGGACAATATTAACTCTGATAACATTAAAACTGCTGATAACAACACTCAACCTCCTCTTTCCTGCCCCAAATCCTTCTCTGAAGCCATCGCTAACGCAGGAGTAACCATCCACTCGGAGGCTAGGTTTTCGGTGAGCAATGGATCCCATCTCTCTGGTAAGAACCCTGGAAGCTCTGAGACTTTCTTTGTTTCTCCAAATTCTGAGATGCTTGCGAAAATTGTTGCGGAAAAAACTAGGTTAAAAATCTCAGCTATTTTCTTTTCGGCAGTGGAAATTGATAAGGTTCCTCCTAGGAAATTTCTTGATGATTGGTTCCACAATTTCTGGAATCTTAAGCTTGGATTTCATATTTCATTTTGTAGACAGATTCAAAAAGGGTTGTTTGTTATTTTTTTTGTGAATCATGAGGCTCAAGCGGAAGTTTTAAAAAAATAGTATTGGGCTGTTAGATCTACATCATTTAGGGCTATTGCTTGGTCCCCAGATGCAAATTATGAAGAAGTTCTTGCCCTCTCAGCTCCTCGCTGGATTCTGATCAAACACATTCCTCCCTTTCTTTGGCGGTTTATTCCTCAACTATTACAACCATTGGGGAAAGTCATTCGAATGGATGACACTATTAGACTTGTTCCCCATATGGATGCCCGCGTTTTAATATCTCTCAACCTTGGTCTAGAAATTTTGGCCGATTTCAACATTAATATTGAAAACACTGATTGATGTTGCCCAATTGAGATACTCGGTGGTCTCAATGCTTGTTTTCTATGTTGGAGAGAAGGTCACCAAAGGAAGGACTGCCCTATCCTCCAGAAAAAAACCCCACCTAATAGAGAAGAACCTACTAAGGTGGCTGAAGCAGTAAACCAACCGAATATTTTGAATATGGTTAAAATTTCTCAATCTAGCCCTAGCCCTAGTAGTCCCTCCTCTGTTGTGACCCAAACCAATCAAACAGGTAGCGATGAGATTCTCCTTGTGGATGGTTTTCAAAATGTTTCAAAAGTCTCCAATAAGAGAAGAAGGAAATCTAATAAAAATTCCTCCACCCTTCCAGACCATATCTCCCCTGTTACGTCTAATATGTTTTCCCCTATTGAAATTGCTTCTCTGCTCTCTCAACCTTCCCCCACTTCCGTTGTCAATCTCCCAGAATCTTCCCCTGTTAATCCCTCCAATAAAACCCTTAAAGAAATCAGTGATGAATATAGTATTGTGGTTAATCCCGCTTTGCAAACCACAGTTGGGGATGAATGCCCTAACTTGACTAAATCCATGGAATTTGACATTGTATCTGATTGTGAGGAAGATTTTAAAGCAGGGTTCCCTTCGTCTAAACGAAGAGGTAGACCTCTAGGTTCCAAAAACAAGAATATTAATAAAAAAAATGGAGAAATATCTGATATTATGGTGAACCCAAAAATGGATTCATCTGAATTGCGTGTCTCTCCCTCCAATGTTTCCTCATGAATTGTGTTTCCTGGAATGTTAGGGGACTGGAGTCTCCCGATAGGAAATATGTCATTAAAAGTTTCCTCAATTCCTATCATAAGATCGATTTCCTTATGTTGCAAGAAATTAAGGCTACTGGTTTTATTCCGGATTCTAATCTAAATTTTCTATGGAAAGATGCGATTAAGATCTACACCTACCACCCAAAAGGTAAAGGTGGTGTAGCTCTGCTTATCAACCCTAAATGGGAGAGGTTTATCACTAGCCGTGGTATCTCTCCGTGTAACAGAGCTGTCTGGATCACCCTCAATTACAATAATTATGTGTTTGGGATTTGCTCTATCTATGCTTTGAATGATTCTAAGGAAAGATCCAAATTTTGGGGATGGATGACTTCTCTCCCTTGCATCCCTTGGGTTATTGCTGGTGATTTCAACATGGTTGAACACCAGGACGATAAGGATGGGGGACTACATTTTGCCTGGAAAGATTGGGAAAAACTCCATTGGAATAAGATGAAGAATACCATGCAACTTTTTGACCCATTAGTTGGTAATAAAAACAATAATCTGGGGCTCTGGCATATGTGGTGTAATTACCAACAGGGATCAGATAGAATTTACTCCAGACTTGATCATTTTTATGCTAGTATGAACCTTTTCTCTTTCCTTCCTGATCAACTTGGCAACTCTGTCTTGGTTTCTCCCACCTCTCTTTCTGACCATCACCCCATTTCCACCTCCTTTGCCTTCAACAAATCCCCTGATCAACATCGCACTCCTACTTCCAAATTCATCCTGAATGTTAGCCTGCTTGAGGATGTTGAACTCTTAACTGCTATTCACATTATTAGTATCATTAAAAAAAAAAATTTCCCTACAGAAAACTGCATCAACAAATGGATTAGGAATATTAATGCTTGGCAGAATCTTTTAAAGACCATTGGCCAGAAGAAAGCTAAAGACTTTTGATTCACTGAAAAAAATCTTTCTGCTGACTTACTTAAGGCTGAAATAAACAACCAAGCTAAACCTTCAGACCTTGACTGCACCTCTCAGGTTATTAAAGCCAAAGATGCCCTTAGGAAGCACTTGGTGACTAAAACTAGAGGAGCTAAGGTTAGATCCCGGGCACACTAGCTCCAATATGGTGACCGTGGAACTAAATTTTTCTTTAACCTTATTAAACACAAACATTCTAATGAAACCATTGAAAAGATCAACATAGACAACCAAGAAATTACTGACCTTGAAATTATTAAAGACACTTTTGCTCAATTCTACCGAAACTTATTTTTTTCTGAGGACTCGGTGGAGGCTTCTTCTATCAGGAATCAATGCAGAGCTCTTATCCCTAAAATGATCTCCTCTAAAGATGCCCACTTTCTTGCTGAGGAGATTGCTTTAGATGATATTATTAATGCTATTAATTCCCTTAAAAATGATAAAACACCTGGTCCTGATGGCATACCCATCGAATTTTACAAAGCCAACCAACACTGGATAGCCAAAGACCTTCTTGAGATCTACTCAAAGGCTCTCGCTAAAGGCTCTCTTGGTCCCTCCATCAACAAAGGCATTATTAAAATCATCCCCAAGGATGGGGACAAGGCTCTCATCAAGAATTGGAGACCCATCACGCTCCTTAATGTCTTTTATAAGATTTTTGCCAAAATCTTGGCCACTAGACTTGCGGGTATTCTTTCCAAATTTATCTGTTCTACCCAAACCGACTTTATAAAAGGTAGATATATTTTGGAAAATGTTCTTACTAGCTGGGAGGCTATGAACTGGGCCAATCATTCTAATCAGAACTATGGCATGTTACTCTTAGACTTTGAAAAAGCCTATGATAGGATTGAATGGAGTTTCATCTCAATGATGCTTGAGGCTTTTGGTTTTCCTCCCTTCTGCTGCAATCTTGTCCACATGTTGCTTTAGGATGCTTGTGCTCAAATTGACATCAATGGCTCCCTCTCTGTTACCTTTCCCCTGGGTAGGTCTATTCGGCAAGGCTGCCCTCTGGCTCCTGCCCTCTTTGCCATAGCCTCTGATGCCCTATATTATTTACTTAGAGATAATACCCTATCTCCTGCTGTTAAGGGCATATCACTTCCTAATAATGATGATCTCATTAACAACCAATTTGCTGACGACACGACCATTTTCTTTGAAGCTTCTGCTGATAATTTTGAAGCTTTGCAATCCAAGTTGAATTTGTTTTGTACTATTTCTGGAGCTAAGCTCTCACACTCCAAGTCCATTTGTCTGGGATGGAAAGAGAAGCCTCCTGAATGGTTTAAGAACTATGAATTCCAATGGGGAGGCCCCCAAAATATTGTGAGATATCTTGGCATTCCCTTTGCCACTAACCCCTTGCTTAAAGACATGTGGCTTTGGGTCAAAGAAAAAATTACCAAAAAGTTGAATATGTGGCATAACCATGCTCTCTCTTTTGCTGGCAGACTACAGGTTTGCGAGAAAATTTTATCTTCTGATAACATCTATTACTCCTCTGCGTGGATGTTTAGCAATTACCAAATCTTTGAGATCTAAAAAGCTGTTACAAATTTTTTATGGTTTGATGGCCAAGGAAACAAAAAACTGCATTCTGTCAAATGGAATTGGTGTTGTACTGATAAACTTATTGGGGGGCTTGGGCTGAAAGACCTTAGGATCCATGGAATTTCCCTGGCCGCCAAATGGATCTTTCACTCCATGAATGGAGATGCACCATGGAAGATTCTTGTTAGGAATAATATTGAGAGAGGCTTTCCTACTAAGGATAAATTCTGGAAAAACCTCCCCTTTAATGATTTAGCTATCGGCAACTTTCCCATTACTGTTCAAGGGTTTGAAGTCTTTAAATCCATTTGGAAAGCCTGGAATCAAGTTAGACAATTTATTGTTAACAAGAAATTTCATGATGACACTCAAATTTATGGTGAAAGGTCCATCTGGTGGAACCTTAAACTTTCGGGAAAACCCCTTGCCCTTTCACAAGGCTATTCTGCCAAACAATGGGCCAACAAAGGAATCCTAAGGTTTAATGATATTCTTGAACAAGACAAACTGATTAGCTGGGAGGAGCTGAGGAATACTTTTAATCTTCCTATCTCTCAGAAGAAAACTTACAACATGATTCTCAAGGCTACTCAAAACCTCCCTTCCATCTGCCATGTTGATTCTTAGAGATTCTTACAATGCAAATGGTCAGATGGGACCATCCTATCCAAGATTAAAGCTAAAAATATTTACAAGATTCTTGCATATGATGGTTCCATCCTTGACCACAATAATAAGATTTGGTATTCCTCTCTGGATATCTCTTCTTGGAAGAAGTATTTCATTATTCTTTGGAAAGGTTGTGTTGAGCCCAAAATTAAATGTTTTAGATGGCTCTTTATACTTGACAGGCTGCCTATCAAGAGGAATAACCATGAAATTAATATCTATAAACTTTGTGATCTTCCTGAAACCAGCAGACATATTTTATTTGAATGCTCTTTTGCTAGAAATATTTGGAATCTTTTTGGCATCTCCTATCCTACTTATGTTTCTATTATTGAAATTGTGACTGGTCATATCAAGGGACTTAAGAAAGACTCTAACATTTTTTGGAACATCTTAACTTCTAACATCTTATGGAAGATCTGGAAATGCAGGAATGAAGAGAAGTTCCAAGACACTCCCAGGGTTCTTACTGAGTTTTCACTTAAACTCACATTTTTTAAAATTTCCTTGTAGGTGCACACAACTATGATGATGGACCAAAAAAAGCTTTAGAGATTTCTGCAGGATGGACATGCTACCTTCTTTGTTTTCAAATTAAAAGACGGTTATGAATGGAGGAAGAACTTGGATAATCTTCAGGTGTTTGAAAACACTTTGGCCAGAGTGAGCAAGGAAATCAAGAAAAATAGGCACTCCAAGAAAGACATCTTGGCCATGCTGGCTGAGATACAGAACAAGTAAAAAGTTGCATGGATGGAGGGAGAGAAGGGCTGGACCACCTGGGTTGATGTCACTGATGGCTTCCTTTAGTAGCTTGTTGTTCTTTTCCCTTTTTGCATGCTATAATTAACTCAGTGAACTCCTTTTGATGTAATCTCCTGTGATTTCGTCTGGTTGGGGCTCTGCCTCTTTTTGATACTTTGGAACATTATGTTGTAACCGCTTTTTGATCAACTTATTATCAATACAAAAAAAAAAAGTTAAATAATAATATTAATAAAATATTCATTCAATATACATCTTAAATAACCTAATTATATATTATATGACATAAAAAATTTAATAACATTATCTATATATATATATATTTAAAAGTTACCTATATTAAACTATTAAAATTTTCATATAATATACATATTAAAATTTCTAAATTATATAATATTTTGTAATATAATTATTATAAAAATGAATTAAAATTAAAATTAAAATCATTCTTATATTTCTATTATAATGTACTATAACGACAAGTACATGCCACTATGTGGCACTTGTTTATGAAGCGTTGATGTTTTGTTTTTCTAATTTCTCCATCTTTTTCTTATCAAGTAATGCTCGCCTTATCATCATTGACGGAATTGATAAAAATGACCCAAATTTTGAGCCCCTTGACTAGTCGTAGTTTTGATGGTTTGAAAAAAAATAATTATTGTGTCTAAAATATTTATGTAACTAACCCAAACATTTATATACGCACTACAATATTTAATGAAGTATATTTTTGTTTGACTATTCTGATTATAAAAAAATAGCTTTTTTTGTATTAGATATAAGGGGATCAAAAAACATGATAGCACCAATTCAGTCAGGGATTTTTTTAGTGGCGATTATTCGCCAATTGGCGAATATTCGCCAATTGGCGAATATGTCCCGATCGGGCTATAGAAATTGGCGAAAAAA
>MU228319.1:468338-519991 GCA_018584345.1 Thuja plicata | reverse complement strand
AGGGCGCACGCCCTATAGTAAGTATAGGGCGCACGCCCTATACTTACTATAGGGCATGCGCCCTATAGGGCGTGCGCCCTTTTGAAGACATTAAATTTTACCAAGCCTAAGGCTTGGATTTTCCTTGGAGTTCCAACCCAAAGGCTTGGACGATTCAAACAGGCTTGAGACGTGTTTTCTAGCAAACTTACTAAAAAATAACATTTTTTCTTGTGTGCTCCCCGTCAGGTTTGCACGTGGTTCAATAACGATAAAATCAGATGACATGATATTGTAGATCTCTCTAATAGCTATCTAAACATGTAATTTATTTTCAATTCTCATTATGTTAAGCATTTCATCTCTAATTTCTTTTCTAAGTATGTTTGATTTTTGTCAAAAACCAACGTGTATTCATTTGGACTTAGATTTTGGCTCGTTCATCAAATTTTGAAAAAAATTACATTTTCAGAAACTAGACTCCATTCTACACACTTTAAAAAAAAAGAATTTTTGATTTTCAATTAGTTTTCAATGATTTCTAGGGGGAGCACATAGAAATTTCACATTTTCAGGATGTGTCCACTTCGAAAAATGGCAAAAAATACACTTTCATAAAAAAATTAGCAGAAAAATCTAGGATAAACTAGATGGTGTTAGCTAATTTCTCACTAGAGAGATTTTTTTTTTTTTTTTTAAAGTTAACATTTTAGGGGGAGCACACCAGACGCTATGTTATGTTTTTTCACAAAAAACATGACCACTTTTTGTGCTCCCCCTTTTTGAGGGCCTTAATCTCCACCATTTCTAAAAAAAATTAGTAGTTTAGAAACTAGATTCAAAGTAGAACAACTCTTGTTTTTGTCACATTTTAAAATTTTGAGTGTAAGTATACTCAATTTCTCGTTGAAGTTCAGAGTTTGCTGATTTTAGAAAAAAGTGGCACCTTATACCCCCTTTTTGGTCCCCCATCTTTGTGCACTTACCCCTCATTATACCTAAAAACATTGTATATATTTTTAGCTTTGATTTTGGATATAACGACCCCATCCAGCCATTTACAATTTAAGAATCTGTGAGAGTCGATAAGATAGGCAGTAGGCAGGTCCTTAGAAGCTTTAAGAATCATATTATAGGTCTTCTTCTGAGAGGTCGGGATATCAAAACTGTTCCTAAGATCATTCCAGCTGATAATCTTATCATGCTCAAAGAGATCAGCCAATTGAGAGATGCCCATTTTATTCCAGTGCCTAGTAGAGCACCCTTGGGAGAGGGCAAGGGGTTTGCCAAACAAGTGAAGGTTCCACCAGATGGATCTTTTACCATATAGATGCTTATCATCATGGAATTCCTTGTTGATAATATGCTTCCTGACTTGATCCCAGGCTTTCCATATGGATCTAAAAAAAATAGAGCCTTGAACAACAATAGGAAAGTTACCAATAATCAAATCATTAAAAGGAAGATTCTTCCAATTTTTAGCATGTTTAGGGAAGCCCCTTTCAATGTTATGCCTAACAAGAATCTTCCATGGATCATAACCATCCATAGAATGAAAAATCCATTTGGAAGCAAGGGCCATCCCTTGGAGTTTAAGATCCTTCAAACCCAAACCCCCAAGGAGCTTATTAGTATGGGACCAAGCCCATTTAATAGCGTGCATCTTTTTATTACCTTTGCCATCAGACCAAAGAAAATTCTTAACAATTTTTTGAATTTACAAGATTTGGTTGTTACTGAACATCCAGGTAGA
The DNA here is from genome assembly GCA_018584345.1 of Thuja plicata. NCBI lineage: Eukaryota > Viridiplantae > Streptophyta > Pinopsida > Cupressales > Cupressaceae > Thuja > Thuja plicata. Next base: position 518,259 of record MU228319.1, on the reverse strand, counting down.
AGAATAGTAGATATTATAGGAGGAAAGAATTTTTTGGCAGACTTGAACCCTATTGGATAAGGACAAGGGTCTATTATGCCATTTATCCAGCTTCTTGGTAATCTTATCTTTAATACAAAACCACATATCTTTGAGGGAGGGCTCAATAGAAAAAGGAATGCCTAGATATTTAACAATTTTACGAGGGCCTCCCCATTGAAAGTTATATTGCTTAAACCAATCAGGGGGCTGATCCTCCCTGCCAAGACATATGGATTTGGATTGAGATAAACGAGCACCAGAGATAGTACAAAAATAATTAAGCTTGGTTTGTAAAGCTTCAAAGTTGTCAGCATTGGATTCAAAGAAAATGGCAGTATCATCAACAAACTGGCAGTTGATAAGCTCATCATTATTGGGGAGGGATATACCTTTAACAACAGGGGACATAGAACTATCTCTAAGAATGTAGTATAAAGCTTCAGAGGCAATAACAAAAAGGGCAGCGGCCAAAGGGCATCCTTGTCTGATGGATCTACCCAGGGGGGAAGGATCATAAAGAGAGCCATTAACATCCACCTAGGCAAAAGTGTCATTAAGAAGCATATGAACAGAGTTGCAAAAGGTACTAGGAAAAACAAAATCCTCAAGCATCATGGAAATAAAGCTCCATTCCACTCTGTCATAATCTTTTTCAAAATCTAGGAGAAACATTGCAGAATTTTGTTGAGAGTAATTAGCACAATTCATGGCCTCCCAGCTAGTGATCAAATTCTCAAGAATATATCTACCCTTAATGAAGCCAGTTTGGGTAGCACAAATAAATTTAGGCAAGATATTCACAAGTCTCAAAGCCAGAATCTTGGCTAAAATCTTATAAGAAACATTGAGGAGAGTGATAGGTCTCCAGTTCTTAATGAGAGATTTGTCCCCATCTTTGGGAATAAGCTTAATGATACCTCTATTGATAGTAGTCCCAAGGGAGCAACTGGCAAGGGCTTCCGTATAGATATTTTAAAGATCTCTGCATATCCAATCAATGTTAGCTTTGTAAAATTCCACAGGGAGGCCATCTGGTCTAGGGGCCTTGTCATTATGAAGAGAGTTAATAGCCTTTTCAATTTCATCCAAAGAGATTTCCTTAGACAACAGGTCAGCATCAGCACTAGATAACTATTTAGGGATAAGAGGTTTGCATTTGTTTCTAAGGGCAACAGCCTCCTCCGAGTCCTCAGAGATGAAGAGGTTTGTGTAGTAATCAGTAAAATCCTCTTAAATGTTATCCGGGTCAATGATGTCTTGATTATTCACTAAAATCCTTTCAATAGTTTCATTAGAATGTTTATGTTTAATAAGGTTAAAGAAAAATTTAGAGCCGCGATCACCATATTGAAGCCAATGAGCAAGGGATCTAATATTCGCGCCTCTAATCTTAATTTGTTGATGCTTTCTGAGGGCTTCTTTAGCAGAGACCACATGAGAGATAAGATCACCATTCGAGGGATTAGCTTGGATGTTAGCTTTAGCTCTCTGAAGATCAGTAGAGAGATGTTTTTCGGTGAACCTATAATCTTTGGTTCTTTTTTGGCCAATGGTTCTTAAAAGGTTCTGCCAGGAAAGCAGGTTCTTATTCCATCTATCCGTGTGTGAGCAGGTAGGGGAATCAAAGTTGTTAATATGATGAATGATGTGGATGGCAGCCCGAACGTCCTCACCATTGAGAAGACTAGTATTCAAGATAAACTTCAGGTTGGAGCCTCTATTGTGCACAGGGGAATTATTGATGCTAATGCAAGCAGATATAGGGTAGTGATTAGACAAGGTAGTGGAGGTGACAAGGACATAGTTCTCTTGATTATCAAGAAGGAAAGAAAAGAAATTTTGTTACTATAAAAATGATCAAGTCTAGAGTAAATTCTGGAGGAGCCTTTTTGAAAATTGCACCAAGTGTGCCATAACCCCAGATTAGTGTCTTTATTACCAGCAAGGGGATCAAAGAGATGTTTAGAATTCTTCATCCTATTCTAGTGGAGTTTTTCTTGGTCCTTCCAAGCAAATGGGAGACCCCACAATTTGTCTTCCTAGGACTCCACCATGTTGAAGTCCCCTCCAACAATACAGGGGATATTCGGGAGAGCCGCCAACCAATCCCAAAGACTCGATCTCTCCCTATGGTCATTAGGGGCATAGATAGAGCATATGCCAAAGACACAACTATTATAATTAACGGTAATCCAAACAGCTCTGTGGCAGGGAGAAAGGCCATTTCCAGTTATATAACTTCCCCATTTGGAATTAACAAGTAATGCAGTTCCACCCTTGCCTCTGGGGTTAGCGGTATTATATTTAAGCACACATTCCTTCTAGATGAAATTAATATTGGAATCAAGCACGAAGCCAACGGATTTAATTTCTTGTAACATCAGAAAGTCCATGGATTTATAAGTATCAATGAAACACTTAATGACAAACTTCCTATCCAGGGATTCAATACCCCTAACATTCTAGGAGATACAATTCATGAGGAGACATGTGAAGAGGTAAAGCACTAGTTTGCACCCCCTTCAATAGTGGACATAGAAACAGGAGAGATATCCTCCTTTTTACTAGAGGAGCTCTTGTTTTTGAATGCTAAAGGCCCCCCTCATCATTTAGTTGTACGGAGGTCACCTTTGAACTCATCATCATTGTTAGAAACAATAGTGGGTTGGGAATCCACATCCATGGAGTGGTTTAAATGGAAGGGGATGGGCATGGAGTCAGAATGGGAGTTAGAGACATGGATAACCTCAAGCGAATAGTCATTACTAAGCTCTCTGAAAACCTTGTGTGGGAATTCCTGAGAAGGGCCAGAGCTGGTGCAGTTGCTGGACAGGGCAATGTTGATGTTATCCGAGAGAGGTGAATTAACTTGGATTCCCTGCGAAACAAGATTACTCGAGCTGGAGGGGAGAAAATGTTTAGCAAGCAGGGGAGTAATCAAAGATGTGTTATCAACTTTAGGGGTTCTTCTTCTACATTTTTTGGTTACGGTTTGGAAGCCGTCATTTTGGGTCATGTTATCAACTAAAACAGAAACGGCCGAGAAGGAAGCTGGGGACGGGATAGCAGGGCAGGATAGAGATTTGGGATTCAAATCGAGGAAGGGATTAGAAGGTGCCTCAACCTAAGGGTCTTTATTAATAAAAGATATCACAGTAGGGTTAGTCGCAGAAATGGGGTTTAATGAAGGTGAGGATTTAATAGGGACAGGTGCTTTTTTAAAGGATGGGGCAATCTCTCCTTAGATGCCCTTCTTTTCGACACAAGAAACAAGCATTCAAACCCCCAAGGATTTCAATGGGACAAACGTAAATGTCCTCAGAGATATTAATGCACAAATCAGGCAGAATTTCTTTATCAGGATTCAGCAAAATAAGAACCCTAGCATCTATACCAAGGGACTGAGAGGGAAAGGACTTCCTCATGAATGACCTTAGGAGACCAAGCTAAGGCATGGAAGGAGGTAGAGCCAACAATCCAATATTTTTTTTTGAGAACTTCAGCCTAGGATTCATTGTTAGCAAAGAAGATCACATATAAAACCTTCTGAATTTTCCTACAGAAAGATATATGAAAACCAAGCTTCAAGTTCCAGAAATTATGAAATCAGTCATCCAAAAATTTCCTTGGAGGGCATTTGTCAATTTCAACAACAGAGAAAAAAATAGCAGTATTTCTTAACCTATTCTTTTCCTTTATAATTTCAGCAAGCATTTGAGGATTGGGTGCAACGGAGAAAGGAATCAGAATAGCCTCAGAGTTCTTACCGGGAATGGAGGCACCATGATCATTAGCCAAACTAAACCTTGCATTCACATCAATGGCAGTGCCAGAGTTAGCAACCACCTCGGAGAAATATTTGGGTTTAGCAGAAAGAATAGGGTTAGGTTTAGTAACTACAGCATTGATACCTGAGTTCTTAGACATAATTGTAGGGGAGATGGGAGGTACGGCCTCTGCCGAATGTCAGAGGGAGGAAGAAGAAAGACCATTCATTTTAGGAGCATTAAAGGGGGAGAATGAAACACCCACACCTGTCACATCATTTTCACCAAAGAATCCCAGCTGTTGCTTGCCGTCCAGGGAGACACTGCCATTTTTTCACACCTCTGCAGAATTTGCTTGTACCAAATTCGCTTGTATCAGACCCACTCTAAAAAAATAAAAATAAAAACAAAAATTCTATGTCCCAAATCTTATTAAAAGTAAAGAATCTTTCTTCTAATTTTTTAATACATTTAGTATCCTTGTCGTGTCTTGTAAAAATGATAAAAATAAAAATTATGTAGATGGTCTTCAGTTATTGCTTTTTCTATTGTGGTCTTCTGTTATTGCTTTTGGTCTTCAATCATGGATCTACACATTCAAACCCAAAGACCCAAAATGAAGCCGGAATGTAGAAGTTCTCTATGAACTGACACAGTTCTATAAAACATTTATTGGATTTTATTAGAAGGTAAACATATTAATAGACAATTGAAGGTATTTTATTTCTTTCTTTTTTTTTAAATAAATATAAATATATTTATATCTTTTATAGTTTTCGCGAATAAAATTTTACAAGGGACAAGTTTTGTTAGAAGAGGTAGTAAATACTATTTTATCCTAGAAATGCTAAATCTTGGAAAAACCTTTCTTTTTGTGATCTTATTGATGGGAACTTTCCTATCCTTGTTCAAGGGTCTGTGATCTTTAAGTCCATCTGGAAAGCTTGGGACTAGGTTAAGCTCTTTCTTCCTAACAAGCATTGTAGCTCCTAGCTATATGGTGAAAGGTCGATTTGGTGGAATTTATATATTGTTGGTAAGCCTTTGGCCTCTCTCAAGGTTTCTCTGCCAGATTATGGAATAAGATGGGCATGTCTCAGTTAATTGACCTATTTGAACATGACAGGTTAATTGGTTGGGAAGAGCTCAGGTCCAGATTCAACATTCCTCACACTCAAAAGAAGACTTATAATATGATTCTCAAAGCTTGTAAGGATATGCCTTCTACATGCAGTGTCGATTCCCATAGAATTATCACTGATCTTAAATGGCCAGATGGAACTATCATTTCAAAAATTAAATCCAATTTTTTTTATCATGTTATTGATTATAATGTTTTTATCATTCAGCATGTTAATGAAATCTGGTATATTGATTTGGATATTTGTACTTGGAAAAAACTTTTTGGTAATCTTTGGAAAGGCTCGGTTGACCCTAAGGTCAAATGCTTCAAATGGATTTGTCACTAGATAGACTCCCTATCCAGAAGGATCATTCTTCAGTTGATATTTGTAGCATGTGCAGACTCCCTGAGACTGGTAGACATATTTTTTTGATTGTATCTTTGCTAAAGAAATCGGGAATATGTTTGGCATTACTTATCCCAAGTTTATTAATATTTTTGAAATCATTACTGGTAAAATTCTGAATCTTAAGAAGGATACTAATGTGTTTTGGAATATTTTGTCTTCTAACATTCTCTGGCAGGTTTGGAAATGTAGAAATGAGGAAAGGTATCAAGGCATTTCCAGATCTCTTACTGAGTCTTTTTGAAAACTCATATTTTTAAAAACTTTCTCGCAGGTCCATGTTACTATATTGCTGGAAAGGGAAAAGTTGAAGAGATTCCTGAACATGGGATACTCTTAGATATGTTTGTTTTTGAAATGAAAGATGGCTACGAATGGAGAAGGAATATGGATGACTTGCAGATGTTTGAAGAAATGCTAAAAATCTCAGCAAGGAGGTCAAGAAAACCAAAAATTTCTTTGATGATAAGATCTTCATGCTGGCCCAAATCCAGGCAATAAAGAATATCGTGTGGTTGGAAGGACCCAAGGGATGGACTACCTGGGTTGAATATTATGTTGATACATTAAACTAGCTAGTTTAGTTTCTCTTTTTTTTTTTGTAATTTGTGAAACATTGTTATATCATGTTACCCAGTTGATACTCTCGGTTGAGGCTTTGCCTCTTTTTTGGACATGCTCAATGGAAATTGTGATATCCTTATATATAATACAAAAAAGTACTATTTTACAACTTCTAATGTATTAGAATATAGATATAGATACTATTATCTAGTTAGAAATATGTTTTTTCAATGATCAAAAAATCCATATCATTTTCTTCTTTATCTAAATTTTAAAATGGTAAATATTTATTATATATTTATTAATTACAATTGATCAATAATTATAATTTATTAGATGATATTTTAAAATAAATAATTTGTTTTAGAAAAATACGATAATTTTATTTTTTACATAAATACTTTTTTTTTAATGAGTAATAGAGAGAATGGTTTCGAATCAAATATTTAACATAGAATTTATCATAGGTTGCTACTTTATGTAACTTATATAATTTCATATGCTTGTCAATACTAATCAAATAAGATATGTGAGAACTAACATATAATATACATGTTATGGTCATTACATACTAATTAGAATCGCCAAATTATATGAATTGTATTATTCAGGGGAAAATAAATTTCTTGACTAGTCATTTGAAAAAATCTAATTGACATAAATACTTCTTTCCCAAATGAGTTAATATGGAGTTTCTCTATACAATTATAAAACCTAATGTACATAGATTAAAAGTGTAGAAGAATACAAAATAAACAATGGAAAAATACTCTAATTGTGGCTTCCAATCCAACCCTAAATCTTGTTACCAAATTCCTAAAAAATAGTGTAGTTAAGTTGAAACATGTTTTAATGACCATGTACTATTCTTCAGGAGTAACAGATAGATATAATGTTTTCTTGCACCAAGAAATCTCTTGCTTGTTTGGAAAATTGATCCAACATTTTCAAGTAATATCTTTAGCAACAATAGAGAAAGAACCTCCACTCTCATCAACACCGGCTCTACAAAACCACCTTCATCTTGTTGGCATTGTACTTTCCTCCTAAATGCATGAGAATAAATGGAGTCTTGGGTTGGGGTCCTATGGAAGGAGGCTTCCTTAAAAAATAGAGTTAGAGCTGCCAAAATTATTTCTTAAGAAAATTTTGAAATTAAATATTTGACAAGAGCCAAAAAACATTCCTAAGCTGGTGGGGTAATTTTTAGCCCTACCCCTTTTTCACCCACTTAAATATGGTATTCTAAAAAGTAGGAGTTCCAATTTTGAAAGAGAGTATTCCAAATAATCCTGTCGCCACACAAAATTTTGATAATAGGACTACCCTCTTCCTAAAAAATAGAGCTTAAGACCTCCTCATGGGATCCTGCCTTAGTATAGTTTTGTATGAGGGTAAAAATTAATTAAACAATTCATTCCACAAAACTAAAGTTACACCGAGTTAGCAAATTTCAGCATGTAGTGCTTGAGATTGTTGATAGCTTTTATTGGAAATTTTATTAATCTTATGAAATTTGTTCGTGGCCTATTTTAAACGAGGCTATTGTATGGGGGTGTGTGCACCAAGTTGTGGACCAAAAAGGGGGATGTAAGTGGACATATTTTTTCTAAAATCGGGTAAAACTGATCTTGGAAGAGGTGCTTTAGGTTCATGCACTCAAAATAAGAAGATGTGTAAAAAATAAAAATTGCAGTACTCTGAGTCTAGTTTCTAAAAATCTAATTTTTAAAAAAACCGATAATATTAAGAGAGTCAAACCTCGTGCGCACGAAAACATGTTCTTGATTTTTTTGGAAAAGCATAACATAGTTGTTTCTATGCGCGGTACAAAATATATAGTTATATCCAGTATTTTTTAAATCACTTTCGTAGGATGATAGGTAAGAGTGAGATCTAGAAGTTGTGTATTTTTTCATAATTTTCCGATGAGTATTTTTTTTTCTGTGATTTTTTGAAGTGATCGCATCCTGAAAATTTGGTACATGTTCGTGCACTGGGCATAACTTGCATCAAAATAATCGAAAATGAAAACTTTTTTTTTATAAGTGTATATAATCAAGTATAGAACAATAATATGTAATTTATTTGTAATTTAATTAAGTATATCAAAATTTATTAAAAAAATGGTAGACATATGTCTGTGAGGACAATCAAGACACTGGTAAAGAAAATTAAAGTTTACTATGCTAATGTTGTCCAAAAATTAAAAAAAAATATGGTTAGAAAGCTAAGAAGATGTATTAGATTATGGTGAAAATTATAAAGATACCCAGTTGACAAATTGCAAACCTGATGAAGATAAAGTCAAGAATTTGTCTTACAAGATGAAAAATTGTCTAAAAGAACAAAAATGGAGGGAAAATGAGCCTCAAGCCTTTGGGTCATTTTCCAAAGCTCTTCCCAAGCCATAACCCGGTCGGGTTTCTAAATTTCAAAAACCCGAACGGGTTATGAAAAGCAAAAAGTACTTCAAAACCCGATCGGGTTTTGAAGAAGTAAGACTTATGCATTTTATTCTCCATAACCTGAGTGGGTTTTGAAGAAACTAAAATAGGCTTTACTCTGGAAGCCATAACTTCCCCATACGGAGTCCGATTGACTCCGTTCAAAAAGAATAGGAAATATATTGAAATGATCTAACACATTATTAACCTATGATCAAGTAAGGTAAAATAGGCACTCATTATTGTCCATACATGCAACATATAGGAAATTAGTATGCTCTCTCTCTCTCTCTCAATATGAGAGAGAGATAGAGATTTTGGGAGTGGGAGATAATATGAGAGAGAGAGAGAGAGAGAGAGAGAGATATTTTCCTGTACGTTGCATGTATGGACAATAATGAGTACCTATTTTATACCTTACTTGATTCAAATGGATGGTAGAAATTGATTCCTAAAGATGATCATAGGTTAATAAAAAGTTAGATCGTCTCAAGACCTTTCCTACACATTTTGAACAGAGTCAATTGGACTCTATATGTGGAAGTTATGGCTTCCATAGCAAAGTCTATTTTAGTTTCTTCAAAACCCAATCAGGTTATGGAGAATAAAATGCATAATTTTTACCTCCCTCTCTCTCATATTATCTCCCACTCCCAATATGAGAGAGAGAGAGAGAAGTAAAAAATATTCATTTTATTCTCCATAACCCGAGCGAGTTATGAAGAAACTAAAATAGATTTGTCTTCTAGAAGCCATAACTTCCACATACAGAGTCCAATTGACTCCGTTTAAAAAGTGTAGGAAAGTTCTTGAGACAATCTAACACATTATTAACCTAAAATCATCTTTAGTCATCAATTTTTTTTCCATCCATTTGAATCAAGTAAGGTATAAAATAGGTACTCATTATTGCCCATACATGCAACGTATAGGAAAATGAGTATGCTCTCTCTCTCTCTCTCTCTCTCTCTCTCTCTCACCACACACACACACACACACACACACAGCATACTCATTTTCCTATATGTTGCATGTATGGGCAATAATGAGTACCTATTTTATACCTTACTTGATTCAAATGGATGGAAAAAAATATTGATGACTAAAGATTAGTTTAGGTTAATCATGTGTTAGATCGTCTCAATATATTTCCTACGCGTTTTGAACGGATTCAATTGGACTCTGTATGTGGAAGTTATGGCTTCTAGAAGAAAAGCCTGTTTTAGTTTCTTCATAACCCGCTCGGGTTATGGAGAATAAAATGCATAGTTTTTACTTCTTCAAAACCTGATCGGGTTTTGAAGTACTTTTTGCTTTTTAAAACCCGATCGGGTTATGGCTCGGCTGCCAAGCCTAGAAAAATTTCAAATTTTCAATAACCCGATCGGGTTATATGAAATTTGAATTTTTGTTAAACACGTGTCCACTTTTTTGGTCCACAACTTGGTGCACACACCCATGGAATTATTTGTATTTGATCTTTATGATCAGCTTTCTTTGATCTTTTGATCAAAATGTTATCATATTTGTTAGATAATGCATATTAGTTTCTTTAGACACACTTGCATATGTTTCTTTAATTAATTATGCACATGCTAGAGAATAGTATCATGCATAATTAAAGAACATGTTTGCACATTCATGCTCTAGCTTAAGTTCACTTATTGAGTCTAAATTTAGCTTAGTCTATTTTTAGTTACGCTCTAGTTTGCACATTGTGCATGTCATGCACTTCTAGTTTACATATCTTAGCTTTAGTTTGCTATTTTAGTTTGAGCTAGCTTTTCTACTTTAGATCTATTGCTTTCTATACAAGAAATTGATCTCTTCATTGGAATCATCCTGTAATTATGTGACCTTTCAAATTGTATTCCTTTTGACTTTGAGTAATATAGCAATTATTTTCTTGCTACCCTTGCTTGTGGAAGGTGTTTTTGTTTGTTGTTTGATCATAGGTGCTTGTGAACATATAAACTTCAACATGGTATCAGAGCGTGGATTCAACAAACCCCTTCTCAAGATTTGTCGATTTCTTTTCTCAAGAGCATTGTAGGGTCTCCAAGGTCACTTTTTCTACAATCTAGTGGTAGCTAAAAAAATCTAGGCACTTTGGTGCAAAATAGACATCACCATTACGCTCAAAAGGGTCAAAAACTTGTAAATCAATATAAAATTTATCAATTTTTGACATTGTCAAATCTGGACCAAAATTGAGTGGCGTTTGTGCGTAAATCAAGGTAGTACGATATTGATGTCAGTGCTGACATCATTAGGCATCATCAAAAATATGTGCTGGTCTTATTAAAATGCAAGTCTAAATTTTTTTTTTTATAATAAAATATCTATATTCATTTGTGCTTGGGTAGACTTTAAAAGGGGGGTTTGAATTTTTTTATAATTTTTTTTTAAAACCTTCAAAAAATATGTACGCAACAAGTATGCTAAGCTGCATGTCTGCAACAGGTTGATGTCAATAGGTCACCCTCTAAATATAGTAGTGAGCCTTATTTTCCCGCTAACTTTGGCAGTTTTCTATTTTTAGTGTTGTTAACTATTTTTGACTAAGGATTTGTGGAGAATATTCTAAAAGAATATTCCGGTGAGTGCAACAATATTCCAGTGGAAATTATTTTTTACTAGTAGAGAATCTTTTTCCCACTATTTGGGAATATATCAAAATATTCTGTGATAGGTTGACAATTATCAAATGTTTGCCCACAATTTTATATTGACCAATTTGACCAGCAATCTAATCAAGAGCAATTGTTAGTTTTTTGCTCATGACTTTTGAATACGGGCTCAAAATTGGTCAAATGAGATATCATTGGAAAGATGATTCTAGTGGAAATCTAAACTTGGTAGTGGTTTGATCAGATTGTATACCATTTTTTCATACCAAGCCTCTAAAGTTAGGGTTCCTTTTTACGCTTCTAGGGCCATAACTTGAGCACACTGGCTCCATTTTCTGACTCTCGCACATTGTTGGAAATCTTTCTGAATCCTCTACATAGATATTTGGTCTCCTTTTGCAGAGTTTTGATCAAGTATACACTGTTCTCAGAATTATTTATTTTGAGATTTCTTGACTATCTAATTGTAGGAGGGTTTGTGTATCTTGTGTGGGGGTTTCTCATGCAGATATTTAGTATGATGATTTCCACTTTATCTCCTTGTCCTTCTTCTCATTCTACTGAGTCTTCCTCCAAGACCACAAAGAGAATTAGGTGATCCTTGCAATTTCTATGGAAAGGAAGGTCATCTTGTTTCTAGTTGTTCGAAGCAATTCGAGGCTTTAGAGGAGGCCATGAAGCAACATCATATTTCATCTCCTCAATTTTCTTCATCACAAATAGACAAAGGTGTTTCTCCACATTTGGTTTTTTGTGTCCTTGTTGCCAAAATACATTAATCCTTTCATGGCATTAACATTGTGATGGTTTCCATGATGATTGGATTGACATTGTGATAGTTTCAATGATGGTATCATGGCATTTATATTGTGATGGTTTCAGTGATAGTGATAGTCTCATTTTCAGTGATAATATTCTACATTGACTCATCTTTGAGACATGGAATTGATATACTAATCTCTTGGACCATAGTTTTCTAATGTTGACGAAGCCTCATATGTATAGAGTATTGATATATACATTGGCATGATACATTATGAGGTAATTGTCTCTTAGATCAAACTTGATAACTTCTACATGATGAGCTTCATATTCCCAATTACATGGAAGCATAAGCTAAGTCATTTGAAGTATTTAAGGACATTGAAATTTATTTTAATATGAATATTGTCAACATTCCAAGGTTCCAAATATGCTATCTCTATAAATATTTGATGTGTTCATCAAACTAAAAGTCTTGCAAACTCACTTGACTTCAAAGTGATGGGGTGTTTTTTGACTTTTTAATTTCAAAAGTCCTTAACCAAAAATTAGGGAGAATGTATGCAAACAATGAAAGATGGTTCTTGGCAACTAAGCCATTTTAGCTACCCATGTGCATAAATCAAAGTCAATGCAATCTCTCACAAATGGAGAAAAGGAGAAAACCAAATATGAGAAAAATCTTCTCCAAAAGAGAGAAAAGAAACAAGGTGCATGGATGGACAACTCAATTGTACCCTCCAAGGACTAAATACATGATGTATATATAATCAATAATTCTCACATAGAAAGGAATAAATTTAACCACAAAGCCCCCCAAAATGAACAACGTCCCGCATAAATGGTGAGTGCTTAACTAAAAATATATACTCCAATGTCTACAAACAACATCCCCCCCNTGCTTAACTAAAAATATATACTCCAATGTCTACAAACAACACCCCCCCCCCCCCTTGGGAAGAAAATAAATCAAGTACAAATGTATCAATTATTCCTATTATATATAATAGTTGTGGGGAAGAAAAATTCAAATGTGGGATGATAATGTCTCTAAAATCCATTCATAAGTTATCAACACCTTGGAAGATGATACCGCAAAGAAATCAAGAACATGCCCAATCATACGAGAAGTTGACAAAAATAGAACCAGTGGAAACAAATTTTGGATAAGATCCAACAACAAAGATGAAGTGATAATGGAAATGTCACAAGTCATCAAATATGAATCCCAAACAAGAAGGAAAATAGATACCCGCTAATCAAGAATGATGGAAGTCTTAGTTAAAAGTGAATGTTGATCAACTATCTCTAACAAAGTATCAAAAGGCTCTAAAGCAACTACAACCTCATCTTAAGTTTCAAAAATCTCCAAAGAATTATAAACATCTATATTTTCTCTAAAGAACATGAAGAGGTTCATCCGAATCAGAAAGAGGATCATTAAGAAATGGTAGAGTATCATGATCTCCATATAACTCCTTAATGTGAGCCCAAATAATATTATGATACCCAAGATGAATAAGTGACATGAAAATATCATCATGTATGTAATAAAAAACAACTCTAAAGACGGGCCCTGTAGCCTTTCAAACTAATATTCTCATAAGGTATGTTGAGAATAGGAACAAGAATAAAAGAATATGGCAATAATTAAAGCTCACTAAGATGGGCGATTTTGAAATTGGTTCATCGCCTATATTTCCCCCTTAGAGGAAAACCCATTTTCAAATAAAACGACTCTTCAAAAATATTGCAAAGATGATGCCATAACATAAAAATTGAGAAATTACCAAATATGATTAAAATTTGGAAAAATAATAATTTAAACAAAATTTTAAATGCCAATAGTCTACCTTAGCTGATAAAAAATGTACCTAATAAAGCCAATGAATTTTGATAAAAGAAAATATGGAGACCTATATAGGGAATGATAGCTCAAAGGTGGCAAGTAAACCATGCCAAAAATCACCAAATCAATACAAACTCTCATGTACATAGCTTCAAATCGTCACATGCATGTCCAAGGAGAAATCAAATATCATATGGAGCCACGACAAGCTTGAAAGAGTCACCTACACAACAATTTAGAACAACACCACATTCACACATAGGCCTTCCACAAGGCTTTTGAGCGTAAAGTAGCACTTACATAGATATTGAGGGGACTGGTCTATAAGAATCCCAAAGGTAGCAACAACCTAAAAAATGTGAGAGTAAAATCCCTTTAAATATTCCCAGGTTGTTCGGTTTGTGGGTCCACTGACATATTAGATTCTAATATAAAACCTTAACATTATAGACTATGGAATATTATATTTGAACCAAAATATCAAAAAAATTATTAGCCAATGAGCACTTGCCTTTCATAAAGAACTTCAAAACCTGTGTCAAAAGCTACAAACCGATCCAAACAAAGGGTCCCAAAGAACATGAAATCATAAGTATGAAATTGTCTAGGAAAATATGGAACCCCTAAGCCAATATAAAATCATTCCCAAGAGGAGATGAAACCAAAAAAATAGGTTTTTAAAATATTTATGATAATTATGTGAGTCACAAGTAAAGCAAACAATGCCTAGGAAAAAGATACAGTGCACCAAATCATGGCCCCTTGAAGTAGTCAACCAAGAAAACTTGCACTGATGCATAGGTTAAGAGATACTAACTTGTAATATGAATGCAAAAAACAAAATACGAATCCATGATGCCAATTTAAAACTCGCAAAATATATCATTATATCCAGTCAATAAATTGATTTTTCCAATCGATCCCCAATCACTAGAAATGGTGGCACAGTTCTTACACCAAATACCACACAGAAAGATGTCCCAAAAACTCAAATGTAGGTTTGTAGATAGAATAAGAGATAATGAATATCAGATCATTAAACAAATAACTGTTGAAACAATCAAATATTGCTGTCAATAGTTACATAACTACAAGTCTAGATCTAATGGCCAGTGAATACCTTAGACTAAGAGAAGAGCTAGCCTATAGGCTCTATTACCAGGTTAGAGAAAATCTCTTGAGCCAAGATCAACGATTGCTATAGCTACCACAACAGATGGAAGAAATAATAAATGACCACTAAATTTTATATTATGAGATGATTAAACAATGTAAATAGTTTTTTTATAAGGCAAAGAGTAGAGATGAAAATATTAATAAAATGTGAGAGTAGGTACAACTAATTGATACAAATTTTTAAAATTAAGAAAAAAAAAATAATAAATTTTTTTATCTAACATCCTAATAAATACTTGTCTAAGTTCATATTAGATAAAGTGGGAGAGAGCCCAAACAAGCACAAAGAAACCATCAGGAAAAAGAAAGGGTTCTCACAAGGAGTGAGAAAACACAACAAAAGACCACTACTAAACCTATATAAGAACTAGAAAATAAAAACAACAACAAATAAACCAACATATAGAAACCATCCCCAAAAGACACACAAAGAAATTCTATGAGGTAGGGGTCTTACCAAACTTCTAGTCCTGATGTAGGACACTCAACTATTGCAAAAGAGACCCTCTCTTTTTTGTACCTTGAGTAGGGGGCATATCACTGAGTGACTCCATGATAGAACTAAATGTTCGTTACCTTATTTTTCTCATACCTTGATGACATTCCAACTCGTCTTGGAGAGCATACATGGATTTCATTGTCTCGCTCACCATATCCCTACTATAGGCAACCACCTCATGATTATTTCTTTTCAACTCCTTTTGATTGCTCTTGATAACTCTAATAACATACAATATTTCCTTCTTTTCCTCATCAAAAGACATAATAGCTCAAAAATCCCTTGCCCTAAGCATCTAGACTATCCCAATTGTTATGTCTAATAGCTAGCTCATCAACAACAACCTAAACCCTCTCATCATGTACTGCTTCAGACCAATCACTTTCCCTTGCATTCACCTCCTCCAAGGCTTCAAGTCTATTAATTTTATTTCTAGTTGTGTGCAGTTGGGCTAGAAGCACATGAGTGAACTCAATCTGCTTTTTGTAGGCAATACACGTGTCATTTACTAATAATTTACCTAAGTTAAACTTACTCTACAAGTAAATAAGGATAAATCACTATTTGCTCCAAAATCTATCTAGATTTTTGGACTCGTTAACATTTTCATCTTGACACCCTTTGTCTTTAAAAGCCCTCTTAACCCATGAGATATTCTTCACTCCTGGTGGACTTTGATGGTAGCTTTTTTTGTTCCACATAACTTCGACATAGTGATCCGCTTGCTGACTGGGGGTGTAAAATTCTCGATGACTACTTTTCTTATACTGACGTTTTGGCTTTATATGACTCTTTATACTTAGTAGTAGCTTAATTTTGTAACCTCGGTTTGGGAAACTTATACAATGACTTCCATATTGATCTTGGTGGTGGCAAACAAGTTCCAAGCGACTTCTAAAAGAGACAGTTGTGGTTTCCTTATAGAAATTTCTTTGTCACATCACATGGCAGTTCCTCTTTGAATGACTTTAAGATCTATAACTCTCATCTGCAATCAATGCAAATTGCCTCCAACATTTTGTTCTCACACAATGACTTCTTCTTGAACTCTTCTTTCTAACCCTTTTTGCAACCCTTAAATAAGATGCTCTACTCTTCAAAACTTCCATGAACTAGGCTTTGATAACACTCTATTGGGGTGGATGGAGTGGATATAGGACAAACACAAACTCATAAATAAACATACAAATACAATATGCTAAGCTCAAGAATTTATAAAACTATGATATAACCGTTATCTTGATTAATCAACTAATTAAACTCCATTACATCTCTTTGGGATGTTACAACATTCTTTAACTTTCATGATAAGCTTAAATGCCTAACGTTCAACCTTACATGCATGCCTCAATTTGTAGAGGTCTTTGAAATACATCTAGAAATTACATACACTCTTCTAAGAATTAGGCCAACCTCTCTAATTTTTAATTTTTTTCCAAAATCATAATTCTTTCTTAGACATTTCACCTATATGAAAATTTCTAATTAATTTTACTTTTTCTTTTCATATTTCAGACGAGGTGGAAAAAATTACATATCCCTAACGCGAGACGCCGCGAGGGAAAGATTATATTTAGTGTATATGTTTTAAGTGTGTTTACATACATTGTATTTTGAATTTATAGCGTAGGGTATTAACAATGTTAATTGTTTAAATTTAAGTGTGCAAAACTATATAGCTTGCATCAGTTCTCGACAATTAGAGTCTTCCAAATAGAAAGTCGAATTCGGTAGTCAGTCAATTCTGGAAGATGTTGCAATTCTAGAAGATACTTATCCTGAAAATGATTTTTAGAATATGAGCTAGACCCTTTTGGTTCACCCGGAAGATCACTGAGAAGATGCACAAGGATTTTTAATTGTTTATTTCTTAATTTCTTTGAATATATACACACACATGTTTGTGTGTGCGTGTATATATATATACACACAGACATGTGTGTGTGTGTGTATGTGTGTATATATACATATCTATGTATATATATGTGTATATACACATATGACATGTGTGGATATGTATATACATATACATATACACACATGTGATATGTATATATACATACACACACATATATACATACATGTGTATATACACACATGCACACACACATATGTGTATATACATACATACACACACACACACACACATGTCTATATGTGTATATAACAATATAATATACCAATGTGTTTCGAAATGAAGGTTTGGAGAAGTCATGAATCCGTTGAGATATTAAATTTGGTTTTATAAAAATTGGAATTGGAACTCGAAATTCCAATTCCACCTATTTGAGTGGAAGATGCATATACCCATTTTGGGGCAAAATTGGAATTTCGAAATTCCAATTCGAGTTCTTTTGGATGGACACAAACATGAAAGAAACAAAACTAGAAATTAGATAATGCCAACTTACATATTCCAGCTACGAAATGAGCATATTGCTTATATGTTGATAAATGAGTTTAAGGTCACTTCCTGAGTTAATTTGAAGATGCCGTATTCAGATTAGTATGTAGAAAAAAATAACAGAATCTTTATTTATTCCGTTCTTGAATCTTCAATTCTGTTTACTTGTTTTCACAATAAAAGCATAAAATAACAATCTCTTTTTCATTCTTGAACGACAGCGTGTTTTTGGCGGAATTCATTTCTATGGTATTTAATTTAAGGAGTCGAAGAATTGAATTCCGTAAGCCGTGGTTTTGACACAATTTCTTCAGGTTGTGAATGGCACTCTAAACCTTGGTCTTTAATACAGACTTCACGTTTGTATTAGCAGACAGAGTTTAGGAGGTTATTGTGATTTACTGTCCTTTGAAGCTTTGTGAAGCAGATATATCTGAATAGATATATCCCAAAGCCATGAAGCATGAAAGGCCACAGAGAGGAATCAAGAATGATGACAGGGCACAGCCATCATGGCGACTTTTCAAGATTGTGGGCCTGTCCGTAAAGGCGCTTCTGAGAATCCTGATGAAAATGAAGTTCAGGGTTAATAGTGGGATTCCGCCATTAATAACAGATTGTAGCACGCTGGTGCCCATATTTAAATGCCTCTGTTGGCCCGATTGGCTAAGCAATGAAATGGTAAAGGACTGCAGAGCTGAAATGCCTTTTATGAGTTATTATGTGGATAATACTGCTATAAATGGAGGTAAACAAGATGAAGAGGGCAGTAGAAAAGAAAAATCAAGAAAACTTAACAACCAGGAGAGCCCAACTGAAAAACAAGGAAATCAGGGCGATGATGATGAGAAAAGCAAAGCGGTTAACCGAGTGAGCAAGCTAATGAAGGATCTTTATGAAGTTAGTGAAGCTGGATTTCTGTCCATTTCAGGTAAAGATCATATGGACGAGAATCGAAATGCAGCTAAAGAGAAAGCCTACTTCAATGAATTAGGGCTGAAAGTGGTGGAGATTGAACGAGATGGGAACTGTATGTTCAGATCTCTGGCAGATCAGCTGCATTTTGACCAAGAACTGCATATAACATGCCGTCAGATGGTGGTGGGCTACATGATGACACGTCCTCAAGATTTTAAAGATTTCTTTGAAGGAAATGATGCAGATTTCCAAGAGTATTGTCAAGAAATGGCAATTGATGGAGTATGGGGTGATAATTTGGAGCTTCAAGCAGCTTCACTCCTGTTTGAGACCAATATTCATCTCTAGGTGGTGAAAGACGGGAGATCAGAGCTCACCAAGATAGACAACTTTCATGGTTCAAATGCAGCTGTCATACGCTTATCATATCATAATGGCACCCATTACAATAGCCTGCGTGTCAAAACTGAAGAAGATGAAGTTGCTGAACATGTGACAAAAGGGAAGGGAAAAATGAATGATACAGATGTCACCGCAGCGTTAGCCTCTTATCCTGGAATAGAGAAATCTGATGAGAATATTTTAAGGGTGGTTTTGAAAGAAACAATTGGAATTGCAACTGTTGAGGAAGCTATAGCTTCACTACAACTACACAATTGGAATTCAGATGATGCAATAGAATATCTGTTGGAGACTGCAGTAGAAAGACTTGCAAAAGGGCTTTTGAAAGAAAATATGAATAGAAATGGCCCACCATTGTTATCATCACTATTACCATATCCAGAGGAACATAATGAGGATACTGTGAGATTGGTTAAGGCCCAAACTGTAGGAATGGCAAATTCTCCCAGAATTCAAGATGCCCTGAAACTGCTGCTGAATGGGGACTTAGATGGCCCAACATTATTATCATACTCAGGAACACAAGAGATTGGTGAAGAGCTAGAGAGTGAAAGAATAAAAGATCAGGAAGAAAGGGCTGAGGAATTGAAGCAGCATTTTGAGTTTTCAGGGGACAATTCAATAAAAGAAATGTTCGGTAATTTTATGCCAGATTCCACAAGTATGTTGCCAGAGACAGGAATGGAGGAAACTAAGGAATTCAATTTAGAATGTAAGGCTGTGGATGATAATAAGGAACCTCAAACTAAAGCCAAATAAGCATTCAAGGCCAATGTGTGTGGAATAAGGATCCGCTTGCTATGTAATGAAGGCATCACATTTAGTATTGTTCTTTTCTATCTTTTGTTCTGATACTGCATTACATGATGCAGGACTTGTGTAGAAGAATTGCATGAGCTTGGTTTTGAAAAGATATCAAGAATGTGTATATTATTCAGTCACTCTGCAAACTTTTCTGGCAATAAAACAGGATTGCTTATTCCTCCATTTTTCATATATTGCTTAGTGAGCTTTAAGTTAGATATATCTTTTAACTGCATGTTCATTTCCCATAGATATTCTTAGAGGATCCCTCTTGGGTTTGTAGTTTTCTTTTCATTTTTGTTTTGGGCATAGACTTTTATAGCTTTCTCAAGTTTTAAGTATTCTTGATTTTCTTGTGGAAGTTCAGTTTTCCTATTCTCAATGATAAGAACATAATGTAGGACAGAACAGAATTTTGATAGTTTACTATGAGAGTTGTGTTCCTGATTTTTCATCTTGATATAGTCGTTGATTTGAAGATCTTAATCGGCCATCAATCTCGGTCGAATATTAATTCCAAATATAAGTTAATAGAACATTTTTGGAGCTTTTGGTTTCGCTTTGATGAATTTGGCATACACCTCTGAACCTTAAAACCTGAAATTCAAAATCTGCCTATTAAGTTTTTAATAATTATTTGTTTGTTTTTATTGGATATTTATTTTTGGACTTCGCCACGTCGATGTTTTTGCCGTATAGATTGAATCATGCCACAATATAGTTTTCTAAATTCTAAAATCAAAATTCAACTTAGCCACTTTTGAAACTAATCTTATGAGAAACTGATCATTATTCTAACATCTCGTAGCAGGGGTCTTATTTTTAATTTTTAGGAGTAAAAGAAAGTGCAGCAGCTCTGTATTTCTTATAAATATATGTATTCAAACATTGTTTGCAGTTCTGTATTTTGGATTTAGATGGGATGAGAGTTTTGTATGATTTTAATTTTTTGTAAATATATAAAATTTTCAATTGGTTCTGTTTTACGACATTTTCAACTTCTATAGCTTGTGAATTGATGACAAGAGGCAGAGTAGAAAGGAAATAAAACAGAGCACAAAAAGAAAATACACAAAGATAAAAAGGATGGGCAACAGAATGAAAACACACAAAGATAAAAAGGATGGACAACAGAATGATTTTATATTTCAATACCTATTCTTCGAAACAAAAACATATAGAAATCTTTTTTCATACCACAGAGCTGCTGCTCATTTTCGAGCTAAGAAAATTGCTCAAAACAGTCCCCTGCTGTTGCTACAGCAATGCAATTTCTGCCCTTATATCTTTTAACGAACACAAAAAAGCTACCTTCTCATGTTCTGAATTTGTGGCCAACGAAAAGATACAAATACACACACTTTTATTGCTATTAAATTAACAACTAACCATTGTCCTATGTGCATTGAACAAAGCAAAATGGACTAGACAACTGGAGGGAAAAACGAAGGATCATATAGTTTAAATTGACTGATAAGACATTGTCAGCTAGAGAAGAAAAGAGGTATACAAAGGCATAAATAAGGTGGTTCTTATTAGACTCCAATACTATCCCTTAATCACAACTGCCATTTACGATATTCAAGTTGTCTCGTTGATGCACAAAAACTTTTTTTTTCAGTGGTTTGGTGAAGATGTCAACAAATTGTTCTTTTGATCTGCAAATTTTCAAGTAGATCTCATCATTGTTGATCAACCCCCTCATAAAATGATGCCTCAGGTCTATGTGCTTCTTCTTTTATGAAAGACTAGATTCTTTGATAGTGCTATGGCTGAGTTGCTGTCATAATATATTCTTGTTGTCTCTTCTTGTTTCAGCTTCATTCAACATTCTTCTCATCTAAATTGTTTGAAAAAACAATTGCTTCTGTAACTACTTTATATTTTGCTTTAGTAGATGAAATAGTAACAATTGGATGTTTTTTTGAAGCCCAAGATGCTATACCTATTCTAAAGTGATAAACATAGCTGGATGTGCTCTTCGTGTCATCTATATTACATTCACAATCACTACTAGTGTATCTTATTTTTGATACCCTTCCACATGTTTCCTTTTTCAGTTTGTGCGTGGTTAGGAATTTTCAAGACATTGATGGTTTATGATGGACTATTCATCATGTTTTGATGATGTAGGACTTGATTATGATGTAGTTAGATGATTAATGCTTTAGATGAATACATTGGTATTGATAGGATCATAACTTGTGTTTCTCTCTATGAATGTGACTATCTGATGATCATGTCTTATGTTCAAGCACCAGTTCATTCAACATTCTTCTCATCCAAATTGTTCAGAATTCTTCTCATCGAAATTGTTTGACACAATTGCATTTATTACTGCTTACATATTTTGCTTCAGTAGATGAAAGAGTTACAATTGGATGTTTCTTTGAACCCCAAAATGCTACACCTATTCTAAAGTGAAAAAACATAGCCGGATGTGCTCTTTCTGTCATCTATACTACATTCACAATCACTACCAATGTATCATATTTTTAATACCTTTCCACATGTTTCATTTTTTAGTTTGTGTGTGTTTAGAAATTTTTAGGACATTGAGTTTATGATAGACTATTCATATTGAGTTTATGATAGACTATTCATCATGTTTTGATGATGCAGTTAGATGATTGATGCTTTAGATGAATACATTGATATTGATAGAAACATAGCTTGTGTTTCTCTCTGTGAGTGTGACTATCAGATGATCGTGTCTTATGTTTATGTTTCACATGTATATATTTATGGTTCGTTCTAACCTATGATTCTATTAAAGGTAATTAAGATGATCCGAATGTGAGTATGCTTTGTCCAGTACTTGTTATTGATTGATCTCTATGATGTGTTGTGTGATGCGGGATGAAGTCATATTTGTCACTTGTGGGGCCCTCCATGAACCTAAGAAGACATCCTCAGTCTACAATCAGGACGTTCCACGAGGAAATATTTCTTTGAGGTATTTTGTCCAACAGTTAACATGCGTTGCCTATGCTTCCATATTTTGGATATCTAGAAATCATGGCACTCTGTCAAATAATTTTTCGAGACAATAGTTCACGTGCCTTATCAAAGGCTACACATTATGCATGCATGTCTACCAGGGTGGTTGCAGCTACAGTGGATGTCCATACCCCATTCTAACACTCCCATTTTCGCACGGGTTGGGAGGATGCCAGCAGAGGTTATGGAGCCTGGGTTTACAATACCAAGCGCATTTGGTTGAGACTTTCTAAATCCTTTTCAAGAAATGCATTTTGTGCATATCCTGCAATCATAGCGTTCCATTCTATCACATTTCTTTAAGGCTTCAGCTCAAACAGTCCGTGTGCCCTGTTTAAGCTTTCGTATTTTGCATTCATCTCTACCAGATTATTTCCTAAGATCTGACAGTAATGCCTTGATGGATGCCTACACCCTGTTCCAAGACACCCAATTTATAAACAGCATCATGAGCATGCCCATGTCTTATGTCTGCTGCAAAAACCACTCGCATAAAGCGAAAAAGGCTCTGAAATACCTTAGAGGCAATGTGGCAGAAAAATTCCATGACAATAGTTAGCTAGATGGGAGTGCCCGCTTTTTTTAAATGCCATCAAACGCTTTCAAAATTCCAATTCAAATTTAAACGGTGGAAACAAAATCCGAAAACGGAAACGCTGTGAACGGGAAATGTCAGGTCATAGATTAAAGAGTGTGCCCGGCCACCTAAGAGTGTGCCTGTGCCGGTTAAGCCCGGCCAAAAGTAGTGTGGACAAAAATGTGTAACTCGAGACGCCCACGTGATCTACTTTGTAAAAGCCAGTAGAATATAATTTTTTATACTTACCTTTAAAGAATTGACTTCCTTGCGTCATTGGGTACATCATTGAGGGATTACCAAATAAATTAATCGTGAACATTTCATACACGGCTCTCTTTCCTACAATATGATAACTTTCATTTGTTATAAAGAGAGCCGTTTTGAGGTGCGTACTGCAATCCTATCTACAATGGCGGCTTCTTATTGCGGAAATCCTGTGGGCGAGCACAAGCAGAAGCGTCATGTGGTGATGTTTCCATTCATGGCTCAGGGCCACATCATTCCCTTCCTCCAATTCTCCAAACTCCTCGCCTCTCGAACCGGATTCACCATCACCATCGTTAACACTCCTCTCAACATTCAAGCCTTAACACCCACCATTCAATCTGCCCGCCAAACAGACCCCTCTCTTGACTTACGCCTAGCGGAGCTCCCTTTCTCCAGTGCTGATCATGGCCTACCACCGCGTTCAGAGAACACTGATTCGCTGCCTTATTCGCAGATCCTTACTCTCATGGAAGCATCGGAGAAATTGCAGCCCCATTTCGAGAATCTGATCCGCAAGATCTGTGGAGAAGACGGCTGCGCTCCTCTGTGCATCATCAGCGATTTGTTCCTCGGCTGGACCCTGGACGTCGCCGACATATTTGGAATACCCAGAATCTGCTTCCTCACCTGCGGCACTTATGGCATCTTGCTTTTTTACTCTATGTGGACTCATTTGCCCCATACTAAGACCCACTCGGATGTGTTTACTCTCCCAGATTTGCCTCACGTTTCGCTGCACCGATCTCAGCTTCCCACTCACATAAAAATGGCAACAGGAAGCGATGGGTGGACCTTATTTCATACTCGCCAGATATCCCGCGATTTGCGCAGCTGGGGAATTGTCTGCAATTCTTTCGAACAGCTCGAGCACGACCATTTGGAACACCTCAGAAAATCCACCGGCAGACCTGTCTGGGCGGCTGGCCCTGTCCTCCCACCAGAATTGCTGTCTTCCACTCCATCTCATGCTATCGGCGATCAATTATTGCAAGGTAAGGAATCGGACAGCGATGCAATTTCCTGTTTGCAATGGCTCGATTCTCAGAATCCTTCGACTGTGCTCTACATTTCCTTCGGCTCGCAGAGCACGATCTCTGCGTCGAATATGAAAGAACTGGCACTGGGTTTGGAATCAAGCGGGGTACCCTTCATATGGGTAGTACGGCCGCCTCTTGGCGTACCTTTGACTGCGGAGTTTTCCTCAGAGTTTCTTCCGGATGGGTTTGAAGAGCGAATCAAGGCCAAAAATCAGGGGCTTGTTATTAAAAAGTGGGCGCCTCAGCGTGTGATTTTATCCCATCCTTCGACCGGAGGATTTGTGAGCCACTGCGGATGGAACTCAACGATGGAGAGTCTGAGCCAGGGCGTTCCCATGATCGGATGGCCCATCTCGGGAGAACAGTTTTTCAATTCGAAGCTTCTAGAAGAGGAGGTCGGCGTGTGTGTGGAGATGTGCAGAGGAAGTGAGGGAGAAGTGGGGAAGGAGAAGGTGGAGAGGACGGTGAAGATGGTGATGTGTGAAGAGAAAGGCGGCCGGATAAGAGAAAGAGCTGCGGCCATGAGAGATGGTGCCAGAAAAGCAGTAATGGACGGTGGAGATGGAACCGAGAAAGGCTCATCTATGCGTGACGTTGACGACATGATACAACATATTCTTACCACTTCTTCTCGGTCTCGATCCTCGTAAAACTTGACAAGCATTCAAACTCTTTTATGCTTTATTGTTGGACTTGAATTTGAGAATGATGCCACTGTTGAGTAAGATGCATTTGCAATTCATTAATTAAAACGGATATGTTATTTATTCCGTAGGGACTACAAGTAGCGTCCATTAAATCTATAAGTTCGTGTTCGTAGTGTTCCCCCCTGTAAGTAGGAAATACTTTTTTTTAAAAAGGGTCAAGATGGTAGTTTTTAAATGATCTTTTGTTTAGTCAAGAGTCATTATTATATGAGAATTTTGAGTAAATGTGAAATTTCATTATCATTTTTATTGTAATTTTTTTTTATAAATCAAAAAATTTAAAATTATAGAATTATAAATTATAAATTTTTTTTAGAGTTTTATAATTTTAAAATTTTTAATTAAAAAATTAGTAGATTTTTTAAAACAAGATACTATTGTATTAATCATTAGTACAAAGATATTATTGTATCTATAATGGGTTGGGTTCCTTTTCAATTTAATCTAACAAAAATAAGATATTATTGTGAATGTGAAATCATTAGTGATTGAAATTGTATAGTTTTGATCGGGTTTTGCAAATAAGATTGTATTATATATTATTGCTTGGATTCGATTGTGTGTTGATTCTTGCATCAACATTTATCTATATAAGTGTTAACTAATCTAAAGACATTCTATTTGTGAAAATAGAATATCTAATTTTAAATATAGAGCTAACTAATACAATCATTGGAATATTAAAAAATATGCCCTTTTCGATTGGGTACTTACTTAGCACCATGGTCCAAGGTGATTATGATATGTCTAGCACTAAGTCAACTGAGACCAGGGTGTTAAACACCCTACTACCGTCTTCGAGGACTAGATTAGGGTTTGGTGGAGCTAGAAGAATATTATGTACACTATGTCAGGCCCTAGGATGAGCAAGATTAGTCAAATCAGGGGGCATAGAATTAGGAGCACCAAAAGTAGGACCGAGAGAGCATGTACATGTAAGAAGATACGTTTTGCGATGCTACAAAAATTAATAATTGTGCATATAAGAAAAGTCTCACATTAGCAAATTCACTATGATAGATGAGCTAATTAAAACTAGCAATCGCACCTTAGTGTGCAATGGGAACGCCTTTTTTATTTGTTTTCTTGGTTTTGTTATATTCTTTTATTGTCATTAATGGATAATTGCATTTTTAATCAGTAAATACAATATAATTTATTAAAGAATTAATATAAGTTTTAAAATTTATTAGATTTTACAAAATTTATTTGAATTACCACTTTAGTTTTAAAATTTTATTCCTTTATATTTATGTTCTATTTTATGATAATTTTTAATTTGTTGATATTGAGTTTATCTATTAGTTACTATTAATATTGTTTGAATTTAGGTTTAAATTTATAATAAATTTGTATTTATTAATATTAAATTTGTCTTTCACTTAATATTAATATTATTTGTATTTACTTTCAAGTTTATTATAAATTTTATTTGTTAATATTAAATTTATCTTGCAAATACATTTTAGGTGCATATTTTATTAATATTTTAATTATAATTTTTTTACTATTAATTTTTTTTTATTTAAATGTTTTACATAGATTGAGCATTTGGAAAAAGAGAAAAAAGAGCGGAGTAGTCATAGTATCTATCCTCCAAAGCTTCGTGGTTGAGAAGAGGCAAAGGCCTGTCAGGAATATCTGGAATGTCGACCTCCCCTTCCAACATCTTCAATGCGTTTGTCATGCTTGGTCTGAATCCCACCATTACATGAGCACGTAGAATACCCACTAATCTATGTATCATTATCTTTATATATTTCTATTTCTCTTTATTGCTTTATCTCTTCCATCTCTATCTCTCTATATCCCCATCTCTCTCTCATGTGCTCCTCTCCTTACATCTCTCCTCCTTTATATCTTTATCTCTATTTTTCTCTCTATGTCCCTCTCCTCTATATCTCTTTCTATTTAATATTTTTCATTTCCATCTACGTGCAATAATGGGCTCCACCACAGACCACCCCTTCAATAACTCGGCGGATTCATCCCTCAAGCCTCATTTGAAAGTAATTAAAATTAGAATTAAATGTACAAGAAACTAATAAAGGTAAATTCTATAATTATTTATTTATGGATATATTGCTACATACATTAATGAAAGACATTAACCAGAAAGAACTTAACATAAAAAGGATTTTTATTACAAGCACATTTCCTAGAATCTGTTTGACAGATCAAAATAGTGGAAAAAGAGGCAACCATCCTAAAAATCATCATTTAAGCTTACAAGTTGTCAACCCAAACAAGGGACTTAATGGGTAGGAGAGTCTGTAAAATCAGGGTAATCAAATGCATATTGTAAGAAACTTGGAAAGAGGATAAGTGAATTTTTGAATCTGGCTATTCCGGTTTTGCCAGACCTTTAAAACCATTAATCTCTAGTGACACTATCTATTTCTATTAAGTAAGAGTCAATTACTGTAACATTATATAGTCATCAAAATTGCATGTATGAGAAATGAATCATTATTGATTTGCAAAAGTATGAAAAAATGGCTTTTTTTGTGTGAGTTGGGGTTTGACTCATGTAATGAACCAGTCAAACAAAAGAAAGCTATTTGAATGTACCATTATACACAGATTCAAAAATATAAACATATCAAGTTAGTAAATATGCTTATTGTATATCAGTCGGGTTCTTATGCCTTAATAATGTATGGCGCCCATGAAACTAACCATAGTAATTTTGAGGCAAACAGTGACTCAAAAGGGAATCCTGCTCAAGAATGTAGTCCTCAAGCTTTATTGAAGACGTTGTCGGTTCTTCAATAAAAAATTTCAGGAGCTACAGTCTGTGGTGCAATTTATAACCCAAGGAGATAGTCATTCGGGCGTTCTTTTTTTTTTTTGCTCTTTGCACATCGTCAGATTTTTCCATTTGCATTTGCATTGATGATAACAACATAACACACCACTTGGTGACAACATGTCCCTCAAAAAATGCATTATCATATACTAATGCCTGGGCTGGAACCCAAATAAAGGACAACTAAAATAATTGAGAATTTTGGCGTGACCCGTTTTACATTTTCTATCGGATGTCGCCATTAACAACCAGGGGCCAAAACATACAAACCCACCTACTGAAAATTCCAAGACCACTATTGTTGAGTCACAGTTTACCCAATTTAGCTTGAACTGTGTTCGAGATTCTTGTGTGTGAGAAGAAAACTTTCCTGCTGTTGAGAATTTAATTTTGTTGCATTTTGATTCTTGAAACAAGGGATCTCTTCAGTCCTGAGGTACACAAATAGATAAATGGTTGTTTTGTGGATTTCTTAACAGCTATGTCAAACGCATACGACACTTCATGCATTCAAAGTATGGAAAAAGTTGAGACCCAGAATGTCAAACCATCTCATGGCACACCCATTTGTGGCATACCGGGGAATCACTCGGAGTCCAATCTTGCTCATTTTTGAGCGATCAAAGTAGATAACATTTCCATTTCTTCCTTTGAAAATGCGCGAAGGGTCCAACATGATCAGATCATCGGGAAAGATGACGTACTTGTCTGTGATGGCGAAATCATGAACGAGGGAATGGTGTGACTACTCCTATGGATTTGTGTAGGGACAATCCACTAGAAAAGGGTTCTTAGAATTTGGATAACTTCAATACTTTGATGAAGAATCTGTTGTAGACACCCAAGTACAGACACCTCTCAAGAATGACCATGAAGAGAAAATTTGCAAGCTAGAAGATTCCATTAAGGTGGCTCATGACAAGTTGAACAAGGTCATTTCTGTCAGTGAAACCACCATGAAGGACACCAATGAGGGTTTGAGAAATCTCAATGGGTAAGTTGGTGTTGTTCAAAACCTTCCAAAGGAGGATTCACAGGTGAAGAAGAGGAGCTGAGACATGGTGGAGGATAAGGATGTTGAGGTCGAGATTGGGACTACCTCTACTATGTCAGGCCTTGCTCCCAAGCTGAGAAGCAACAGACAACACAGTCAAGAAAGTGAGGGGCATTGATGAAGACATTATTAGGAAAAATGATAATTTAGGTAAGATGTTATAGGTTTGTTTGGAGTTTTTTTCCCCTGTGTTTTGTTGTCTTCTGGCATCTGCTTCGGGTCTGGTTAGTGTATATTTTATCTTTTGAAGATGAAGTTTGTTTTTGTTGTATAACTTGGGTTTCTATGAGTTAAAAGGATGACAGAGAAATTTCTATGAATTAGTTTAGATATTTTAAGACCAAAAGATAAGCGTAAGATTAGTTGGTTGCAAAGGCTGTAGAGAAAACACAGCCGCGAGATATTTGCAATGGGTGCAATTCTCTGTTAATTTTTGTAACTTTGTTCAATAATCAATTTAACTTTTAGTACATCTTAAATTTGTTCTCATGATAGTATTCAAATTACGTGAAACTTTGTAATGAAAGGGCTTGTGAATACAATTCAGTGTCTTATAAAAGCCCAAATTTGGTAATTTTAATGTTACCTAAAGATCAAATGTAAGCAAGACAAATGTACCTAAACAAATCAACATTCGTAATTTCAAGTCCGCATCTTATTCATCCCGTTCTACTTTTAATTTGCCAATTTATCTTCCCTCTGGATTCCAAATGTCGTCCCACTGCTCAATTCCGATAACACTGGAAGCCTTCCTCTTCCACGAATCGAGAAGGCCTTTCACTTGTACCTTAGCCATATTCAAATCATTTCTTTTCTTGAATACATGAGGCTGGCCCATGATAGAGATATAGATATCGGAAAGGTTTCCCAGAGTAGATTTCACAGAACAGATTTCGGATAGATGATTGAGGGAACACAAGACGAGCTCCTCCAGCTATTATCGTGCACTTTGAGCATCTCTTTCGCCTTATTCTTTGTCTCCACCATGCACTCGATGTGCATTAGCATGCACAGCTTTGTGACTGCGCCGATCTCCACCATTTCATTCAATATTTGCGACGACGGAGAAAATTTATAAAGAGACCTGGATGGCTTTTATTCTGCTGCTCCTGCTGCTGGAGCTCATTGTGGTCAACACCGCGAGGGCGGCCATGGTTACCTGATGGCACACCTACTCCGTCAACACTTCCAAAAGTCCTTCAATTAAATCCTCATTGGCATTCATAACAAGCCGATCCATTACTTTCCTCGAGACATTCTGTAACAGCATGGCGACATGAAACTGGGCGTTGGAGGTGCCTCTCTTGAGAATAGAGGCCATGGAGGCTATGCATCTGGCGGTGGTGAGCGAATCCAATGTTTCGTCGGGAATAGGAAGAGAATAAAGGATCCCAAACGTAGCAACCGGCTTCGTCAGTTTGGGCGCTTGGGTTTTCAATAAGAGAGACCAAGACAGCTGGTGCATCGGAAAAAGCAATAAGCCATCTGTTGCTCTCGCTCTCGCCGGCAACGGATTTGAATTTCTTCAACGCCTTCACTTGAAAGCCCGAAGCCGGGGAGGACTAGATGTTGCGAAGCAACTTATGGAGTTGATCGGCGTTGAGTGGCGGTGAGGGAATGGAGATCTAGTGGATGTTGTTGGAGGAATTGAGAACACACCAGTGTTGGATGAGCCGCCATAGCGTGTGGTTGGGAGTGAGATCGGATTTGTGAAGGGGCTGATTTGTGAGAGGGCAGGTGTTGTTCCCTAGCATAAACATCCACTTCTCAATGCTCTCCATGTCGTAGGTCGCACCGGCGCAGAGCGCGATAGGGTCTTTCATAAGCTGCATGGAAATCGGGCACAAGAAATACGAAGGGATTTCAATCTTTGTGGAATCCATCCTTATTCCGCAAAACAGACAAGAGAGGAGTAACGATCATCGGGTGGGCCATTCTTGCACGCAATTAATTTCCTCCCAAAGTTGAACGCCTGCTTCAAAGTCAACATTAGGACGAATAGTATGCGACGTGTAAAGTGGACAGAGGAAATCAATGCATAAGATGACTTCAATGGTAGTTATTCTATCTGGAGGATTTCTGACCATTAGATTGGAAAATCCAGCCTACCTTCTTTCATATGGAAACGCCTACGGCATAATAATTGATGTTAATATAAACTTAATAATATTACAAAAAATGAACAAAAAACACCTAAACATCACAACATTTCAAAACCAACCTTAATAATCAACATAATATTTTTCAATCAAATTCTCCTACATAGATAAATAATTAAATATATAGATGAGAACATTTTTCAACACATTCATTTTGTTGTCATCAGTGACTCTTATCTATGATGAAAGGAGAGCAATCAAAAAAATTCTCCACTACTTAGTTTGATGTTTCTTCAAAAACAAGAGTAATTTAGGACATCTTTATAAATGGTCTACAACATGTGCTGCTATGGGTCTAATTCGCTCACCTTGTGCTTGGATCCATTCTAGAAAACATAAGATCAAGAGAGAACATATAATGTACCATAGGCCTTAATATAGGATGATAGTATCCAACATGAATTAGATAGGGAAGATTACACAGTAAATTATTATGAAAATAAGACATGGAGTATTAAAAACTGAATCTTAAAAATCCTAACTTAGAAGACAAAAATTATTCTAAATGTATAGAAAAATTAAGGACTCCTTCACTAAAAATACGATTTAGTAAATATTAGAATAAATCAAATAAAATCATGTAGAGGTTATCGAGAGATTTGTAAATAAATAGAAATGATAATTCATAGCTAATCATCTTTTATTTTAATCAGAACTTTTGAAATATAGCTTACAAATGAACTTCTTATAAACATTGGAAGCATACATAAATTTTTTGAGTTAGGTTGCCCTTGGCATTTAATAATTAAAATGTAAGCATTGCAAGATCAAGCCCAAGTGTTGTACATTTGATCTTCCATGTCAATTTAATTTACAATATAGATCTAAGCTAGCTAAATATAAACCTGACTTGTGATACCTACTAGGTCTAACTTTTAATTTTTAGTAGGTTTGTAAGATTAATCATGCTTAAGATAAATGTTTTAGATTTTTTATATCCTTAAGTTTACTTTATCACTTTTAAACATCTAGATTGACGAGAATTATGATTTTGAGTGAAGATTAAATGACATTATATATAACCATAGAGGTGGCCTATATGTAGACTATAGAAATTTTAATCACATGTCTCCTGATAAATAGTGTGCTCCAAGAATTTCTTCTTATCTTACTATCCATATAATTATAGATTGAGTATATTTAAATAAAATACATGAAAAGTCATAAACACACACCAAATTACCATATACACATAATAAAAAAGGTTGATCCTCCCATTTTTGGGCTTCAGGGGCTAAAACCAATTTAGCCAAGAGGAAAAGTGTTGAAAACAATTTGTCTCCCTTAAAAGACTGATGGATTAGATTGAAATTTATCAATTTTTGTAAGAGAAATCTAAGAAAATCTGATGCTTAATCTCTAGGAATACAAATGATAAGGTGCTAGACAAAATAAAAATTTCCTTCTCACTGGGACCAATAATGAATGTAAAATTCACATAGTTTTCCATGGCCTTTAGACGAATCAAAACTTGGCCTTAACAGGCTAGGGATTGCAATAGATTCACTATCGATTATCAGTGCATTATGTGTTAGAAAATTTAAAACAATTAAATCTAAATATGATGATAAAGGTGTGTCTACGCCTTCTACAAATGTTACGCCTTCTAAAAATGTTTGAAGACTTCAATATTGCCCATGTTTGCTGAGAAGCAAATAGGGAGGTTGATACCTTGCTAACTTTGTACTCAATGATATGGAACATTAAAAATTCTCAATATCAATGTGTATCTAGCATGAACATTTGGCACATGCCCCATTTTCTTCATCATAACAAAATGTTTCACTTCACATTATCAAAATATTGAATTCGCGAGGAAAGCTTAGACGACTTGATTATAAATGTGGACTGATAAAGTTACATTGGAACTCCCTATGTACTGATCGAGATCAAAAAGTTGGCTCATCATACTTGTCATATTTGTTTGATGAAAATGAAGGATAAAATGCATCTATAAGAAAAATGTAGACAAATTGCATTTAGCAGGTGACCACAAAAAAGGATGATTGGAACTCATTTTCAAAACGTAGACTATAGTGGTGGTCCAAGTGGTGAAAATGGTTCTGGATGATACATTCACAGATTCATTCTGAAGATGCAGAGTTAACTCATATGTTTGCTACCACTTCTTGGCTATAATTATCAACTTGGGAGAGGAAAAATTATGGTGTCACAGGTGTTCATATCCCTAAGAAGGCTCAAGAAGGTGTTGATTGGGCTTTTCTTTTTCATTGAATCGAGGACTTTGGTTGCCTTTCTTCTTCTAAACAACAACCAACATGTTCCAATTATTAAAGTTGGGGAAAAAGTGCAATGCCCTAAGACATATGGGGGGCTATGTTTCTTCAAAGCGCTCATATCCAGATATTTGTTAGGATGTTGGCTAAGCTCCAGACAGAATGCACTAAAGACAAAAAAATGTAAATTTTTTTTTTCCAAATTCACGAAAACACAGAAAGTTTTTGGCAATGTTTTTGTGGTTTTCGACCACAAAATATGTAGATCATGCAGAATAGATGCTGAAAATTTTGCAAAAATCTTTGGTGTTTTCAAATTTTTCAAATTTGGTCAATGGTGCATTTTGTTGGAGCTTAGCTGCGTCCATTTGTTAGGCAGGTCTTTCACCTTGGTGGCATGTTTTGAGAAGGACTCTAAGGAGGATGTGCCTTCTATTGGACCTACCTTTAATCGATGAAAGTCACGTAGAAAGTAGAAACATAAAGTATATCACTTTTAACAATTACAGTCAAAGTTGGTAGCATTTAATACAAGTCAAATGGGTGTATAGGAGAGGATCATTTTAACTTCACACTTCTTGAAATTGTATAGGGAAAATTTCAAATGACTCAATTTTTTTTATAGAGTATTTTACTTTGGAAATCCTTTTGTTTATAAATAAGGTTTGAGGGTGACATCACCAAATATAGTGCCACATTAGCATGTTCTTTCCCCAAGTGCCAAAAAGGGCCCTAAAATAAGTGAGATTGAATACTTGGTGCAATAAGTCACATTTTTAGGTGTTTTGATATCACATCGCATGATTTGTTTCTTTTTAGATCTAAGAGACACATTTCATTCAATTAAATGGATAATTATCATCAACACCAACAACTTTGAAGTCACAGCAATTGGTGCAATATTGTTAAATATTGGACATTAAATCAATAAGTGCTATAAGAATTATTAGAATGTTTTCAACTAAAAGACCATCTACCTAAATTTTAGGAAAATAAGAATTTTAGAATCATGAAAAATGGTCATTAGTGATATCTATTAACAAACTCTTCCTAAAAAAGGAACCAATTTTGTATGGACCTACTCACGCCTCCTATAGAGATGTCAAAATATGTAATTTTTTAGTATATTAATATAATGAATGAGGGTCCCTAAAAACTTGAAATGCAAATTTAAAATTCAAAATATTAAGCCAAATACCTCAAAATGTATTCAAATTGTTCAAAATTTAATTTAAACAAAAGCTAAACTTTTGAAATATATAAATTAAAAGAAAATAATCTTAATTTTTTTGAAAAATAAAGATATGAGACAAATTTTAACACAGTAAATGCTATCAGGTTTCCACAATCCATATTCGATTGTGTAACAATTTTTAGAATCAATGTTAGAGATCACACTACATGATCCATTGTCAGTATGCAAGAGTAGTGTGATCTTGATGATGGATCATGTAGTGTGATCCGAAACGTTGATGCTAAAAATTGTTACACTATCGAACCAGAAAAAGGTAATTACTTTAACACAATTGTTGGACTTGTGTTCATCTAATTAGCTGATAAGACCATTACTTGTGGGACCTCCACCTGCAAAATGTCAAATCATACCCACATAAAAATTTGCGATTTACGACATCGGGAAATTTTGTCAAAATTAGAGGTTTACATTCGAATTGGTTGGTAATGGTTTTGTTCATGTATGTTAGGAATCTTATTGCTGTGATATAGTCTTTTCTTATTTTATTTTTATTGTGCAGTCCATCTAGACTGCTCTATCTATTTTATGTAATTTTTTTAAACAACTTTCTTCAATATAAAAACTTTTAAAAAAAAATTAAAAAAAGAAAAAAAGAAAAAAAGAAAAAGAAAAAGGTGACTAATGATGTCTTCGGAGGTCAGAGTCGCAAGGTCACCGAGCTGCTTGCTATCGCACCGCCATTGCCAGTAAGCTGTGCCAAAAGCCTCCAGTTCCGATCTTGTGCCTGAAATTGTCGATGGTCGACTGGAGTTCAGCATAGGTGAAACGGGTGGGGAGCCCGGGAATCGAAAGCAGGACCCCGCCTTCAAATTCGCAATCTGGAGTTGCTGCCATTTTTTATGGCGGATAACGGATTCTTTTCCTGTACCAGAGTACAATTAGTGCGATACACACGAAGGAGATGAAGATTGCCCCTGCTACTCCCAATAGAACGGTAAGCATGCAACTTTTACTCTGTTTTCCTCCGCTTGTATTAATATCTTTGAAGTATTCTGATGCAAATCTGTCGGCAGTCTTCAATGGCGGATGTTTTCACTGGGGTTTCAAATTTTAGGGCGAAATAGTCCAGTCAGTTTCTCAAATTTGATTTTTACTTACTGGGGCAGTGCAAATATGTTGCCCCATAGCCAGTGCCGCGTTTGACAAGACTGACATCTATTCACTTATTTTTTCCATGTAGTAAGAGCATTACATATGCCACTGACTTGTACTACTATAAACTCACGCTGTACAAGCAAACAATGCCGTATTTTAGTTAGCAATCTCATTCTGCAAAAATTCTGTTTGGATTACCTCTCTGTCCTTCACGTGCGAACAAATTACCATTTCCATGTCCTTGTAGTTGTTGCTAACCTAAATTAAGTATGAGCAAAGACTTTAACCAACAGCAGCGTATGCATGAAGGCTGCCTATTTGATTATATATATATAGCAGTACCTATTGTAGCACTTGTAGCATTGTCACTGATATCAAGGCATCTATCCAATTGTCCCTGTTTTTTAACAGCGCCATTACTCTCTGTGATAATGTTAAGAATAATGCCAATTCAATATTGAGCTTTGTAATAGTGACCTTCCATTAATTTTCCTTTGATGGAATCTTGTGGGTGTTTTGTGATCTTTGGTGTTGACTGTTCTGATTCATGCTGCTCTGCTTGTATTACTGAAATTGACATGATAACATTTTGTTTTTTATATTAGTTTGGAACTGTATTAAGCTTTGGTTTTCTTACACTTTGATTGAGGAGAGGTATTGATGTATATCTTTTCTTGGCTCTGTTCTTTTCTCTGCTATTGACATAGTGTTCCTTAATAACCGTGCCTACTAATCTCTGTTAGTGCACCATTTTCTAATTTACCATTGATGCTTTGTTATGATAGTGTCCTGTAGATGATCATGCTACTCCATGTTTCTTTTTGATTGCTTGTTCTATCAATTTGAACAATGCATTATTCTCATGTGAATGGATTTATTTTGATGCCACTGTTAAGGCTTAAATTTGCACCCTGTTAAACTATACAAGTTTAACAATCTTGCCTAACATGGGATTCATTTCTGCATGTGGGAAATGCGTTACTGGAAATGAAACCTCCGGATTCTAGGCCGGCTCCTATTGGATAATCACCTATAACTCTTTAAAATTAACTTAAACTTTGAGGGAAAAGAGATAGAAATTACTGAAATGAACTTGTTATTGAAATTTAAATATTGTGAACCAGGAGATTCACCCAAGAGTGAGGAAACTTAAGAAGATAATGACCCTATTTCAAAACTGCAAATTCTACCACTGAAAATAAAGCACTTCTATTCTATATATGTGTGCATAAATATTCCATAATAAGGTCCTTAATCGAATTAACAAGGAAGAGAAAACTTCACAAGAAACCCTATGAATTCTTGGACACAAATTACAACCTGCACACAACATACTTTCCTGCAACAAGGTAATGACTGAGACAAAAAAAAGGAGTTATAAACTCACTTACTATTCCTATCAATCATGCACTTTGACACATAGCAACAGAAAGAAAGAAGGCTTGAACTTGATAGAATACTGCTCCAAAACGCTGTCAATATATATTTAGTCTCCAAAATGAGTTACAAACTTCTGCATAAAATTGCCAAGGACCCAAAAACTGTCACAAAGCCTTCCTTCTACATAATCAGAACTAACTCCAAAATGAGTGCTCCAAAACAATAAGTACACAAACCCCTTGGGTCAGATGCAACAATAAAGACCCCAAAATAGGACTCAAACTCCCTCCAAAATGCATTAACAAACTTAAAAAGTCCAACCAAGTCATTAACAACCTTGGTAACTCACCAAAACTGCCCCCAAAAGCCTCAAACTGCCAATAAATGACCTTATAAACCTCCTTGAAGTGTTCAATCTGACCTGCTAAAATTTCTCCATGATCAACAAGTTCAAACTGACTTGCTCCACTTGACACCACCTAACCCTTAGTCCAATAAAGACTTTGACCTTTTCCCCTTGGAACTATTATTACATTTTCAAGATTTATTAATAATGAATTGATTATAATACATCAATTAATTAATAATAATTACATAGAGGAAATAATACAACAATGAAATCACATAAAAATTAACCCGCTCCACCTTAAATCTTACCAACAAAAATCCTAAAAAGGTCAGCTAAAGACTTGGGCTTACATATTAATATGTTAAAACATTAATAAAAATATATGCCTGAGATAAAAAAAATTTCCCCTAAATGGTGGACTTGAAGCGCTTCTTTAGAATGTGGTTTTGTATAATATAAACCTAAAAATTAACCCATTCTTTCATTCGAAACTTCTGGAAAGAGTTCGAAGATTTGGAGAAGAATATGAGGGTTTGGAAAACCCTATCAGAAGGCCGCCATTTGAGTACTTCTAGAGATTAATCATGCATTTCCTTGGCTCGAGCTTGCCAAATGGTAAGATCGTAAGTTTTATCTGATTGAGGGCTGCCAGGGTCTTTGATGTTGTAGCTATTTGGTTTTATTTCTCCACAGGTTTTGAGCTGGTTATAGCTGGCAGCATTCTAGGTTGTGTTGGAGCCATGGCCGCTGGAGGAAGAAAACATGATCCGCCAAGGGTTTGAAAGAGATTGAATGGCACATGGCTGTGACATGGATCCTTGTAAAGGTATCTCGAAGCTTGAAATCTTCAAAACTTACCTTGTTTTAAAAGCTGTGACTGTCATTATGCGCACCATTTTTTAAATTCTCTCTTTAATGCATGTGAGTTCGTGAACTCTGAATCCATGCTTGACTGTGCTAATAATATTTCAATAAATTTGTTGTAGCACTCACTACACTTTTGCATCTTTAAGGCTCGAAATGAGCTATATTTATAATGAAAATATAACATGATTTCATTATTACCAGTTACATCTTTTTTCCACCTGATGAAATGACCACAACTTGACAGTCATACTCATAATTTACTATTATTCAACCATTATTTTTGATCAGTCTCTTCTCTGGATTCTCTTGGTTGATGCTTCATTTTTGAGTTAATGCGTGACATCTTAATTTTTTAGATATAGATCACCATACTTTTAGCTATTACAACTCTGATTGATTGAGTAGTATGATGTGCGACTGATCTCTGTGCTTTCTTTAAAATGAAGATAACCTTGGAAAATAAATGCTAGCTTATATAAACTTTTATGAAGGATCTATGTCCTTCCATTTGTTGTCATACTACTATGATGACTTTACTTGCTTTGATTATTCCTTGTGATCCATTTCACTTCATGATTAGCAACATTTCTCTTCTCAGTGCATTCTTACTTGTTGCTATACATGATGTCTGATGCTACATTCTTAATTGTATTGTGTGTTGTCTTGGGCTCCTTTTTTCATAAATTTCATTGTTACTTCGGACTTATTCATCTGCTCTTGCTGAAACCCCATGATCTATATAAAATGAATCATTATTACCACGTGGTTTGATCTCTTCGTCATTAGAGCTACTTTATGATCCTTGGTGCATTTCTCACAACTCACTGTATCTCCCACAAATTTGATACTTCATCGTGTAGCAATGTTTTCTTGAATACTCTTGTTTTTTATCAATAACTCTTTGATTTCACCCCAACGAGCTAGGCTCGACCCTTGTGGGAGCCTCATTTTACCCCACTTGCCAGGATGAAGCACACACCTATATTTGCACATAACACAGCTAGTTAGGAAACATTGGATCTTTCTAGTTTAGAGAGTATTTTCTATTGCATAGGTAGGTGGATGAAATAGTCTTCATTCATTGCTTAGAACTTTCAAAGTTCTAATGTTATTGCTTTCACAATTTTGCAGGTTAGGGCAAAGAAGGAGTTAGCAGATAAAGAGTTGCTGCAAAGACATGCTTCAAGCTTCCAGTCATTCAGGAAATGGCTGGATTCCTTTCATTCCCCTGTTTATGTACTTTTAAATACTTCCTAGATTAGAAAAAAGTAATTTTTCCTTGCTAGTTTAACAACATGTGTGAAGAAAAATAATACTTTGATGAATAAAACATTACATTTTCAGAAAATATTTGCAGAATATTCTTTCTATGTTATGATCCTACTTTCATTAAATATAATGATTAATTTCATGAAGTAGTTTCAAAGTTATTGCATTTATCAAAAAAACACAAAAAGTAGGAATAATCAGAATGCACCTTTTTTGCTTGAAAGCATGATGGTTCTACCAAAAATGAACTTGTAGGAAAAAAATTTGGTAACATTTTTGGCGATTTCTATTGTGTGGCTACCTGCTAGAAACTTTGACCAGTAGCTTTTCATCCATTTGGGTGGCAGAGTTGACTCAAATGCATACCTAGACTTTACAACCAGAATTCTAAAAGTATGTATCTTTCTATATGGACAAATATGTGTATGAATGAATACAATCTACCTATTGCATTTGTTTGTATGCATAGCTGTGCAGATAGGAAAATATATGCATTTACTCTTCTTTTAAATCTTTTTTCTTTGGTAACATTTGTACAGGTATCCGTGGACCTGACAGGAAGTGATGACCTGCGGGTACTATTGATATGTGTGGGAATGTTATGACACAACAAATTGAACTCTTTTCACATATCATCCATGCATGTGTATATAAGTTGGACTTAAGTAGCAGGACATTTCTCAGACTGATGTACATGTGCATGGGTGAGATAAACAACAGCTTGACACTGAAGCCTTTTGAGTCATGATTTCTAATTTCAGCTTTGGACCTTGGACTTTGAACCAACAACCTCCTAAAACAACAACTAGACCTAGGAAAACAAACCAAACCGTGCTTGGAAAACACTTTATTGAATCAAAAACCTAACCTAGGCTAACCTACACGAAACTAACCTGCACTAAACAAATAAACAAAGCCATTTACAGGTTATAAAAAATAGTTGCCTTTCCTCAATGCACAATGAAAATAATATCTTTAGGCAACTATATGGAGAAATGAGATACACTTGACCAATTGGTGCAATGTTTTTAGAAGAACAAAAGCAAGTTCACTTACTTACAAAATATGGTCAAGATGTTTGTTGAATTGTATTTG
The DNA here is from genome assembly GCA_018584345.1 of Thuja plicata. Lineage (NCBI taxonomy): Eukaryota > Viridiplantae > Streptophyta > Pinopsida > Cupressales > Cupressaceae > Thuja > Thuja plicata. The sequence continues at coordinate 477,327 of MU228319.1, read as the reverse complement.
ATCAGCGCATTGCATCTCCTCTTCTTCAGCTACACCTTCAGGTTTAGGTGCTAGAGTTGGCACCTCCTGGGTCTCATTTAGCCTTGCTAGGTGTCTGATAGGACATCCCTTGGAAAGAAAAACCTTTGAAGTTGAATTTTTGATCAACGCCATCTGAATAATAGCTCCAAGAGAATGTTCTGCTACTGTACTATCTTTTAGTTGATCCCGAACTGTGATGCTCATTATTACCGATTTTGAACCTAGTTCTGAAAAAAACCTCTCAAGATCATCCTAGAACTAATTTTCCTCCAAATCACTTTCGTCATTTTGCATGTCAACATTCTTAGCAGCATGCTTCCTCTCTGGAAAATATTTGTTGCTATGTCCTTCAGCAACTGAGATAAGTGTCATATTAGAAATATTGTCCTCTTTGACAAAACAAGGTAGCTCCTTAAATAAATCAGTCTCCAATTCGATGGTCTGTTTGGAAACATTATGAGATTCATCAAATAATTATTATATAGTTTTTTTTCTTTCCTTACAAAGAGCTTCTTCCAGTTGTATCCGATGAGCTTCCTTAACATCTGTAGCCTTTGAAATCAGGAACTCTACTGTTGATTTGTACTTTTGTAATCCTTTGTCATGAAACTCATCATGAGATGCTAATGTTCTTTGAAATTATTCTTCTTTTGCAGCTGTAGCAACACTAACCTTTATCGACTCTTTCTCATAAACTCTCTTCAGTGTTGCTAGATTGATTGTAAGGGCTGCATGTTCTCATTGTTGCCCTATAATGACCTCTTCATACTGCTTCCATTTAACATCGAACTGCTCCTTTTCTTGTGTCTGCATATGCCTTTTCTGTGTTTCCAACACCTTTTCATAGTGTGTCCTCTGCTCTTCTAGCTCTTTATGATACTGCTCCTGAAGAGCCAATATCTCCTGCTGCTAGTTATGAGCTTGATACGACCATTCCTCCCGCTGCAACTTCAATTCTTGCTGGAAATCCATTTCTTGTTGCTTCTTAATGTCATCAATTTGTTTGGTCAGGTCCTACAACATACTTGAAGTATCTCTAATGTGCAAATCATGGACATTTGGAGGAGGATGAAAATACTGAGTAGGGAAAGGTTCACTGTAAGTATTTTGTGATTGCTGGGTGGGAGGGGGGTAAGCGTGAGATGAATGTTGCCCTTCAAATTCTGGCATGAAAACAACAGCACAGCTCTGTTGAGATGACTGATATTTATAGAATGGAGGAAGACTGTGAGGAAATGGAGGATGGTGATCCATTTTAGGCACTGAATCTGCCTAAAACAAGTAGATATGAACTCAGAGTCACCAGATATGCAAAACAATGACCTCTCAAAGGTATGTAACCTGCTGGATGCATATCAGAACCAGCAAGAACTATGAAAACTATGACTTCTTGGTCCCACCGGGTGTGCCAAAATTGTTAAGGCTTAAATTTGCACCTTGTTAAACTATACAAGTTTAACAATCTTGCCTAACATGGGATTCATTTATGCATGTGGGAAATGCATAACTGGAAAATTAACATTCTGATTCTAGGCTGACTCCTATTGGATAATCACCTATAACTCTTTAAAACTAACTTAAACTTTGAGGGAAAAGAGATAGAAATTACTGAAATGAACTTGTTACTGAAATTTAAATATTGTGAACCACGTGATTCACCCAAGAGTGAGGAAACTTAAGAAGATAATGACCCTATTTTGAAACTGCGAATTCTACCACTGAAAATATAGCACTTCTATTCTATATAGGTGTGCATAAATACTTCATTATAAGGTCCTTAATCGAGTTAACAAGGAAGGGAAAAATTCACAAGAAAACCCTATGAATTCTTGGACACAAATTACAACCTGTACACAACATACTTTCCTGCAAAAAGGTAATGGCTGAGACAAAAAAATAAGGAGTTATAAACTCACTTACTATTCCTATCAATCATGCACTTTGACACATAGGCATAGAAAGAAAGAAGGCTTGAACTTGATAGAATATTGCTCCAAAATGCTGTCAATATATATTCAGTCTCCAAAATGAGTTACAAACTTCTGCATAAAATTGCCAAGGACCCAAAAACTGTCACAAAGCCTTCCTTCTGCATAATCAGAACTAACTCCAAAATGAGTGCTCCAAAACACTAAGTACACAGACCCCTTGGGTCGGATGCAACAATAAAGCCCCCAAAATAGGACTCAAACTCCCTCCAAAATGCATTAAAAAACTGAAAAAGTCCAACCAAGTCATCAACAACCTTGGTGACTCACCAAAACTGCCCCCAAAAGCCTCAAACTGCCAATAAATGACCTTAAAAACCTCCTTGAAGTGTTCAATCCGACCCCCTAAAATTTCTCCATGATCAACAAGTTCAAACTGACTTGCTCCACTTGACGCCACCTAACCCTTAGTCCAATAAAGATTTTGACCTTTTCCCCTTGGAACTATTATTGCATTTTTAAAATTTATTAATAATTAATTGATTTATAATACATCAATTAATTAATAATAATTACATAGAGGAAATAATACAATAATGGAACCACATAAAAATTAACCCACTCCACCTTAAATCTTACCAACAAAAAACCTAAAAAGGTCGGCTAAAGACATGGGCTTACATATTAATATGTTAAAACATTAATAAAAATATATGCCTGAGATAAAAAAAATCCTCCCCCAAACGATGCACTTGAAATACTTTTTTAGAATGTGGTTTTGTATAATATAAACCTAAAAATTAACCCATTCTTTCATTCGAAGCTTCTGGAAAGAGTTCGAAGCTTTGGAGAAGAAAATGAGGGTTTGGAAAACCCTATCAGTAGGCCGCCATTTGAGCACTTCTAGAGATTACCATGCATTTCCTTTACTTGAGCTTGCCAAATGGTAAGAATTGAAGTTTTATCTGACTGAGGGCCACCAGTGTCTTTGATCTTGTAGCTATTGGTTTTATTTCTCCACGGATTTTGAGCTGGTTATAGCTGGCAACATTCTGGGTTGTGTACGAGGCATGGCCGCTGGAGGAAGAAAACATGAGCTGCCAAGGGTTTGAAAGAGTTTGAATGGCGCATGGCTGTGACGGAGCCTTGTATAGGTATCTTGAAGCTTGAAATATTCAAAACTTACCTTGTTTTAAAAGCTGTGACTTTCATTGTGTGCACCATTATTTAAATTCTCTCTAATGCCTGTGAGTTCGTGAACTCTGAATCCATGCTTGTCCGTGCTAATAATATTTCAATAACTTTGTTGTAGCAGTCACTACACTTTTGCATCTTTAAGTCTCGAAATGAGCTATATTTATAATGAAAATATAACATGATTTCATTAATACTAGTTACATCTTTTTTCCACCTGATGAAACGACCGCAACTTGATAGTCATACTCATAATTTACTATTATTCAACCATTATTTTTGATTGGTATCTTCTCTGAATTCTCTTGGTTGAGGCTTCATTTTTGAGTTAATGCGTGACATCTTCATTTTTTAGATATATATCACCATAATTTTAGCTGTTACAACTCTGATTGATTGAGTAGTAAGATGTGCGGCTGATCTCTGTGATTTCTTTAAAATGAAGATAACCCTGGAAAACAAATGCTAGCTTATATAAACTTTTATGACGGATCTGTGTCTTTCCATTTGTTGTCATACTGCTATGATGACTATACTTGCTTTGATAATTCCTTGTGATCCATTTCACTTCATGATTAGCAACATTTTACTACTAAGCACATTCTTACTTGCTGCTATACATGATGTTTGATGCTCCATTCTTAATTGTATTATGTTCTGCCTTGGGCTCCTTTTTTCATAAATTTCATTGTTACTTCTGACTTATTTCTCTACTCTTGTTAAAACCCCATGATCTATATAAAATGAATCATTATTACCACGTGGTTTGATCTTTTCATCATTAGAGCTACATTATGATCCTTGGTACATTTTTCACAGCTCACTGTATCTCCTACAAATTTGATACTTCATCATTATTATTATTGTAGTTGTAGCAATGCTTTCTTGAATACTCTTGTTCTGTATCAATAACTCTTTGATTTCACCCCAACGAGCTGGGATCAGCCCTTGTGGGAGCCTCATTTTACCCCACTTACCAGGATGAAGCACGCACCTGTATCTGCACATAACACAAATAGTTAGGAAAATATTGGATCTTTCTAGTTTTGAGAGTATTTGATATTGCATAGGTAGGTGGATGAAATAGTCTTTATTCATTGCTTAGAACTTTCAAAGTTCTAACATTATTCCTTTCAAAATTTTGCAGGTTAGGGCAGCAAGCATGGAAGGGAAAAGCAGGAGTTAGCAGATAAAGAGTTGTTGCAAAGACATGCTTCAAACTTCCAGTCATTCAGGCAATGGCTGGATTCCTTTCATTCCCCTAATTATGTACTTTTGAATACTTCCTAGATTAGAAAAAAAGTAATTTTTTCATTGCTATTTTCATGACATGTGTGAACCAAAACAATACTTTGATGAATAAAACATTACATTTTCAGAAAAGATATGCATAATATTCTTTCTATGTTATGATCTTTCCTTCATTAAATATAATGATTAATCTCATAAAGTAGTTTCAAAGTTATTGCATTTATCAGAAAAACACAAAAAGTAGGAATAATCAGAATGCACCTTTTTTGCTTGAAAGCATGATGGTTCTACCAAAGATGAACCTGTAGGAATTTTTTTTGGTAACAACCATGTTTTATATGAGGTAAGTTTGTTGTGACATACTCAAAACGGGGTATGATTATATGAAGCTAAGAAGTCAGAGTTAGATTATCATACATCATATCTTATTCTTCCCTGTAAGTTGTGCTTGAATTTTATCAATCGACATGTTAAACGTGGAACCTTCATAATGCATGAGAGAGTTGTTTTTTCATTTACCTTTCTATTACAAGGGACAGTAGGATTGGTGAGCAGGAAGAATAAATTTTGTTATGGAAACCCTGTCATTTGGCCGACTTTTGGAGCTTCAGATGATCCAATGTCTTTTAGGGAAGGATGTGAAAGTGATTTGATTATGACGTGTTGGTTGCATGGATGGATCCAAACAAGTGTACCCTGAGGACGCTTCCCCCCAACCATCCCCAACGTCTCCAAGATGGGGATGCACTGAGGACAGGGGATGTAATTCTGGCATTTCTGGCAGCGCCACCCATCCACCACCATTCTGACAGAGATGTGGGGACGTCTCGGTGTCCCTAAAGGGGATAGGGGGATGAAAACACATCCCAACGGGGATAGGGGATGCACGGGCGTCTCCTGTCACAACAACAAAAAAAATGACTTTAAAAAAAAGCATCTGTTTTGATATATGAACATTGAATACCATATCATGTTAGTTGCTACTCAATATAATCATTTTTATGATGAGATACTCATACTTTTGATATCTATGACTATTATTAATAATTATTTATAGAATAGAAGTTAGAACTCTTCTATTTTCTGATTTGAGTATTTAAAGTTTTAATATTTATTGTTCAATGTTCAATGCAATGTTCAAGTATTCAATAATTCTAATTTACTATTTTAATGTTATATTGTTATACATCTTTTCATAACTAATATTTTAAGTACCACTTGCATAGTATATAGTATATAAACACCTCCCTCTCCCCGTCGATCGCCACCATCCCCCCTCGGTCCCCCGCCGTCCCTAAATTGAGGCCCCTCTGTCCCCCTGCTTGGAAATCAGTCCCCCCGTTCGGACATCCCCTAGTCCCATAGGGCGGTGTAACTATGATCCAAACCAATCCCTCTTCACCCATTTGAGCATCAAAGAGAAAACAATCAAAATTGAGCTCAAATCACTGTTAATATTTATAATGTACAAAAGAAAAAGACCACCTATCTCATCCTTCTAAATTATATTCATGTTCAGTCATTATTTAGTATGAATAAAAGTGTTAAAAGATTATCATAAGTGTATGTACATTTGTATACAATGAAGGAAAGAAAAATTATATTATTGATTTTTAAGTGTGCAAATATGACATTGGCATGCATCTAAAATATAGATGGATCTTCTATTGAAAGGCTTTAGGAGATTAAACACAAGTCGTTTACAAATTTGGCATTTATACTCTAGCTGTTTAATGAGCTATTTCCAATGGGAAACAGGGAACTTGACCATCAAATTACAAATGTGATTTCTTATTCATCAATTATTAGCACGCTTTATGATTTGTCCTTCAATCTTCAACTGTTTAATGTTCTATTTCCTTTGATTCCTTCAGCCCTTTTTTTTCAAAGGTTCTCAATTCTTTTGCTGGGCACCATAATCTTAATAAACATTAGGAAACCCTTGAACAATGAAAAATAGGGAACGTGATCACCAAAGGTTCCATTTGTTGCCGCTTGTGGAATCGATTACTGTCTTGAGTCTTGATTAATCTCCATTGCAAAAACAAATTAGATCCTGACATTTTCAGTGGTGCTCATAGGTTTTAACTTGAACAGTGGTGCTCACAGGTTTTAACTCAAAATTTGTTGAATCTGACATTAAATAAATAGCAATCCGCGTAACCTTTGCACCCAGCTGGTGTAAGGAAACTCAGGTGCGAAAACAACTTCCTACACTAATCTCTAAAGGAAAGTATTGTGCAAATTCTTTTAAATCCTTACAATTTCAGATTCGTTAACTACTTTAACAATGATATTATATCCATATACCATGCATACAGAAAAATAGACAATGACACAATGATTTACCCTGGGGAAAACCTTTCGGTAAAAAACTCCAGCACTCCAAAACCTGCACAATGTATTATCTTCAACACAACGGTTACAACACACTTGCAATGCAAGTTCTTTCAAGAGACAATCGACACACTAAGACTAATCCAGTAGCACCAGATCATACCAACAATACACTATTTTTCTATATCTGTCTGCAACCCTAAAAAATGCTCATTTCATGTGCTTTCCTTTTTAGGGCAACTTCCAAAGATAGCCGTATTAGGGTTTTACCATTCTCTGAAAAAATAGGAACCCCACGATTATGGAAGAGTGTACACTACTCAACTTTATCAGTTGCCACATGTCATTGCATGTCTTCACTCATCATTGAATCTTCTAGAAATAGCTCTTACATGTCATAGGAATCTGTCATAACCATTTCAGCCATGATCTCCTTACACACAATTCAAGATGCCGACACATCAAGTGGAGTGACACATCAACATGCTAACTAGACATGTACACTCACACTTAATTACATTATTTGCAAGAAATATATTTTACAAAACAAATAATAAGAATATGAATTATCCAAGGTTGAGACACCTTATTCCTAACAGCTGGTGAAAGTGCTACTATAGCTTTCCATGGAGAGGGGACCAAATATAAAGTAAAGTGGAAAAAAATGTCTAAAAAATAGATGTGCTCACGTGATCTCCTTTGTAAAAGTCGGCCGAATATAATTTTTTATACCCACCTTTGAAGAATATACTTCTTTGTGTCATTTGGTACATCATTTAGGGAATACCAAATAAATTAATCTTCTATAGGGAATGCCAAAAATCTATCCTTTCAATACCATAAAGTATTTGTCCTGGATGAAACAAGACCACCGTAAGATGAATACTTCATACACGGCTCTCTTTCCTACAATGTGTTAACTTTCATTTGTTATAAGGAGGGGCATTTACAGCTGCTTACTGTAATCCTATCTATAATGGCGTCTTTTGATTGCGAAAATCCCGTGGGCGAGGACAAGTAGAAGTGTCATGTGGTGATGTTTCCATTCATGGCTCAGGGCCACATCATTCCCTTCCTTCAGCTCTCCAAACTCCTTTCCTCTCGAACTAGATTCACCATGACCATCGTTAACACTCCTCTCAACATTCAGGCCTTAACACCCACCATTCAATTTGCCCGCCAAAAAGACTCCTCTCTTGACTTATGCCTAGTATAGCTCCCTTTCTCCAGTGCTGATCATGGCCTACCACCGCGTTCAGAGAACACAGATTCGCTAGCCTTAACACAGTTCCTTACTCTTTTGAAAGCATTGGAAAAATTGCAACCCCATTTCGAGAAGCTGATCCGCAAGATCTATGTAGAAGATGGCTGCACTCCTCTATGCATCATCAGCGATTTGTTCCTCGGCTAGACCCTGGACGTCGCCAACATTTTTGAAATACCCAGAATCTGCTTCCTCACCTACGGCACTTATAGCATCTTGCTTTTTTACTCTATGTGGACTCATTTGCCCCATACTAAGACCTACTCGGATGTGTTTACTCTCCCAGATTTGCCTCACATTTTGGTACACTGATCTCATGTTAGTTTGTTAACTTGGATAGCTGTCCCACCACTTGCTAACAATAATTAATTAATTATTAATTATTTGTTTGTTTGATTCCCCTAGGTGACAACTTGCAACAACTTGCAATTAATTTTTGTTTGGTTGTTGAGTTGTAATTTATCTCATCCGTTGATTGATAATTAATCTCGGCTGTTGGTTTACCAATGAGGGTAGTATAAAAGGGGGTCTAGGGGCGTTTGGAGAGACATCAATCACATCACACCAACACAAGTTGGAGAGCATTTGCAATGTTAGCAAACGAGTTTGCAGTGATAGCAAACAGTCTTGCAGTGTTAGCAAGGGTGCAGTGATAGTGTTGGGGATAGCAGTGGAGGAATATCAGCAGGAGGAGTTAGGAGATTGTCTAATTTCTGCCAGTGAGAGGCAAGGAATTTTGTATCTCTTAATTTGCTGAAGATTAATATATATTTCTCATCTGCAGTACTGGTTTTCCCTTCAAGGTTTTTCCAGGGATGATTTGTCCAAAAATATTATGTTCTTTGTGTTGCATATTTCTTTTCGTATTTTTTATTGGTGAAGTTGCAGTTGTGTTATTTTTCGATATTCAGCTGTAAATTTATTTTCAGTAGTTAAATAATCTTTATGAGATAGGAGATTAATAATCAGTGACTGCAATAGGAATTTTCACATG
>MU228319.1:404842-464207 GCA_018584345.1 Thuja plicata | reverse complement strand
TTGTATCTCTTAATTTGCTGAAGATTAATATATATTTCTCATCTGCAGTACTGGTTTTCCCTTCAGGGTTTTTCCAGGGATGATTTGTCCAAAAATATTGTGTTCTTTGTGTTGCATATTTCTTTCCATATTTTTAATTGGTGAAATTGCAGTTGTGTTATTTTTCGATATTCAGCTGTAAATTTATTTTCAACAGTTAAATAATCTTTACGAGATAAAAGATTAATAATCAGTAACTGCAATAGGAATTTTCACATCTCAGCTTCCCACTCACATAAAAATGGCAACAAGAAGCGATGGGTGGAGCTTATTTCATACTCGCCAGATATCCCGCAATTTGCGCAGCTGGGGAATTGTCCGCAATTCTTTCGAACAGCTCGAGCACGACCATTTGGAACACCTCAGAAAATCCACCGGCAGACCTGTCTGGGCGGTTGGCCCTGTCCTCCCACCACAATTTCTCTCTTCCACTCCATCTCATGCTATCGGATCTCAATTATTGCAAGGTAAGGAAGCGGAGAGCGATGCAATTTCCTGTTTGCGATGGCTTGATTCTCAGAATCCTTTGACTGTGCTCTATATTTCCTTCGGCTCGCAGAACACGATCTCTGCGTCGAATATGAAAGAACTGGCACTGGGTTTGGAATCAAGCAGGCAACCCTTCATATGGGTAGTACGGCCGCCGCTTGGCGTACCTTTGACTGCGGAGTTTTCCTCAGAGTTTCTTCCGGATGGGTTTGAAGAGCGAATCAAGGCCAAAAATTAGGGATTGATTATTAAAAAGTGGGTGCCTCAGTGTGTGATTTTACCCCATCCTTCGACCGGAGGATTTGTGAGCCATTGTGGATGGAATTCGACGATGGAGAGTCTGAGCCAGGGCGTTCGCATGATTGGATGGCCCATCGCGGGAGAGTAGTATTTCAATTCGAAGCTTCTAGAAGAGGAGGTCGGCGTGTGTGTGGAGATGTGCAGAGGAAGTGAGGGAGAAGTGGGGAAAGAGAAGGTGGAGAGGACGGTGAAGATGGTGATGTGTGAAGAGAAAGGCAGCCGGATAAGAGAAAGAGCTGCGGCCATGAGAGATGCTACCAGAAAAGCAATAATGGACGGTGAAGATGGGACCGAGAAAGGCTCATCTATGCATGACTTTGACGACATGATACAACATATTCTTACCACGTCTTCTCGGTCTCTATCCTTTGTAAAACTTGACAAGCATTCAAACTCTTTTAATGCTTAATTGTTGGACTTAGGAGGACTTGAATTTGAGATTAAATGATGCGAGTGTTGAGTAAGATGCATTTGAAATTCATTAATTAAATTGGATATATTATTTATTAGTTCCTTTTAAGGTAGGAATACTTATGAAGTTTTGTTTTTATTATTAGTTGTACCAATCATTACATTGAATTAAACAACTTGGAACAAAAGTCTATAGTTGACATTTTCTTACATTTTTCAAAATTTGAAATACGGTTTTTTTTTTCTCTTTTCCTATTGGCTTAAACTATCAACAGTGCACAAAAATAAATTTCAATTTTAATAATAATAATAATAATTTTTTTATGATGTGACAGTTTTTGCTTCTTTTTCATCATAATAATCTGTCATTATCTAGTCAATCCATATAGTGCATATTTGAACAATTGATGAAGTTTTTGAAATCTTTATATATATTTTTATTTCTATAGAGTCAATGATATCAAAAGAGATTTCCAATTATTCAATGCCCAATTACATCAGATTGAATGCATCCTTATCTCTTGAGCCCTGCAATGAAAGTTCTATCAAAACTAGATTCATGAATGTTTTGAAGCACCACCTAGGGTGTTTTTAGAATTTCTTTGCAAAGAAGATCAGAGAGTATGATTCCAATCAACTATTGAAAGAACATTTGAAGAGGCTTCCTGCCATTCAGCTTGATATAAAATTAGCTCAGGTATGTGTGTGTAACGCAAGTTGATTAATCTTGGCATTCTATCTTTCTATCACATTTTTTATTTCATCTTATAAACAGAAACTTTAGATTTTAATCTATCAACCCGAGTCTCCAAAGAATTTTGAAATCTGGGTAATCTTGTCACCATGAAAGCCTGCAATGCTTGGGTTATATCAGAATAGTCCCATTAACATTTTGTATGCAAATATGGTCTGAAAGGGTTGTTTATTTGTTAAATTAAATACTGGGTATTCAAATAAAGTTACAGGGATATCTCGCCAGTGGTGTGCTTGAGAAGTGTCATATACCCAGTATGAGTGGGTAGGCTAGCGGTGTTGACTAACACCCATCATTTTTTATTAAGCATGATTTCTAACTTATTTTCTGTTGTCGACTCTTTGGGGGACTTAGTTTATTAAGTTTCGTTGTTCTTTAAAGCATAGTATACATGGATAAAATTTGAGATATCAATATTTTTTTTCTTTCATTTTATGAGAGGCTGATCTGACTACAGAATCCTCTTTTCTGCTATTATGTTCTTGATATCACACAGAGGGAAGAAGATTGTTGTCCCTTCTTATTTCATGTTTCCAAAATAAGTTCTTTGTTGGCGATAATGGTAGGTTCTGATTTTCCTTTAAAGACCAAAAAATTTGACATGATTGATGCCATTTATATTTAAAGGCTCTTGCACTGTGAGCATCAATTTTCTTGCAGTCTGGACTTCACTCTCAAGAGCTTGACATCTGGTTCACAGGGTAGTCCTCTATATGTGTTCTCCCAATCTATACAACTTCTTCTCTCATACAAGCCTAACATGACATGTATTCTAATCTCCAATGCTAAAATTAGCCCTCTCACATAGACAAAGCATGATAAATTGGCTATGCCCTTCAACTAAAAAAAGAACTACAGTTAAAGATGCCACCGATCTGATTGAAAATTATTCACAAAATCAAATTTGTGGAACTTTCAAGCAAATACAATTGGAAGTGTAAAGCCAGACTCTACAAACTTTTCTTGTCCTCCTTGCCTTTACCAAAACGTCTTTGCTTGTCCTCCTTGCCTTTTCCTAAACTTAAGCTTTGGAGCAGAGTATGGGGATCTATCAAAGCATAAAGGATGAAACAATTTTGTTAGATGTTGTAGTTGCAACTGCTCCAGTATGCAAAATGTGGAAGCATAAACAAGGGGTAAAAACTGATCTGAGAATACATTTCACATTTTTATTCTATTCTCAAGTTTCTCTCATTTGTCTGAGCATTCCTATGGTGGAGTTACACCCAACTGGGGATTGATATCATGATAAAATCTAGAAAGATAATAGAAATACAAAGACAAAAATAAAAATTTCCAATTTAAATCAGATAGTTTTAACCATAAAATTTACCAACAATCAAACCCATGACATAAGAAACCATGCCCACACTGCATCAAAACATGAAATCTAATTTTGCACAATTAAATTGGTACAAACACAAAAACTAAAATTTATTATTCAGGAATAGATTTGTATCAATATACAACTAGCAATAAGGCTAGTTGTTGCTTTGACTTAGATTAAGACTCATACCTGGATCATGTGCTGCTCTTGTAATGGTGAAAACAGAGTTTTGAGAAGATTAACTAAATAAAATATAGAAAATATATATTGTCAATACCATTGACAAACACGACCTTCCCAACAAACAAAAACTCTTTGATAAGATAGCCTTTTCCTGCTCTTTTTGATGCTCTAATTTGCGTGCTTGACAACTATGAACATACACAACATTTGGTATTTTCAGGAAAGGCTCTTACTAAGCATTTCTGATACTACCAACCATTAACCATTATTCATTTTGCAAAAACATGGCAGTAGATAAAGTATGAGTGGCATGGTAAGTAATGCATGCAAGACACATATACATGACAACTGGTGAGCAATAATTATAGAAAAATTAGATTTAGATTAGTGTGTAGAAGATGTCCAAAATAATAGTTAAAAAAAAAGAAATTAAAATATAACCCCTATTCGTATTATAAAATCAAGCACATTAGAATATGCTTTCCTTAACAAGGAAATGCTAAATATTTTATATTTTCTATGGCTCACATGCAGGAATTCTCAGAAGGAAATTAAACATAAGGCGTAGTTTTCTTGTGAACCTAAGGTGTCAAGGCAGACCACTTAAATAGAATTTGAAATACATATAAACCATTATTCATCCTGCAAAAAGGTTGCACCCAATTAAGCATGAGTGACATCTTGATATCTTCAATATGATATCTTGATACTCCACAAGACTTCTCTTACTAATACCACTTATGTTGTGCTGATAATCTTTCAACTTAATCAATCATCATTGTGGAAGCACTACAATCTATAAACTCAAACTTGTAGGATGCAATCGTTATATGAAATGGATGTCTTCGATATTCAGATCTACAACATATGAAACTTCCAATTTGCTATGATGAAGTATCTCTTGCTATCTCTGATGTTTTTGAATTGCGCTATAACTATACTCCAATCTGATTAATTTTCTGGTAAATTTGGTGGCCAGCTTTTCTTTGATATAAGTCGATTGCATGAGGGATTGGATACTATTCCATTGATAGTTACCAATATAAATAAGTACCAATCTGAAAATAGAGAGAGATTGTATGTATCTAAGTACTGATTTCTTATGAATTTGGTTCCGATGAGGGGAAAATGTTATCGCTTAGCTATGTTGATTTGAATATGAGAATTTATATCAATCTAGATATGGGAGTTTATCTCAATTTGAAAATGAGAACTGAATTAGATCAGGTTGTCCGCTATTTCAGACTCTCCTGATCGAGTGCTATCATTCTACTCCCCGGATGAGCTTCGATCTCCTTAAATAAATGTAACATGGAAACTCTTTTTGTATTATTTAATCAATTAGCAATCACACCTCTTAGCACCGTTCCTTCACAAATCGATGAGTAATTAGCCATTGAATATAATCCTCTTGCTGCAGTGATTAGGGTATGGGTTTAGTTGATTAATTTGACTTACCGTATAATTGCATTCAACCTTTATGACCCAAAGTCTGCTCATGATACTACTCACTGCTCGCAATCATTAGTCTATCATCATTAGATGTGGTATGGGCTTACGTTTATGCCTCATACTGCGACATGTTTTGGATCGACGGATTGTTTTAGTTATATGTATGGTGCTTGGCGTTAGATACTCATCTAAGTACGCCATCCTGGTTCATTTTTCCCATTTGATATATGATGATCAGAATCAACGAATATATCTGAAATAGATGATTAGAAATGTGGCTTTATTCGTATTGCACAATAAGCATCTTGATGTATCAACTTCAATGAGTAGGTGTGACGAGTTTGTCGTCCAAACCATATTATATAGGAAATCAAAGAATATTAGTTATTACATCGTTCTAAAAAATTTGGTATTTCATTAAAATATATGATTCAATATATTACTGATATCCTTAAGCATTATAATCATTGTGTTTCTATTATTATCTTAATTATATATTACATTTAATAATACTATCATAGTTACTCATTAATATATTCCTTTTGAGAATGTTACATAGATCTTCCTTTTGTTGCTGGATAAATATAGAAGCATTATATAGAGTCTTCATCTGACGATAAATGTAATTCTGAAGTATTGGATGTGTAATAGACTCTGATACCTCATTTAGGTTTCCCATTAAATTATTGTTAGAGAATTCAAACATTATTCTATGTGCCTCTTTTTGCCCTTTTCCGTTTTAAAGGCTGTAGCATTCTATATTCAACTGCCCCTTCTCTCTTTTGATATGACAAATTCAGAATATCCAAGATTATTAGAGTATATTTTTTGCGCATGTTGTAAACATATATTTTTCTTCTGGTACTATTAGCTTTCAGTCGACTCAAGGAACAATAAGTGTACTCTAGGTTATTTTACTAAATAGTTAAATTCTTTTTAAGATTTTTTGTCTTTCACAATTGGTTGATAGAATATTAAGGTTTAATGCCGCTCTTTAACTTATTTTGATATAAACAACTGAAATTGATGTATGGAATATTTCGAAGCACAACTGTGCGATGTACAAGCAACAAACAATAAAAATGAGTTGAGCACATTGGGTGAGTAATATAAACACTCTATGGATCTCCCACAGAAGAATTTATATAGTTACACTAAGTTCTAGATACCTCAAATTGCTTATTACTACTCCAAAATATAGGAAAATATAAAAATTTAATATCTTTTTACATTTGTCCTGCATAAGAAAACAACATAAAGCAAGGACACAAATCGTCAAAGTTCCTACCAAAGTTAAATGTAAGTTGTTGAAAGCTAATGAGTAAGAAATTGTAGCAATTGAAGTTTTAATTTTGGACACGAAATAAATTATAGAGTAGCAAATGTTACAACATGAAATTAATAATATATAGTATTTCAATAAGATTAGATGTCAATGAAGCGTATTGGAATTTTGTGTCCTTTAAAACCAAAATACAAACACCAAATAAAAAATGGAAACAATTCATGCACCAAGCAACAAAAACCTGACATAAGTTCGAAACCTCAAAAAAATGTACTTGGTTGGGTCATTTCAATCCGCTAAAGAAGTACTAGTCACTCGTTTATTGGATAACATATTTCATCACGTGTGTTCCCCCTTTTCTTGTTGTTGTGTTCAATGCATCTTTGTGTTCTATAATGTTTAGAACTTCGTAGGGATCATAGTAATTGTTTTCTAACTGGAACTATAGTCAACTTAGAAAGGCCCTTGAAAGAGTGAAATTATGATAATCTTGAATAGTAAATTCATATAAACTCTATTGGACATAATGCATTGTATAGGCTCAACAGTTGTTAGTGTGTTACACATGTCATGTTAACAAATTCCCTTTTGGGTCTGAATTCCTAAAGCACATTGCATTTTGTGATTAAATTGTACATGACATTTAAATACCAGTTCAACCTTGTGTGCATGGCAACATGAGAGCAACACTATCTGCATACAAATAGTTGTCACTTATCTAGTCTCTTGAAAGAATAGAATAGTTCACTTTGGAAAACAATGGCTCCTCTTGTTAATGTCATTAGTGTACCATATCGAGGTGTTATTATATTCATAGAAATGTACCTTATACTTTTGCTACTCATCGTTGTTAAGGATACACACCTATTTCTCACAATATTGACATGCAATGTGGTACTTTTCTTCTACTACTTTTCATAATTCAGTGTGCACTATATAATGTTATGCCACAGAATGTGATTATTATTCATGAAAAAATAGGACACCATCAGTTGTGTGCATCGATGATTGTACTGTATCACTTGAACATCCAAGTAATGATCATCATACAATTTCCAAATAGACGAATACAATTATAGAAATTGCAGATTTTGAGTATAGTTATTTAGTGTCAACCACTTTTTAAAAACAAACTTTCTTGGGATCTTGAGCTATGGAATCAAGTTCCCTTGAATTAAAAATTGAACAAACTAATGTTGGAGTAGACATTATAGTTGTCCTTGTGAATATGTATACATGAAGTAAGAAATCCAAAAACAGTATGGACACACTGCTAGAGCAATCAAGTTTTGAAGATTCTTTGAAAGAAGAGCAGTTCAGACACCGGCTAAAGTTGAGTGCCAAGAGTTTTAGATGTTTAAAAAATCAAAATAGATATAAAGGTGTTAGGAAATATCTGTGGGGTCATTATGCTGCAGGATTAAGGGACCCTAAATGTAAGCAACATTGATGGCTTGGAACATTTGACACAACTGAGGAATCAACTAATGCTTATGATAAAGCTGCAAGATCCATGAAAGGAGTCCAAGGAATCATAGGTTTTGAATCGGGTAACTCAATGCCATGTATTATGTCCAAACATGCTATATTTTCATCATCGAGAGTACAATTAGCTTCTAAAGTACAACCACTTGTGATTCAAGCAACAAAGATAACCCAAAATCCACCATTTGACTGTCTATGCACAAAGTCAGGGAAAGCACTAGAAAAAAGGATGATTTACCAGAAAGTAATTATAGATATTCAAAGGAGTCTATGCTAGCAGAGACAACCCAAAACAAAAACACTTGTATTCAAAGTCCGAGCAGTTGGACCAAAGACTACTTGGAAAATTTCACTATGGAAAGTAGTGGTGGTGCTCAAGTTGCACTGAAATTTCTTGATCATCAAAAGACCCGTGAAAAATAATATTTTGAACAACTACACCAACATAGACTCTATTCAGAATCAGTGCACTGCCCCTGATTATAACTACAACATTCCTTATATCTCAAGTGAACCTACTCACACAATTTCTAGTTTTTATCCTTGCAAAACCACTTTGTCTCACTGCATGAGGAGTGGCTACCTCACTACTTTAACTGGTAATACCACTTGCACAATTCCAACCAACTCTTTTGAGCCACTTGCATCAGGTCTATTCAACACAGAACACAAAAAAATCTATTCAAATGACACTTATCCATGTGCAGATTTACTTGACCAAATAGCACAAGAATATATTTCAGTCTCAAATATCAATAATCTAGATCGAATAAACAACAAGACTCATGCAAACCATGATACCACTCAGTACATGCTCAATGCAAGAGCTTCTCCATGCAATGCTAGTCATTGCACATCGAAATTTTCAACTGTACAGTTGTAGACAACTTGATAGATATGCAGATGGAGTGGCGATAAATGAATGGATTCACTAGTATGAACTTTAGAACCATCTCATGTTTACATGTTTTTCTTATCGCACTTAACTATGATAATAGTAGAAACCAATAGATTAGTGAGAAAATATTTAGCCTTTCATTGTATTGCTACGCAAACAACCAATTTATTTAAAACTACAGTGTATATAATGCTAGACCTAATTGTAATTCTGTGTCAGGTGTTCCTTTTTCTTCTGAATACAACATTCTTTCAAACAAGATCCACATGTTCAATCATGTTCCAATGATGGAAGGCGTGTTTGCAACTCACCAGTTGAACACTTGGGCTTCCACTGAAAATCTTCTAAGTGCTAATTGTGTTCCCAATGACCATGTTACTAGTGCGGCCATTACAGGACAACACTGTGAAATTTGTTCACATATTATAGGTTATGTGCAAGATCTAAAGACTAGACTGCACAAAATAGATAAAAGTATGGAGCTTATGATGAAGTGCAATGACAACTTATGCACAAGTTTTACAACATCTTCTTGATTTATTTGGGTCTTAAGTTAAACACAAGAGTGTTAAAAAGGAACCATGAATCTTTTGATGAAATGTAATGGTAGATCATTAGAAAGTTAACTTCCAAAATGTATCTAAGTTGATTTCAAGCACTCTACAGTTTGCATTGGGTTTGCAAATGTAACATTGAAAACATGAAACATTTTTTAAAATACTTGCTTGTATTTCTGTACTAGGATTGGAAAAGCAAGATTTAAAACATGTAACTATTTTTAAAATGGAAATTTTGAAAATGTATCTAAGTTCCATGTTAAAAACTCTTAGTTTGCATTGGGATTGCAAAAGAAAATTTGAGAAAATGAAACTATTTGTAAACACTTTCTCGTATTGTTGCACTAGGATCGCAAAAATTAGATTTAGAACATGAATCTATTTTTAAATACTATCTATTTGGGTATTGCTAGTGTTCAATCTCTTCTCTATTTTGTAGGCTTCTATTGTTTACATTTTTCGTCATGTCTTTCTTCTTGAAGATCTACTCTCTTTAATCAAGGTTTTGGCTCCCTTCAAAAATTGTTCGCGTGGTAATGAAAACCATTTCCTACTCTGAATCTTATCTAGCTTTTAATACTTCACTGGAATTCCTATAATTCCTGCCGATTTTGCTTCTACCAAAATGCATTTCCCTTTGACAGGAACTTTGACACTTTGCATCCTTGTTCTGTAGGGACTACAAGTACCATCCATTAAATCTATATCTTTGTGTTTGTGGTGTTCCCTCCTGTAAGTAGGGAATATGATTTTTTCAAAAGGATCAAGATGACAATTTTTAAATGATCTTTTGTTTAGTCAAGAAGTCATTATTATATGAGTATTTTGAGTAATTGTGAAATTTCAATATAACTTTTACTGTAAAAATCTTGTTTCTAGATAGTTCTATAATTATAAAAAACTTTTAATTAAAAAATTAGTAATTTTTTTAAACGATATATTATTGCATTTATCATTAGTACAATATATTATTTTATTTATAATGGGTTGGGTCCCTTCTCAATTTAATCTAACAAAAAATAAGATATTATTGTGAATGACATATCATTAGTGATTGAAATTGCATAAAGAAGTTTTGGTTGGGCTATGCACATAAGATTGTATTATGTATTATTGCTTGGATTTGATTGTGTGTTGATTTTTGCATCAACATTTATCTATATAAGTGTTAACTAATCTAAAGACATTCTATATGTGAAAATAGAATATCTAATTTCAAATATAGAGCTAACTAATTGCAATACCTTTTATGTTTGTAAAAATGAAATAGCCAACATGAAATAAATTTCCATGTTCTTTATGTTAGATGATGCAATCCATTTTTAACAATTTTACTTAGTGAGTTTAGTTTATGCTCTATGCATATTATACATTGTCTATTTACAATTTTGAGAATTTTTAATGGTTAAAAATATATTTGAAACAATATATTAAGAACATTTGTACCTAAATTCAAATTTTTAAGAGGTTATTGAAACCTACACACACGGAATAATGACATTTCCAATATAAAGAAAAGACAACATTTTTAATAATTAAAATATCAAAATAATAATTATATTACAATGTTGTCTAAGCTTTTCACTTCATTGCTCATAAATAAATTGCAGTAACTAAAATTATTAGTAAAGTATGAGTACTTTTCTCTAAACAAATATAGTTTAATTATGATTTTGAATGATTAATTTTTTTCTTCTATAAATAATTAGTTACTTTTTTTTTTTGTAAAATTAAGATATAAACTTAAATAACTACAGATGCCTAAAATCAAATTATTAACATTGTATATCCCTTCTAACCTTCATATTCTATAAAATCTTTAGAGTAAACAAGTTTATTCAATTTCAATTACTAGTATCTTTTTCTTAAGAAATCTTAGACTTATAAAAAGAGTGGCTTATAACTAAAGTAGGACATCCAAATAAATTGTACAACATGTTTAGAGGTTGCATGTACTGTTTCAAATCTACAAAATGTAATTACCAACAAAATATACACTAGGTATTCTACTATACACAATAACTTGTATAGTTGAAAATCTTCCATACCAACACTTGAACATCTTTGGTGATGTAAAAAATTATGTATACGTTTTGAAAATGAAATAAAATATATTATATATTGATGTAGGAGCATATTGGGTTCTTTGGAAATCTTGCATCAACCAAAACTATTTCCTTTTAGTTTTGTTCCTACTTTTCAATTTTTGTGTTTTGTGTGGCGTTCCTCCCAGTTGGCTCCTTTGTTCATGCAGACCTTATGGCATGTTTTGGACATCATGTAGAATCTATGTCTGGGTTCGTATCTTGACTTTTTCTATCTTGGTGGAGATTTCTTGAGATTTTGGGTCAGACCTATCTGTTCTTGGCGCTAATAGCTCAATCTGAGTTTTCTGGTCTTGCAGAGCTTTTCCATGGCTTGCAGATCTATTTGACGCATTGTTTGATGATCGTGTGGTCATGGCCAACCTACTTGTGTGTTCACACTTCATTCCATATCAATTTGGAGGTGTTCTTTATGATTTGGGTCTTGTCCTATTTTATGCATGTTATGTTTCTTTCATCTTGGGGAATGTGATCTTCCCTGGCCGACTTGTGGCTTGTGAACTTATATATATTGTAGCCTTTGTTATTTTTTAGGTAGCTCTTAGTAGTTAGTCTTTTGGAGGTTAGCATCCAGTATGGATGTGGATTTCTATATGTAATTAGGCATGTGTGCCTTAGAATGTAAGGTGACATGTTGATGGGAAAATATGATGTAAATATTATTTCTTTGATAATGTGAATGTGGGATTTTGCATGTTTCTAGTACATTGTTGAGTTCTTATGATTCTTGAGAATTGATTCTTCTGTGTTGACTCTTGCTGAATAGTTTGGACCATCTCCATTGTGGAAACTCCTACCATGTCTACATTAGATGGTATCAGAGCGAGATTCATTCTTGTGATTGCAAAGCATTGTTCCTGAGCTTGTGAAGACCTATATGGCTTGTTGTGGTGTGGAAAAATGTGGATCTGGCTGGCGATTGCAGAGGATTTGTACAAGGATGGATCAAAAGAAATTTGTTGATGGTTATGAACCTTGGAATGGGTTGTGTTCCTTAAGGCATCTCATTGGTGGATAGATCACCTGATTGAGGTAGGCTATGAGAATGTTCAATAGATCATTGAGTGAGAGGATATTGCAATCTTGTAGTCGTATCACTGAGATGAGGCATATGCACTATGAGAAGTATGCACTATGAGAAGAGAGAGATGTCATTGAGTAGGATGAACCCTAGAAGTGTATAACATATGATTGAAGACCTTAGAGATGAGATGAGGACTGAGATCCAAAACACATTGGTTGGTTTGCAAAGGAATCTTGAACTTGAGAGTGAGTATGAGGAGGCTACTAGAGAGTTGAAGATGTTGAGTTTTCACTTACTGATCAAGAGGTGGATTGTTTGGCCTGTTAGAAAGATAATTCAAAGGAGGAAGAAGCAAGCTAGGATTGCAAAAGTAAAGGAGGTAAGCACGCCTGTAATTGTTTTTGACATTAGGCATGAAAGTGATTTTGGAGGACAAAGTAGTTGAGGTAGAAGTGGTTACAGATGAGTTAATTGAATCTGATGAGCAGGTTAAGAAATGTCTTATTGTTGAGATGGATAATGAGATTGTTGATTTTGGGGATGTTGACATAGTTGAGGTTGGGAATAAATTTCCTTTGGATAAATCTGATAACCTAGTTAAAGGGTCTAATACTGTTGAATACAATAGTGAGGGTAATGTTGTTGATGACATTATTTTTGGTAAGTATGAGAATATTTTTGATAGGGTTTTCATTGGTGATGATGATCCTATTACAGATAGAAAATTGCAGACTGAGATGTTTCAGTTAGATGTTGATTTGTTATAGAGATCACAGGTAGAGGGTGTAAAGGCCAAAACATGTACTTCTTGGTTAATGTTGGTACTAATCAAGTCATTTTTATGGAGGAAGTTTGTATTGCATGTGTTGTAGTGCATGAGGAGCAATATTCCTTTGTTGAGAACCCATATTTGAGCATGAGGAAGGACATACCAAGAGTAAAGATGAAGGTTGAACTACAACATAGGTGATAATGATAAAAGATGAAGTATGGATGAAGGATAAAGGTGGTGGAGCGAGTAAGGATAATGAATTCATTACATGGGGTCTTCACTTAAGGTGCAATACAATACTAGATGCATTCATATTGCGGGGTTTCAAATGGGCAAAAAATGGGGGCAATATATTACCTAAATAGGGGGAGGGGGGTTTTTTTTTGGGGCGTGGGGTGGNGGGGGGGGGGGGTGGTGGTTTATATAGGATAATGGGTGTGGGAGGTATTGGGTGGGTATTGTAGTGGATTTATAAAAAAAGAGTTTGAGGCAATGTTTTTCAAAAAAGGGGGATTCTTTAGTATGACACAAACGCACATGCTATGATTTAGGTTCACTTTAAGTGAAGACCCATGATTGATTGTTGCTGATGGATTGATGGTAGAGAGTGCTCATATGTATGATAAATGTAAGTTGCTGAAGATAACAAGAGGGTTTGTGAAGAGGAGTGCAAATCTTGTGTGTAGTTGTGTTGCTATTCAGTTTGGTTTTGCCTGCGATTTTTTTAGCTGGTCTATTTTAGTGTAGATGATATTGAGATCAGGTTTGGAAGTACAAAGGATTTTTATTTGTAGGTTGATATCCTTGAACCTGAGGATAGGGAAGCTGAAAGTAAAAATGAAGCATATCGATGATCTGTTGCTAGATTTCTTCTAGAATCAAAGTGGGAGGCTCACTTTTCAATAAATTTGGGTGTCTGATGTAGGGGCATCTTGGGTTGTCTGGAAATCTTGCATCAACCAAAAATATTTCCTTTCAGTTTGTTCCTACTGTACAGTTTCTATTTTTTTTTTGGCATTCCTCCCAGTTGGCTCATGCAGACCTTATGGTATGTTTTGGACATCATGTGGAATCTATGTTTGGGTCCACATCTTGATTCATTCTAGCTTGGTGGATATTTCTTGAGATTTTGGGTCAGACCTATCCGTTCTTGGCGCTAACAGCTAAATCCCTGTTTTATGGTCTTGAGCTAAGATTTTTCGTGGCTTGAGGATTTGTTTGGCACATTTTTTGATGATTGTGTGCTCATTGGAGACCTCCTTCTATGTTCACACTTCATTCTATATCAATCTGGAGGTGTTCTTCATGATTTGGGTCCTATCCTATTTTATGTACGTTATATTTCTTTCATCTTGGGGAATGTGATCTTTCTAGGCCGACTTGTGGCTTGGAAACTTATACATATTGTAGCATTTTTTCTTTGTTTAGGTAGCTCTCAGCAGTTAGTGTTTTGGAGGTTAGCACATAGTATGGATCTATATTTCTATATGTAGCTAGGCATGTTCCTTAGAATGTAAGTTGGCGTGTTGTTGGGTAGAGGCAGATGTGATGTAAATCTTGTTTTTGTGATAATGCGAATGTTGGATTTTGCATGTTTCTAGTACATTGTTGAGTTCTTATGATTCTTGAGAATTGATTCCGCTATGTTGACTCTTGCTCCATAGTTTGGACCATCTCCATTGGGGAAACTCCTGCCATGTCTACGTCATATATTGTAATTTATTATTGTGCAATTTCCAACTTGATTACTCATATTTAATAATTATAATTGACATTAAACCCATATTTAGTGTTGAGTTAATATGTAGTTAAAAGCACTTTTTTCTTGGTTTTAGAGAGATTAATTGGTTGATGCAAATACATTTTTTTGGAGTATCATAAAATAGAGACTTGGAGTCATTAAAATAACACAACAAGATCATTTATATAAAATAATTTAAGCAATTATTCTCTTTAGAATTGCATAAATCAATTATTTTATTTAGAATTGTATTAATGATGCTTCTAATTATGTCTAGTCTATCTAAATTTAGTAGTTTGGAATAGCTATTTATGAAGGTGGATTTAGAGTTTGTGGTGCAGAGACAATTTTGTTGTAACCTTGAATAGGTTCAAACCTATTTTTAAAAGTAGAAAAACCTTAAATATTCTTGTCTTGAGGTGACAACTATAATAGTATTTATTGTCTAAGAGTGACAATGGCATTGAGCAATAACCATTATGTAGAAATGCATGTAGTGCCATAAATTATTGAAGTGACATCACTATGTAGCAAACTCTCAACCTACTTTCACCACATATTCTTCACTACATTCACTTCAATCTTGTTTCTTTACACACCTTTTTAGGGTTTCAAGCTTGTCGATAATTGATGTTGACTAATAATTTGGTTCTAGCATGGCTTTGGAAATATAGCACATCATCACCATCATTAACCTCCTTGTCGTGTGAGACCTGATTGGCTATTCATAGTTTTAAGTTAAAAGTTAGTTTCCCTTTTTAGTTTAGTTAAGAGGTTATGTTATTCCTTTTGTTCTACCAATGAATAAGTCAATGCATGGTTAATGCATTATCCTTTCCTTATTTCCTTTGTAGTCTTAAGAAGTTTTGATGTAATACAATGCCAATTCTAATATGTTCAACAAGCCATTCTTTTTTACCAGTCTTAGTTTCTACATAGCTTATGTGTTGAAAACACAATTAAAATTTAGACTCTATATTTTGAAAGCTGCAACAATTAAATAATTTGTATTTTATTTTTACTCTTGTAATAAAATCAAAGAATTGTGTTGCGAACTTTTCCTTTGTTGAAATCTAAAACCATATGATTAATTTTTCATGTTTGATTTTCGCTCTTTTTTTAATTTACTGACATTATTATTGGTTTATAGATAGAGATTTTTCATAATTAAAATTTGGTAGTAGAGAAAATGTTTATTTTGGGATAATTTTTTTCTATTGGAATTTTACCAAAGTTTATCATGTCAAATTCTAACAACTTTCCCATCCCTTAATTTGACAGAGATGAGTATGATGCTTTTCTTTTGTTATGGAGGGAGACTCAAAACTTATTATTGATCATTTAAAGAGAGAGGCAAGCTTCTCTTGCGACTTGAGAAGTCTTATAGAGGATTGTAAAAGAATGATGACAAGTTTGTGCATCCTCCATACTCGTAGAGAAGGAAATAAAACTATGGATTTTATGGCTAATATGGGTTGAATTTTACAAAACATGTGCTTCATTCCTTCAACTAGTTCCCTCAAAGGCTAAAGGAGCTTTTAGAAAATAAAAGAAGATAGAAGATTTCTTATGAGTCCTAATTAATACAAAAATATGGGGAAAAGGGTGGTTATTAGTAAGAAGCCCAATGATACTTTGAATAAGAAGTGAAAATGGAAAAGACAAGGAGAAAGTGTAATCTTACTTGACTATTTTTTCTCTCTAAGAATGAAAGAGGAAAAGTATTTTACCCTTTTCAAATTCAAAAAAAAGGTGCCAAATGAAGAGTAATAAAAAATGAAAAATAGTATTAATAACACTAGTCATCTGGTTAGAATCAAAAAGTGAAAAACATAAAATAAAAAATTAAATCTTGGGTTGAATAAGTATAAGGGCATTAACTATGATTACACTTGTAATCATGGAAAAGAAATATATAACACTTTTGATAGAATACACATTTGGCATCACGTGCAAAGGAATTTGTCAGGTGGAATAAATCAGAACAAGAAAAAGATTAAAAGATCGACAAACTTTGACACAAATGCAGATGACATCATGATGGTCGAGTTGTATCAAGAATGTCCCTTCAATAAACTGGGAGATCAATTTAACATCATAATTGGTAGGTATTATTGTTCGTGACTTTGTTGTCCTTGATGAATCAACACTAACTGGTTATAAATCTATTAGATGATTAATGGATTGATGATTAATGGTGTTGGAATGACTATGGAAATTTGGGACTGAGAGGGGAGGGGTGAATCAGTACCAGAAATTTTTTTATAACTGAAACTGTCTAAAACCATATAATGCTGCTTGTTGTTTACCGAATTCAATAACTTGAAATAAAAAGAATGTAAAGCTTATAAATCATATCATCAAAAAATTCAAGCAATAGAACTCATAACTCCATGATTTTGTTTACGCAGAAATCCTTGGTTAGAGGAAAAAATTGCGGTGGGGATGATACCCACAACCTTCACTAAGTACAGTATAAAGGGTGATTGGTTAGAGATTACAATGTTTAGCCATTTTGATAGCTTACACAGTTAAGAGTATACAAAGACTTGTTAGGTCTACTTGATTAAAGGATTTTACAATCTCTACACTTAGAGATGTACCCTGTTAAAGGATTTACAAATATAAAATCGGTTAAGATCTACCCAGTATTGGGATTTATAGCTCTCAATACAATATTAGTATAAAAAAATCTATAATGTCTTCTATATTGCATCAAAAACAAATCTTGATCAAACTCTATGTGCTCTAAAATTTGTGTTACCTCAATCTCAAACTGTAATACTGCTCGGATCTTCTATGCTATAGCTAAAAATCTGCCCGATGCTCTTTGCTCTGCTCTTTGTTCTTCAACTAACTCCTTTAACTTTCACTAACAATACCAGCCTCTTCTTTGTATTATCACTCTGTTATGTTTTGTAAATCATCCATTAAATATAAGAGTTATTGCCTCTTAATCTTATGTGTTAGGTTGCTATGATTTGTTCGTAACCATTATATCTTATTTTCCACTCAATGACTATGTCACTTTTGCCTTTGTACTTGGTGTTTTTCTTAGAAATAACAAAATTTCATTAACTCCTTAATCTTCTCCTTAGATCTTATCTTTGAATTAACTTAAACACTAATCATGTAACAAACTGTTCTCCGTGCATTCTGGAATCACAATTAATGTTGTGACAATTTATTAAATGCATTCTTATCGCATTTAGGATCAATTAAGTAACTCAATAGAGTAACTTCTCTTTTCTTGGTTAAATGATCTTTAGTACTTGGTAACTGTCAAATCAGTGTACTTCATACGTGCTCAGTGTTTGGTAACTGTAGACCCTCGGTGTAGTGTCTTTATCTCTTTTGTGTGCTTTACCGACTTCACTGACTTATTCGGTGTGCATTACCGACTAGTTAAATATTTTTTCTTTCTCCTTTTCACCGATTGATTTTTCTGGGTCATATGACTTTGAATTAACTAATGACAACAAAATATCCTATAGAGGAAACAATCTCTCCCTTTTTCATTAGTTGAGCATTTTTGACAAGAGCCTCAAAGTCGTCAAAATTAGTAACTCTCCCTCAGATGTTACTCTCTATACAAAATATGTACAACTCTTCTACTCCCTTTTTTTATTTTCACATATATACTTTTTTGATTTTATATTGACTCTATTTCCCTTTTTTATTTTATTTTCAGAAATCTTTATCTACAATCTATCTATCCCCCTTTTTTGACAAAAAGTCTCAAAAGTAAAACTTATGTATCAAAAATGTTCGTATACCTTTGTTGTATCCTAGCCAGTACAGTCTCCCATGTGTCTCGGAGATTCTATAATATAACAATGTGCTCATTGATTTCTGTCGATAGATCAAATATAGTATCCAGGGTGTTGACCTCTGGAAAACTTGCTAGTTATTTTCCTTTCTTCAAATGTATCTGCATTGATTGCATATGGGGAATCAATAGTTCTTGCAATTCAAGAAAATCCAATCTCATCTTGTTTTCCTCCTGTCACAATGAGAGTTGAACTCCCATGAGTTCCTATATCTTTGAGTAATAGGTCTAGAATTCTCCATGCTCGGTAGTTAACTCTTTAAGCTGCCCAATCAGCTCTTTTTCAGTATCTGCTCCCTTCTTCTTGATTTTTCTTGGTAAAGTTTGAAAGAATACAATTTTTTTGAAATAATGAAATGATGGATTGCACTTGTTCTTCAATTTTTTAACATAACTCAGAAAGATTTACCTTATCTATATCAATATTTTGCAGTAGGCCCTCCATCAATTTCTTCTCCAAAGATTCCTTGTGAATATTTAACATGTATTCAGTCATGTCCTTGTTCGGTCCTTTAAGCTGTTGGACTAGGTTTCCAACTTGGTCTAGCAAGGGCTCACACTCATCGATAGTGACTTTAGGAATAATTTCCTGGAAAAATTCCTTGACATCTTCTAATATGTCTACCGTTTTCTCCTTCGCCAATAACTTGTCCTGCTCAGCCTTTTAAGCTACAATCTCTACATAAATGTATAAATATTTGGGCTTCATCATATTAGGGTCTCCCGATGGTATGATGAGTGGATTACTCAAATCAATCACATGTTTCCTCTTTTTGTTCTTCTTTTTCTCAATCAATCTTCTCTCCAGTAGAGCGTTTGGAATGTGATGTCATGGTTGCATTTGGTGACTCGGTATGGTGAGTGACTATACTCTCCTTTTCTTTAAATTCCTCTTGTTTTTTTGCTTCTTCTTTCTCTACATCCTTCTCTTTTAGATTTCATTCCTACATCATTTCTTTTAGTGTATCTTGTGTCTTTTGAACATTCTGAACATTGGATGTGTCAGTTGGTGGTGTATTCTTCTTTTGTCCTTCAGTGTCGGTTGGTGGTTCCAACTCGGTATCTTTCCTATGTTCAATCTCAGTAGCCTCTGGCTCATCAACATTCTCTTTACTTGTGTCAACTGGTGGCTAAGTTGTCATATCCTGTGCGACTTTAGTAGTACCAATCTGAATAGTAGAATAACTTTGTACTTGTATCAATATGGGATCAATACTTTACAATGGTGCAACATCTATATTAATACATTCGGTGTCTCGTACTTTTAAGTCCATTACATCTTTATCCTTTGAAAAATCCTTTCTAGGATCTATATCCTTTGATGCATCTTCAATGATTACCTATGCATTGTCAATAGTTAGATCAATAAGATCTACTTGGCCTGTGGCTTCCTTTACCTTGTCAATAATGGTTTCACTTTGATTCTTTGTTGCATCAGTTTGCTCGGAATTAGATATGTCAAATATATCTCCCCACTTTGCATTAGTTTCCCTATCCATAGATAGTATATCTCCATTCATGATACTTAGGGATCTTCCCTTGACTATAACTATTTTTGCATATTTCTTTAATGCTTCACGAATATCAAATGGTGCAAGATCAAGAACCGTATGTACAAGTGACCTCTCTCTCATATCTTTTTTAGCATTAAGAGTACACTTCCATCTTGCATCAATCTTATTATACAACTCTTCTGTTATCTTATTTTCTAGATCAATTGGGGCTAATCTATATCTCATTAGTATTACCACAATAACTTCTTCAATCTTTTTATTTTTAGTATTTCATTTTCATCTTTATCATCTTTTAGTATTTGATTCATTCTCTCAATTTCAGCTTTCAGTGCTTGGTTCTCAAATTCTTTTCTTGTGTTTTCTTGATTTTCACTCAAAAGTTGGTTGGTCATATCATAGTGAACTTGTCTCATTTTCATGACCTCATTATCTTTCTCTAATAACTTGATTTCAACTTGTCTTTTATCATGTTCTGCTATTTTCTTTTCGTCTTCAACAATCCTCCTTCCTTCAATAAATCTAGTCATTCTTATCATGCTGGTTTCAATATCTATCTTCATTAGGTCCAACTGCTCGATAAGTGTATCATTATTTTCCATTACTTCTCATATAGATGACTCTGACTCATTAGTAACACTCCCTTCTAATATTGTCTCAAGTGTATCAACTTCTTCTTGTGTAACCTTCAGTTCATCATATATTTTCAATCTAATCCTTAGAGACTTCTCAAGCTTATTTTTTAGATCAATGATTAACTCTCTTGCACTCTCCAACTCAGATTCAAGACCATCAATTCTTTTGAATTTCCTATAACTTTCCATGACTAAGATATTTAAATATCAGGTGGTCAAACCTTATAACTCAAGAGTAGTAGCTCTGATAACAATTTTTGGAATGACTATGGAAAGTTGGGATTGAGAGATGAGGGATGAATCAGTACCACAAAAATTTTTATAACTGAAACTATCTAAAACCATATACTACTGCTTGTTGTTTACCGAATTCAATAACTTGAAATAAAAATATTGTAAATCTTATAAAACATATTATCAAAACATTCAAGCAATATAACTCATAACTCCATGATTTTGTTTACGCAAAAATCCTTCGTTAGAGGACAAAATTGTGGTGGCGATGATACCCACAACCTTCACTAATTGCAGTATAAAGGGTGCTCAGTTAGAGATAACAATATTTAGCTATTTTGATAGCTTCCTCGGCTAAGAGTATACAAAGACTTGTTAGGTCTACCTGATTAAAGAATTTTACAATCTCTACACTTAGAGATGTAACCTGTTAAAGGATTCACAAATATAGGATTGGTTAAGATCTACCCAGCATTGGGATTTAGAGCTCTCAATACAATAGTATCAACAACTCAATAATGTCTTCTATATTGCATCAAAAACAAATGTTGATCAGACTCTATGTGCTCTGAAATTTGTGTTACCTCAATCTCAAACTGTAACACTGCTCAGATATGCTCTGCTGTAGCTAAAAATCTTCTCAGTGATCCATGCTCTACTCTTTGATCTTCAAATAACTCCTTGAATTTTCACTAACAATATCAGCCTCTTCTCTGTATCATCACTCTATTCTGTTCTATAAATCATCCATTAAATATAAGAGTTATTGCCTCTTAATATTATGTGTTAGGTTGTTGTGATTTGTTCGTAACAGTTAGATTTTCTTTTATGCTCAGTGACTATGTCACTTTTACCTCGGCACTTGGCGTTTTTCTTGGAAATAAAAAACTTTCATTGATAGCTTAATTTTCTCCTTAGATCTTCTCTTTGAATTAACTTGAACGTTGATCGTGTAACAAATTGTTCTTCATGCATTGTAGAACCACAATTAATGCTTTGCCAATTCATTAAATGCGTCCTTATTGCATCTAGAATCAATTAAGTAACTCAACAGAGTAACTTCTCTTTGCTCGGTTAAATGATCTTTAGTACTTGGTAACTGTCAACTCGGTGTACTTCATATGTGCTTGATGTTCAGTAACTATAGACTCCCGGTGTAGTGTCTTTAGCTCTTTTGTGTGATTTACCAACTTCACTGACTTACTCAGTGAGTATTACCGACTAGTTAAATATTTGGATTTCTCCTTTTCACCGATTGATTCTTCTGACTCATATGACTTTGAATTAACTAATGACAACAAAATGTCCTATAGAGATAACAAATGGTTGATACTATGTTGTAGTGATAATGGATAGTTCAACTTGATTAGCTTCATCATATATTTGAGTGTTAATGTCATAATGACAATGACAATGATGCAACTTGGTGCATGGTGTATATTCATCTCCTATGTGACAAAATAATGACATTGACATAATTGTATTCAATACAGAGAACGTGTCTTGATATGTGGTTAGCTATATAATTTTTTTTTTGTAAATACATAGCAGGGCTCCTGTATTATACTTTTCAGTCATATTCAAGTTGTTATGAACTCTTGTTATTCATAAAGAGTTTCTATCTTATCTATTCTTGAGGTTAATAAGTATTGGTATCTTATCAGTTCTACATTGATGTGATAAAAATTCTTTATTAATAATAGCTTAATAAGATATTGAATTATCAATAACTTGTGTTCTACAAGAATTTGAACTTGATTATCAGTAAGATGTTCATAATGACATATGTTTGACTCTATGGTATGCCATTTTTTTACTAGATCTTGATAAATTGTTTGGTTGGTATTATAATATCTAGACAACATTCTTCTAAGGGCATATGCCATAATTATTATGATCATTACAAAGCTTTAAGAAAAATATTTCAAACCGGTTGAAAGAAAGCCATATGTAAGCACAAATTTATATGCAAAGTGCACGAGTATCGACATGATGATATACCTCATATATTAAGAAATCTTGATTAAAATTGTTATTCACTTAATTTTAGGTCTCATTTTGAGAAACCCTAATCTTGGGCATCTAGGGCACGATCTGAAATCTTAGAACACAGTCTATATGAATGTTTTTTATGGTCTGAAATTTTTTTGAAGACAGTTACAGTGAAACTTTGGATGAAACACCGAACCATGATT
Source organism: Thuja plicata (assembly GCA_018584345.1). Classification (NCBI taxonomy): domain Eukaryota; kingdom Viridiplantae; phylum Streptophyta; class Pinopsida; order Cupressales; family Cupressaceae; genus Thuja; species Thuja plicata. Next base: position 440,981 of record MU228319.1, on the reverse strand, counting down.
TGGCAGGTGGAATAGAGAAAGATACAACAAGTAAGGGTTTGTGGGTTGGAGAACAAAACTAAAAATAGGTGTTTTCCTTTTGATTATTCTTTGTTCGCATTTTAAGAGCCACTGAGCTGTTTGTTAATGAGTTTTTCCTTAATTGTAGTTATTGATTCTTGTCTTCCCAAATCGTATTTCGTCTTTTAACTTTTTTTGGTTCAACGTTTTAGTAAAGTTTGATATATTTTGTCAATTTTTTTATTACACAAACACTAGTATGGGTTTTTGTGAATTAATTATAATTTGTGATTAAATTTATACTGTTATGTGAAGATTTATCTTGTCATTGAGGATGTACAATATGTTTTTTGGTCACTTTTTTTTTTTTTTATTTCATTGTACTCTTTGAGTAAAGAAGTCCTATATGCTCTTTCATTCTTGTTTTGAGGATTGATTGCATTGGTTATTCCTTTTAATCCCAAGGCTAAGTTTATTTTTTATTGATTAAGGAGAAATTATGAATATGTCATGTTGTAAATATTGAGTCTTAAGTAGTTGAGTTTATATTTTTCATTCTTTTAGGTTTATTTCTTTAGTAAGTCTATTGTTTACAACTTGTTTTCTTAGAAACAGTCATAGTTACAACATTTAGTTTTTAAGACAATTTTGTGACAAGAAGATATGCACTCTATTTAAGGAATGATGATTTAGAAGAATATTTTTCAAACAAGGTTGAGAAAGAGAAGTGTTTAATTGAGAAGATATATAGCTAAGGCTAAGGTTTAATAAAAGATAAATAAATGAAGAAGTTTTATTTGTAATGGAAGTGCTACATTGAAAATGAACTTTGTTGTAATTCAGATCTGTGATGTTGAGAAGAAGAGAAATCTTGTTCTCACATAGACTTTAATGAGTGTTTATACAAAGTGTAGTAAAATAGAAAACATTTGATGTATAACAGAGAGATCATTTATCAGTTTTAGGTGTATTGTGAATAACAAATTATTATCTTTTTAAAATAATCCCTAGAATGCATATGATGCATTGTTGTATGTGAATATCACTTATATGCAATAATGTGTTATACAAGTTCTAAGGTTTTGTTGAAAATATGGTTATGATTTTCTAGTAAAGTGAAACCAAAATATGCTTATAAAGAAACAAATATATTACTATGTATACTGAAAATTGTTAAAAGTTGTTTTTGAGGAATTTTAAGCCCAGTGAGGGATGTAAGTCTAAGAAAAGTCCAGTGAGGCACATGTTGTCAATGAGACACATAAATGATTAGTGAGGTCCACTAACCAGTAATGCATTGATAATTATTAGTGAGACATTGTAAAACATAATATTTAAGTTAAGCCAGGGAGGCAAATATTTGAGTGTTTTTGTTCCCCAGGAGGATTTCCACTCAGGAAATTTTATTGCATCAATTCTTATATGATTGTCTCAGTTACATTTCTATTATTTTAGCTTTGTATTTATGTTTAAGTGTGCAAATCAAAAGTATGTTTTGAAATGGAATGAGTTTGTTAAGACACTAATTCCCCCCTTCTCAGTGTTTTCTTCACTCTAACAATTGGTATCATAGCCAAACCCTTTAATGAATATCTAGGAATTTCCTAGTACTTATGGAGTGTTAGTTATGGCTAAGTGCAAGAGAAATAGAGAAATCAAAGATATCAAGAAAAAGGTTGTAGAACAAGTTCCATATAAGAAAAGTAGTGAAATATTGTGTCATCCATCCTTGAATACTGATACTAAGTGTGTTGAAGATAATTTATTTGTAAGAGAAGATGACTATGGACAAAAGTGCACAATTGACTTGGAAGGTGAACTATTGAGTGCTCTAGATACAATCAACCATCTTAGAAAATAAAATCAGAGACTAGAACAACAAATTCAACAAGAAAATGATTCCAAGAATAAGGTACTTCTAGATTTTGCTATAATTTCTTTAAAACTTGAAGAGTCTAAAAAATTTGTTGTTAGTTTAAAGATAGAAGTAGAAAAAGATAAAAGGCTATTTGATTTTGAAAAATCTGATCTTGAAATAAAAAAAAGGATTTGTAAAAAAATTGATGATCTTAAGAAAGTTAGGAAACAATTGAAGAACAATAAAAAATTTGATGAAAGTGTCGATAAGATAAATGAGATGTTGAATAATCTAGCAAAAGTCTCACAAAGATATTTTTAGTTTAGGGTATGAAGAAAACCAAAACACTGAAGTTCAAGTTAAGACTCAACATGAAATTATATTTGCAACAAAATATGGATAAAGTTTCAAAGTGAAACAAGCACCAAGAAAGAAGACAGGTCTAAAGTGTCATGTTTCTGAAACCAAAGATAAGGTTACTGTTGAAGAACACCATAAGAGCTTCAACAGGTTTGAAAGAAGAAACAACTCGTACATGAATTTTTCTTCTACTAATCAATACCATTCAGAGAGGTGCAATCATTTACAATTTCATGGGTATTGTAATCTCTGTCATTAGTTTGGTCATAAAGCATTGAAATGTTGGATGTCTGCAAAAATGTCTTGACATATAGAATGAGTAATGTCACATGTTTTAGGTGTAATCACCTTGGTCATTTTGCAAAGGATTGTGTCAAATAAGATTTAAAATATGAGTTTGGTTAAAAGGGTCTTACAAAAATAGTTTTGGAAAATCAACTAAAAACAACAAAATGATGAAAAAAATCAAAATGATTTGGAGAAGAAAGTATGGACAAGAAGAGAAAGAAAAAACATGATAACTAAAAATAAATCTAACAATAAAATATCAATAATCAATATAGTCTTATTTGAGAAATTGTTTTTGGGTATTATGATACATGCTTGATATTTTCTTGGTATGTCACATTGTATGGCTATGATGACATCAGTTGTTAAGATGTTTTTTTATTGTTGTAGCATTTTCTTTTATGATAGAAAGTATGATAGACTGATTATTCTTGGTTCAAAACTTGTCACGAGGAACATGACAAGAAACACATGCTCCATATATATTGTTTGATAAAACATGACAACATGTCTTTCATATTTTCTCACAAGATTACATGGCAATGGTGAGATTTGAGTTTTAGTTTTCCTTTACTCAAAATAAGATGGAAAAATGTAATTTGATCAATAAGATTGAGGTATTTTTTTATTTTGATCGTTTATACTAAAATCATCTTCTTCATGAGTATTCTCCAAATATTGGAATTTGGAGGTTCATAGTGATTCATATTCAAGCCTGGACATTTGGATGAATTGGGTATTTAACATCTTTAATCAGTTTTTCATTCAGATGTGTTTATCTCAGATACTTCCTGTGTTTGACCATTGGCTGGCTATAATGCTTAGTATCATGTTGATGAGAGAAAACTTTAGTGGCGATTATTCGCCAATTGGCGAATGTCGCATGTCGGCGAGCAGGGAATTGGCATTTTTTTTTTTCATATATTAGATTCACCCTATCGCCCAAAAATTATTAATATTGGGTCCAATGCCCAGGCTCATCACCCATCACTTTATTTAATTTTCTACTTTTCTTACACATCATCGCCAATGGAATCTAATTTTTGGTCGCTATAAATTTTAAAAATTTGCCTCTAATTTATACGTGACCCAAATGGATGGCCTATATTCGCCAATAGTTTTATACATATATATTTATAGGTGGCCCCAAATTTGCCAAGAATTTTGCAGACGTGTGTCTCAACCCGACCCAAATTCTCCAACTTTATTAATCATACCTTCGTATTGGACAACCCATAATCACCTCGCAAATAAAAAAAGACGTGTTAAAATTACGCGGGCTTCACCAAATTTGTATACCTTGACCTAATACCTCCCGCCAAATTCTCCAAATAAGGATAGTATAAAAACATTTGATCGATAGCAAAGTTTCAGACTACTAAGTGCAACTGCATACTGCATTGGCGAGTAGCGACTGCAATTTAATTTGAGGAAAAGGTAAGTGATACTTATTTCATGACTCTATAATTTTGAGTTCATTATTATTTAGTGGTAACCAATTAGCGAACACTAGTGACCAGGGAGACCTCAAACATAAGTTTCGGGCCAATAAATCCAGAATCATATTTATATATATTATAGTCTATTGTCACTTCTTCCACAATTTAACATTTTTTTTGCAGTGGAAGTTGTTGGAGAATGGAGATGTCAAACAAGAATAAGGGTAAGACTCCTGCAAGTGGGGAAAGCCAAGAGAGGCCAGAAAAATGTAGAACCTTATCATCGTACTTTGGTCATGGTGTTGGAAATGTTTCTGTCCAAAATTAGGAAGTTGCTTCATCACAAGTAGATTTTGAAGATTCACAACCTAAAACTACATGACATATTGAAGAAGTAGGCAAACCTGATATCTCTGATCACGATGAACTTGAAGAGGATTTTCAGTTAAATACCCAAAGTAGCCAAAATGATATAATCAACTTGGGTGAGACTGAGAATGTCAGAGATGATGATGGTGCAGGGAAAATGAAAAGAAAAAATAATTCAAAGAAGGATATGGAATCAAAAAATGATCGGAAGTGGGAGTTGTCGAGGAATTTTCAAATAAAATGGGTGTCAAAGTATCCATTCATTGAACCAGTGGACAATCCAATTGAAGGTCTGCCTCTGGTAGAATGAAGATGTAAGATTTGCACCAAGATAAATAAGAAGGAAAAGAGGTTGCAATTAAAAATTGACACCATAGAGAAGCATATGGGTAAATTTTACGAAAAGAAAACCATAGATGGAGTTGAAAAATAAGTGATAAGATGGAAAACAAAGGATGAATCTCTGCATGTTAGGAATGTAAAATTATATGAATTTCAGCTAAATATACAGATGAAGCCTGCTCAAGTTAAAGGCTCTATTGAAGATTGTTTTGGAAAAGCATTGGAAGTAGAACTAATGGGAAAAGTTTTTTAGTTAAGTGTTGTTTTTAATATTTTGAGCAGAGGGCGTCCTATGATAGAATACCCATCATTGAGTGCTTTATTACACTTTATGAAAGTTCGTAACTATCTTAACAGTCACTGGTCAGTAAATAGTGGATGGGAATAGGCAAGTTGTCTTGTCGATGTTGAAAAAAAGGATCTAAAGGCAAAAATTAAATAGTCAAAATTTATTGCATTGTCTTAAGACGAGGTTACAGTAGTAGATAATACTTCATGGGTATGCATGCATGTTTATACTATACACAATTTTTTCTGCCTACCTCATCTACTAACTGTTGCTAAAATGAAGGATAATGCGACAACTAAAAATCTATTTCAACTAGTAAAGAGATCTCTAATTGAATATGGAGGTATAAATGACATGACGATTGCCAATAAGTTGGTCTGTGTTGGAGCAGATGGAGCTTCAGTAATGCAAGGCCACAGGGGCGGTCTTTGCACAAAGATACAATCTTCTTGTGCACCCTACGTTACTCCCATTCACTGTATGGCCCATAGAATGAATCTAGCTTTTGGAGTTGTTAGCAAGCATGGTCCAGTACAAAAAATTGAAGTTTTAGTCAAAGTGCTCTACCAATAATTCTGTCAAAGTCTGAAATGATTAAGGGAATTTCAAAACTTTGCTAAGGGACTAACCAACGAGAACATGGTTCTGAAGGATAATGATACTAGATGGATCTCTTTGGATGGACCAGCGCATCGAGTGTTTTTAGAATATCAATTGTTGCTTGGTCTAATGAACTCAAGTCATGAAGAAGCAGGGCTACCCAAATTTCCTGAGTTGCTATGAAGGTTAAGTAATGTAGAGACACTATTAATGGTAGCAGGTCCTCTCCCCTTGCTGGAGGAAATGAGAAATATAATGAAAAAGGCCCAACAAAGAGAAATGTATATTACAGAAGATGCTACACTTCATAAAATGATATGCATAACGCTAGATAATCTCTATCGATCATGTGATGATGTAAAATTTGCCAACTAGCTAAAAATCACAGATTTGGACAATCCTGACAACTTTTTAAAGATCAGTGTAAATGGGGAGTTATGTGTAGAAGTACATGGAGTTGAGATACCAATGTACTACTATGCCAGGGTTGAGTCTAAGGAACCAGGAAGGAACAACATGAAGCAATTATCAAGTGTTAAAAGGGAAGACTTTACAAAGATCGTTGAGTCTATAACTTCTTTTATGAAGCGCATTGCCTATGATCTTTCCTTAGAGATTAGAGTAAGATTCCCTCCATTCCAACTACTTGAATCCATGTCTATTGTGTTTCTTCAATATTAGAGTATCAATAATTCAAAGGATTATCAAAATAAGCTACTAATTTTGATATATCATTTTTGCAAAACTAAAGAGTTAAATGGAGTAACTCTAAATGGAATTTTAGATGAATTTCATTTGAGAGAACAATCAGGCCATTTTTTTAGAGACAATGAGGGAACAATATAGTATTATGCAGAACCCCCACAAAGATGGTTCGACAAAAAGGCTTTGGAAATATCTAGCTGAGAGCGAAATGTTGATTGATTCAATATCAAAAATTTTCAAGCTTGCAGATTTATGTCTAACCATGATATTGGGGTTGGTGAAAGATGAGAGAGTTTTCAGTTCTTTGGGGTTCCTAAAGTCAAATCTAAGAAACAAACTAGACAAGAATTTGGAAAATTACTTGAGGCTCTATACATCCAGGTATGAAGTTCATACTTTTCCTTACGATAGGGCACTGAAATTGTGGAGGAAGAAATGTCAGAGAAGAGGGCTGGGAAACATTTCAAACCAAAGTGAGAGTTCCAGAGACAATGATGTGACTGCCATTGACTCATGTACATGTACTAGTAATGCTAGCGCTAAACTTGACTTAAGCGGAGGTATGCAGAGTGCAGAAAAAATATCGAAGAACTAAGGAGGCTATGAAGTTGATGGCGATGAATCCGAGGATCCCAATAATGAGATGATGTGGAAACTTGAACCTTTATAGAAGTAGCAGGTCCTAGGTATTTATTAAATTTTTTTCTACAGTCTACTGTCAGTTTTTGTATCTCATCATCTATCATCAATCATGTAAAATATCATATTCCAATGTCAAAATTCAAAAACATGAATGTGGTTGATAATCTCATGAATTCTACAATTAATAATGGTTTTCTTTTGCATTATTCAACTCATATGGTACAATTCTTAAATATTTTTTTAGTTTTTTTTGAAAACATAGCAATTCATATGATACAATTCTTAGAAATAGAGATTCTCATTAATTTATTTACAAATATGACACAATGTACCAATTCATTCGTTAATAGTAGAAAGAAGTAGAACACAACTTTGTGTGATTCTGTTTGCAAAAGTGAATTGACAATGAATTATGACTCAAGAGTAAATACACAATTTCAATTTCATTACCCTGAATTCCCTTTTATAGAAACAAGGGAGCAACAATAGCTTCAAGTCAATTTGCCTAATGTAAAGTTTCAAAATAAAAATCAGTAAGAGTCAAGACCAATACATCATCTCTACAATTGTACATTTCTTCATTTGCCAGGCCGGTTTAGTAAATTAGCAATAGAATTATAGCATCTTCTACATTGATCCTGTTAAAAAAAAAAGTTCAAACTTGTTACTTTTAACTCAATTCAAGCCAATAGATAAATAATATAGAGATGATTGAAACTAAAATTAATTTCATGTACTATTTTTGATTAGATGATTCTTCCATTTAATAAGCTCCATTCTGCATCGTTTGGAAGGTTAATATTTGTCAAGTTATAGTAGATGACCTGCAACCTCATCAACCATTCATACTTGTTAGACTGACTTGAAAGCAATGATCCTTCCAATACTGCATTCAAATTTGTCAATGGTTTGATGCAGTTTACAATGCCTTCATGAGTTGTGCCCTAAGGAAGCTTGCCTAAATCAGTCCTCATTGTCTCCTCTAACCTTTTTTGTAAGCTTCTCTTCCAATGAAATTCATTAATGAGTTACTAGGACCAGGACTCGACAAACCATGACCTATCATTTAGGTTATGGTTTGATTCATCTTGTCGAGATTTATCTCAAATAAGTCAAGAGTTTCCTCTACTTCCTTTAGTTTCTGACATTTTTGTAAGACAAAGGTTGCTTTTATTGATGCAAGAGCACGGTCATGAATTACCTTTCTTTCCAAATGTCTATCAATGGTTGTGTTGATTTTATTCAAAATCTGTTTTACAGTTTTCTCTCTCTGACAAATTTTTTTGTTCTTGTCAATGTGTTCTTTGAGCTTCCCAAAAACATCTCTAAGACTTTCATTCAATTCAAACCAATCACACAACCTATCACCAGTCACCTTTATTTTCCCCCAAAGGTCTCTTTTTATTTTCTTGACTGTATTTTTAATTTGGTCATTCAAGTTGTTTATTTTTGTAAGTTTTAATTGTCTTATTTGCCTTCTTTAGCTCTTCTCTTAATTCTAACAACTGGTGCTCACTCTATTTTTTTATTTTCTCTGCTTCCTCTTTTGACTGGTTTTCTTTCTCTTCCCACTATTTTTCTTTTACCCTCTCATCCTCCAATTCTTTCTTTAATTTATTGTTTACTTGTGCCCCACTCTCCACGCTTTTGTATAAATTTAATGAAGAGGCTTTTTCATCCTCAAGATTTTTATTGCTCTCTTCCAATTTTCCCCTCACAAATTTTAGTTCTGCCTCCATATGTTCTTGCTGACCAATTGCTTCTTTAGAGGGAATTTGTTATCCTTTTCTCTAATTCTTTGTACCTGTTATCTACTGCTTTCTCCTTTGCGTTTTCATTTGCCAGGTCTGCCTGTAACTTTTCTATTCTGCCTTGAAGCTTTCCATTCTCTCTTCATGTTTTTAAAATTTTCTATCAATGACATACTCTCATGTTGACATTTGCTTGCAGAGCTTCCATTTGCTCTAAGCTTTGTTCCAATTATGGTTAGTGGATCATATTTCCAGTGACTGTCAATAGCAAAGCAAAAAATTGAAAAAAAATCCTCTGCCACTTTGAATCCCCTTCTCTCAAATGTGAACCCTCCCAATGAGAAAGGCAAGGAAGGAAATATCATTTTCTTTTGCTAACCATTAAAGAGTGCATCTGTGCTCTCCATCTGCTGAACATATTCCAATGCAAATACCCTCTCTATAACATGTATTGGAAGTTTGTAGAGTTCTACCACTGAACTGTAAAACCTTAACATAGTGTAGTCTTCCATGAAGTACCAGTCAGCCAATTGTATTTGACTTCCAAGTTGAATGCAATCTCTACAAGACATAGGAAATCTAGGCAATGAAGTGTCTATAATTTTATGATACATTGGTGCCAAACATAAGTCTACAAAAATGTTATAGTTCCTTCTGTTATCACTCATCCTTATATGATGTGTCCATTCATATATTGCATTTTGGACCTGACTTTGAAGCTTTTTTGTCTAAAATATTGCACGACGCTTTTCTAAAAGAAGATAGCACAAGTAGGTTGTGAACCTATATGTCTTCTGTGAACCTCTTTTAATCAATAGTAATTGTTCTTGGATGTAATGAATAGTGTTCTCAATAAAATTATATTTTACTAGTTCTTTTTTATAATGAATATGAAAAATCATTTCAAGAATGCTGACATCCACTTCTTTGTTACTATCCAATCCCAAAAAAAATGATAGCAAGGAAATACTATCCTGAACCCATTGCACAAAAATATCATAATCATAAGGATGCTTATGATATGGATCCAGATTAGAACTGCTTGTTATTCCTATAATATACAAATCTTTCTCTTTTGCATCTATTTTTTCATAACTCTCTGCCAGCTTTCCCAAGTCAATGTGCACGTTTGATTTTTGTGCTTCAAACCCTAGTTCCAATAGACTAGAAAATTCAGTCTCTGTTATCGACAAAATTTCCTCGTGAGTATTTTTATTGACAATTTCTTTTTCTATTTTTATCATAATTTTTGGCGCAGAGCATGACAATTTCTGGACAAGGGAATACTTGAGGTAATGCCATGCGTGTTGATCCAACAAACCATGGTGCAATTTTATTTGTCTTTTCCTTTAATGTGTTGTTAAATGACAAAATTTTGAATCCTTCATTGGATCTTTCCATTTATTTTCAAGTTCAAATCTAATTTACATGATTCCCTTATTTCGATGGATAACAGGATCAAAAATATCATGGAATTCATCAGTGAAACCTGGTGTTTTAACCAGTTTGTGGAAGTCTATTATCTTTGTTTCCTTTCTTTGCCCTTTACTTGTACTCTTAGTTTTTTTTTTCCCATCGTGGACCGTGGTATACTAGTATTACTATTTCATTGTACAAAAATTCAAAAAATTCTACACAGGTGACAACTACAATTTATAGGCATGTTTGAAAATTCAACCCTAATTCTACGACTACAATCTAAACAATAAACCTCTAGATTTGAAAATTTTAAAGGGCGGGGCAAGGGTGTTTAGAATTTTACCTGGAAATTCAATTTGTGTAGACTATGAGTGGGTAGAGAGCTGAGAGACTCTGTTGCATTCCTCAATCCTCAACCTAGAAGCCATAACCCCTTTCTGAATCTCCAATACAGTATACTAGTAAGAAATGAAAATATAAAAACTTAGGTTAAAATTGTACAATAGTGAGTAGTACTGAATCGTCAGTCGTGACTCGTCACTCATGTTAACTTTTACTGTCACTCATGTTAACTTTTATTGCTTCTCCAAATATCTGAGGTCACTAGGACACGTGTCACTTAATTGTTTGGTCTATGATCAAATTAAACTTATTACTTATTAAATGTTAAGTTACTCTTTTACTCTAATTATGATTTTAATTAAACTTACATGAGTGTACACATGTCATGATTCCAGAATAGGATTGCAAAAATGGGGTTTCTTTCCCCTTTCGACCTGAAATACAATGAACGTCGTTGATCTGTGCTCATCCGACGGTCGCTGGTTTCTTTTAATCTTCCTTTATCTTTTGGTCTTTCAGTCGTCATCGAATGACACTGATTGAATGAGTGTACACATGTCGTGATTTTGGAATAGGATTGCAAAAATGGGATTTATTTTCTCTTTCGGCCTGAAATACACCGTACATCATTGATCTCTTCTCTTCTAACAGTCGCTGGCAGTCACTATCATTTGTGGCAGGTCCCATTTATTTAATTTGAATTATATTTATCAGATAACACCGATTGTGTGAGTGGTCACGTGTCGTCTGATTTGTCTGATTGAATGAGTGTACATGTGTCGTGATTTTGGAATAGGATTGAAAAAATGAGATTTATATACCCTTTTAGCCCAAAATACACCGTACATCGTTGATCTCTACTCATCCAACGGTCGCTGGAAGTCACTATCATTTGTGGCGGGTCCCATTTATTTACTTTAAATTATATTTATCGGATGACACTGATTGTGTGAGTGCTCATGTGTCGTCTGATTCATCCGATTGAATGAGTGTAGATATGTCATGATTTCAGAATAGGATTGAAAAGTAGGATTTCTTTTCCCATTCTGCCTGAAATACACCGTACATCATTGATCTCTGCTCATCCAATGGTCGTCAGAAATACAGTTACATGTAACACCATACGCCAAAAATTTATTAAATTTAAATAAGATTAAATATTGAAACTGTCTAATATGGGTAAAAGCACAAAGCTCTGTCACATTTCAAGACCATTTATCAAGACAACTAAATTTCAGTATTTCTAAATAAAAATTAATTTTCTTCAAAAATATGGTCTAGCTAGATTCATTCTAGCTAAGCTAGATAAGTGTTTAAACTTTTCCAATTGGAAATGTCTATAAAATGCATGTTTTATACCAATTACCAAAGAAATAAAATTATTTCATAAAATTGATGTTTTGATAACCCCTACTCTTTTTAATGATATTTTAAAAAAAAGACAAAAATACCCTTTTGTAGAACTCTGAGTCAAGATTATTGTCATATAAATTTTATAGTATTTTGATTAGATCTAATATATTATAATTTCAAAATACAACAAGTATGTATTTTAATATTCAAGAAGATGTTGCTTCAAATAAATAAAAAAATAGTAAATCATATCAAAAAAATTTAAAATTTATATTTAACACTAGAGGAGAGAGTCGTCTTCAAGAATATGTAAATTTTTTTCTGAATGGTGTAGATTTAATAGGGGAAATTTGGTGGGAGATGAAAACTGTTAATTTCATATAAGTTCAACTTTGAACAGTTATAATGGAGAAAATATACATTGAAAACCAATCTTTCTTCTTTTCTGCACTAGCTATACATTTTATCTATAACATATTTTGAAATTACAGGAAAAATAGATTATTTTCATATATTTGTTTGGTGGGAACTAGACCCAAGATTTTTAGCAATTTTCAGCAATTGAAAAATGGACTTCAAAAATTAAAAAACTATGTCAATTCTTGTTCAATTTTTTTTTTAAAAATAATAGGCATAAACTTCATCCATTTTTACACATTTCATCAGTTCGCAACATCCTCAAATTCTAAATATAAATGCCACTTTTTATGTTGTTAAAGTTGAACAATTTACATGCTGTGGTTCTTTTCCTTTATAAAAGTGTGACACAAGTTTGTACTTTTACCCATATAAAAATAACTAATTAAAATATTGCAATCATAGATAACTGTCTAATTATTTATTGATTTATTACTAACCATAATTTATAAAATGCTTTAAACTTTTACAATTCCACCTCCGCAGTCGCACACATGACACAATGATAATTACATTTGTCATTGACATGGAAAAATTAAGTTATTACTCTTAAATAAATCACACACATACATTAAACATTGTTACATTTTTTGGTTCATATTATATATCACAGATTCACACATCAATTTAGCAATGTGAATGGGCATATAATTTATTATTTATTATTTATCAAAAGTAAAGTCCTTAGATTTCTTTATAAAATTGTAATTAAACAATATTACGCAGACAATCTATTATCTCACATACTGATACATGTCTCATTTCCAGAGGAAGATAAAAAAATTACAATAATTTTTAAGAGTCGAACAAAAAAAATTTCATTAATTATTTTGAAAATTTACATCACTAATATTATAATATACTTTATAATTATTTTATAATTATAGACTTTAACTTTAGACTATAGTCGCACCGTAAACCCTACAAAATGGGAAGTATCCAAACAATTACAAAATTTGTTGCTATAAGGGAACTGGTTGATCATTTAAGAAAAAACAAAAAAATAAAATGAAATGCAGAAACCCATTTCAAGAACATAAACACTAAGGGTCTTCATCTCCATCCTGGTGTGAGAAGAACTTTCTATGGAGGATAATCTCCCTAAATTCATCGAGCCAGGTGTAGTCCGGCTCCTCGAAGTCGTCGAGGTGAAACCACTTCCGCAGGAAGACCCTCCCCAGCCGCACCCACTTCCAATGCCATGTCAACTGCCTTTCATTAAGGTTCAGTAAGAAGGGTTTCCTTTCCACATAGCTACATCGCCGGATAAGCTTTACAATTTCATCAGCCCAAGGGATACCCAACCCCGGTTTTGCAAAGACAATGACTTGGACGTCGTGCACTAGAAATTGATCTTTGAAAATATTTCGCAGCAACATAAGCACATCTACCTTCTCTCTTCCAAGGTCGAGAAGAGACACCAATAAGTGGGAAGTAATGTCCGTGCTGACGTGATATCTCTTCTCGTTGCGAATGAACTCATGGCCGAGCACCATCGACACAACATTGTTAATGAAAGAGCCCACTTCCTTGCAAACAGAAGTGAGTACTTCATCTGGTATCTTGCCCAAAAAGGGATTTTTCTCATCAATGGATATAGTTCTCAACCTATTTTGTGTGTCCATCTCTTCCTAAACTAAAAACCTACATCTTTAAAATACACACAGAAAATTGAAATTCTACGAATCTACAGAATCACAGATCTAAAAACTTAAAACCAGAGGGCCGAGGCTAAAAGGCAAAAGAAAATTGAAATAACTACAGTTTGTACTTGTACAATTTTTGAAACTGTGTGAATTGCATTATGGCTTAAGAATGTCACTGTCACTCTGACAAGACATTATTTTCTTGCAATTTATCGTGCCAACCTTGCGACGTGTATCCATTCCAAAGACTTCTTGTAAAAATTAGTTTCTTTTGAGAAACTGTGCCAAAGATAAAACTCTAGCCATTGATCTTTGATCAATCAATGGTCTCGATTAATACATTTACAATTTAGGGTTCTAAACAAATAATTTTAAGGTACGTGTCGACGGTATCAATGGTCATAGTTGATAATACAATGTACATACCACGTGCAGTTGCCAAATGCACATACCATTTGCAATTGCTAGTGACGGCGGACAACTCTACTACCAAAGAGGCGATATTAACTCGATGTGACTGGGAGTCTAAAAATTCTAATTATTAGATGTTTTATGAATTTCCATTTGGCATTTGCTAATTTTATATTTTAGTTTTACTTTAAAATTTAAAGAATAACTACTTTAAAACTTCACAATTCAGCAGTCACACATGTGACATCATACATGCAAAAGTTAAGTAATATTAAGTTATTACTGTTAAATAAATAACATACTGTCATACATTAACAATTTAACATTTGTTTGGTTCATTTTTTATTTCACAAATTATTAAATCACATATGTCACACATACATATTTTACAATTAAATCCATAAAAACAAACTGAAATGAAGTTGCATGATTTTCATTAATATTTTATATAAATTTATAACATTCAGGATTTCGGACTTGGAGACTTGAAGTCCCTACAAAAATTTAAAGACAAAACCTACTATAGTGAAAATTTCAAAATTTTAGGCGGAGGCCATAGGGACACAAAACTAACGATTTTCCCCTTCGTCTAAGTAGAACTTTTCAGAGAAGACAAGCTCTGCGAATACATACAACCATCCGTAGTCCACCAAGTCATCCAACAGAAACTATTTGCGAAGAAAATCCCTAACAATCTGCACCCATTTCCTATGGCGTGTCAACTACTGAACATCCAGGTTTAAAAGAAAATGTCAAATGGTCACATATTCGTCTGACTCAAATAGCTTGCGTAAATCACTTGCCCAAGGGATCTCCACCCCTAATTGTGCATAAACAACCTCAATAACGTCACCTAGGAATTCATGTTTGAATAGCTTCCTTAACAAAAGGAGCATATCCACCTTCTCTCCCATGAGGTCCAAAAGAGATGCCAAAAAAAAGGACGTAATGTTCGTGTTAACTCGGTACCTATCGACATTTTCCAAAAATTCATGGCCCAACACCATCCTCACAACCTCATTTGTAAAGGCTCCAAACTCCTTGCAAACTGATTCAAGGGTTTGGTTTGAGACCGGGCCCAAAAAGGCCTTTTGTTCCTCTGCAGATGTGCTTATCAAACGGATAGGAGTGTCCATCTTAAAAAAAACTACCACAATGTCTGAAATTATACAACCTAAAAACCTAAACCAGAGGCAATCTTTCAAGCACTAGCAAAGGCAAATCCAAACCAAAGGAGAATTGAAGAAGAAGGAAGCATAGATCATCTATAAATAGCCCTTAATTATTTCTCTAACGTAATTAATTCATTTGTCCTTCAAAATTCTGTAAATCTTTTATATTAAAAGTACAGTCGTTCATATTAAAAGCACAACTGTGTGAAATTAGAAATAGCTAGATTTAGTGTCAGTGATAAAACATTTCTTTTATTAACGACAACTGTGATACATTATCAACTGTCCCCCTAAACAGATGTAAGAATTGATACGTGTAAATAATAATGTCATGATGTGATGTTGCATTAATTAGATAATAGTTATGGTGCAGATTAATTTGATACGTGTCATCATTCCAGTGAATTCCTGGAGAACTCTGTTTCCTTCAAGAAATTGGGCCGAAATTAAACTTCAGACATTGGTCTAGGATCATCAAACGGTCTTAAATAAGACATTTAACATTATAAAATGATGGATGTTACTGTTAGGTTGTGTGTCGATGTAACTTTTTGTTCTTATGGATACCAACATGTGTTTAATCTGCAAACAAGTTATTAGTTGGTGTTGGCCCACATGACGCATTGACAAGTCCCATCTTTTGAAAATCGCCAATAAAATATTTATTTTTCCGATACTTAACGATAGATTAGCCAAAATATATATATATATTTTCAAAAGGCACATAAAATTCACCTTACAAATTTTTTTTTTCCCTTCAACAAAATATCATTCGCCTAATATATTATAATGTATTTACTTTAATAAAAAAAATTTGCCTCACACAATTTATATTTTCCCCCACATTAATGTATTATTCGCCAGGATTTTATGGAATCTTCGTTGGCCAGGGAAAAAATCGCCATCACCTTTATATTATTTTCCTAATTTGAAAAAAAAATTTGCCATCATGAAGAAAATTTTTCCCCTAAATTAATGTACGATTTGTCGGGATTTTACACTTTTTCCTAGAAAGGGGTTTCTTAAAATTATCCCTGATGTCAATTGATTCTTCTGTTTCAGAATTACTAAACATAATTTATTTGAATCGTTACCTTTAGTCCAATATTCTCTGATTTATGATCTTTAATATGATGCTGGTTCTGACCCTTAGTTTCTTCATAACAGTGTCATCAAGACAAAACAATATATCTTGCTTCATGCTCATACCTTTGATAAATGACAAGTTTACATTCCCAGATTCTTATTGGTTGCTATAGGATTATATAATTTCTCTCTTGGCCTATGTTTACATAAATACTGATAATTATGCTAGGATAACTAAGGTCTATACAAATGTATTGGTTGCAGATATGTGTTTTTCTTGAATAAGTTTCTAGTGTTCCTACATGATGTGACAGTGGTATTTAATTTTGATTACACAGTAATAGTGTTGCACTTATTGATTACTCAGTGATAGTATTTCTCTTATGATGACTCTTAGATTTGTGATCAATTATGTCTTGAGCCTTTCAGTATCAGGTCTCTGAAGTAATACTTTGTAATATATATAGTTTTGTGACAACTTCATAATTTTTTGATCAGTATTTGGTTTAGTTGATTATTTGAGTGTCCATATATAGATTTGTTGAAAGATAATGATACCAGAAAGATTTTATGTTCCCAGTATAAAGGCATCCTAAAATTAAATTCATTTATAATGGTTACTTTCAGTTCCTCATGCTACTAACTACCAGCAATTATAACAACTAGACAATTTACATATTTGGTTGCTCAAACATGATATCTCTTTATTACTTTAAATTTCACAGTTTTATATGTAGTATGACAGATTTGTTGATTCTTTTATGGAAGTTGTTTTGAGTGACATGTGATAGTAAATTATGATATCATTGTATTTTTGTGATGCTAATTGTCTTGCTATTACTTGGATATAGATCCAGATTTAGTTTCTTGTTGTGAACCAAAACGGAAGTTGATCAGACTTTACAAGGTGCTATCTACAACTCATTGTATTGTTTTTTGCCCTTATAGGTGTTACTATGGTATCAGTTGATTATGCTATCAACCTAGATCATTTTTGGTGTTTGAATTCCTTGAATGTGTTTTGAGATCATGTTATTTTGGACAAGATAATGGTAATCGGATTTGACTAAGATGAAATGCATTTTGCCTTAACATGCTAAGAAGTTCATGTTTTGATTATTTGATTACATTATATGATTTGTACTTGATTCAATTTTTATGGTAAAATAGTTGACTACAAGTATGATTCCTATGACAGTTTATGAGATGCTTTGCGACAACCTCAGATGATTATATTTGACATAATGGTACTGATTGATTTAGATCTACTGATCCACACAAAATTTGTGTTGTTTTCTCAGATAGATAGGTTGTAGATGTTTTTGGTTCCTTAATGGTCAAATCCAAGGTTTTCAGATAATTGATATCATATGTATAATGTTTCAAATTACATGTTAACTGTCTTGGTGTTATGGTACATGCCTCCACGTTTAGTTTTTATTGCAGACATATCTTTGAAAGCTTAATGGTTAACACAGATACATGTTGATATGACAAATGTATGATAAACATTTTGGTAAATTATATTGGGCTCTATACAGATTTGTATTCGGAAGAGAAAGGACATATCGTTTGGTTCATAGTTGAGTTTATAATCTTTAGCCTGTTCTACAATACTCTTAGGCTACCTTTGACTTTAGTACTTCATGATTATTTTTTTTAAGTTTCTTTTGATTATGATCATTTGGGGTAGTTTGTCTTGCTAGGTCAGAGCATATACATTCAATTTTGTGTTTTGTTCTTCAATGAATACTTTGTTGCTTCAATGATTGGATCAGATTCTTAGATGCATACTTATTCATGCACAATAAATGGTTCTACAGTTCAATCCATTTTTTTTTTAATCCAGTATAATACAACATGTTTAATCTCAGACACTTGCAACTTTTGATGTTAATTTTAAGCATGTTTACTTGATAAGCAGTGTAATTGTTTCAACATATTACATCGACAGTAACTAGTTTTTGTTGTCCTTGATGTTATACAACTTGTGATTCTTATGGCATCTATACTACCTCTCTTTTTATCCTTTTCCCTTGATGCAAAAAGGGGGAGCTGAGTTAGTGTTTTTCCATCAAGGACAAAGGGGGAGTTTGTTGTTCTTGAATTTTTTGTCCTTGATGACTCAACAATAATTGGTTCTAGATCAGCTTGATGATTAATGGTTGATACTATGTTGTAATGATAATGGATAGACCAGCTTGGTCAATTGATCACATGTTGCAGTGTTAATGTGATAACGGCAATGGTAATGGTGAAACTTTGTGCATGGTGCATATTTATCTCCTATGTGACATAATAATGACATTGGCATCATTTTATTCAATACAAAGAATGTGTCTTGATGTCTAGTCAGGTATACAGTTTAATTTGTGTAAATACATATCAGTGCTCCTGTGTTATACTTTCCAGTTATATGAGTTGTTATGAACTCTTGTTGCTCATAAGGAGTTGCTTTCTTATCTATTCTTGAGGTTAATAAACATTGGTATCTTATCTATTCTATATTGATGTGATAACAATTATTTACAAATACCAACTTGATAAGATATCAATAACTTGTGTTCTACAAGAATTTGAACTTGATTATTAGTAAGATGTTCATAATGACATATGTTTGACTCTATGGTATGACAATTTTTTACTAGATCTTGATAAATTGTTTGGTTGGTATTGTAATATATAGACAATATTCTTCCAAGGGGATATGTCATAATTATTATGATCATTGTGGAGCGTTTTGAAAATATTTCAAACCGGTTGCAAGAAAGCCATATGTAAGCCCAAATTTATATGAAAATAAATGTTCATTGAAAGTGCGTGAGTATCGACATGATAGTATACCTCATATATTAATAAATCTTGATTAAAATTTTTATTCACTTAATTTTAGGTCTCATTTTGAGAAACCCTATGCTCGGCCAGGTAGGGCACGATCTGAAATCTTAGAACACGGCCTATATGATTATTTTTTATGGTCTAAAATTTGTTTGAAGACAGTTATAGTAAACTTTGGATGGAACACCGAACCATGATTTGGCAGGTGGAATAGAGAAAGATAAGAAAGTAAGGGTTTGTGGGTTGGAGAACAAAACCGAAAACTAGTGCTTTCCTTTTGATTATTCTTTGTTTGTATTTTAAGAGCCAATGATTTGGTTTTTATTGATTTTTTCCTTAATTGTAGTTATTATTCGTGTCTTCCCAAATCATATTCTGTCTTTTAGTTATTTGGCTCAACGTTTTATTAAATTTGGATATATTTTGTCAAGTTTTTTGTTACACAAACCCTAGTACAGGTTTTAATCAATCAATTATAGTTTTTATGGTTAAATTTATATTGTTCATTGAAGAGTTATCTTATCATCGAGGATGTACAACGGGTTTCTTGGTCACTTGATTTTTGTCTTTGTTGTACTCTTTGTGTAAAGAAGTCCTATCGGCTCTTTCATTCTTGTGTTGAGGATTGATTGCATTGGTTATTCCTTTTAATCCCGAGGCTAAGTTAGTTTTTACTAGTTAAGGAGAAATTATGAATATGTGATGTTGTAAATCTTGAGTCTTTAAGGAGTCGAGTTTACATTGTTCATTCTTTTAGGTTCATTGTTTAGTAAGTCTAATGTTTACAACTTTTTTTCTTAGAAACAAGTCACAGTTACAACATTCATTTTTTTAAAGATAATTTTTTGAAAAGAAGATATGCACTCCATTTTAAGAAATGATGATTTAAAAGATTTTTTTTTGAACAAGGATGAGAAAGAGAAGTGTTTCATTGCGAAGATATATGACTAAGGATAAGGTTTGATAAAAGATAAATAAATGAAGAAGTTGTTTTATTTGTAATGGAAGTGCTACATTGAAAATGAACTTTGTTGTAATTCAGATCAGTGATGTTGAGAAGAAGAGAATTATGTTAGCACAACTGATGCAAAGTGAATTTGAGTATGTTATCGTGTTGAAATAATGATAGGTTGCTCAGTTATGATGTTGTCATTGATGTCAACTTAGTGTTTTTTGGTTGATAGTGTGCCTATTATGTTGGTGTATGTTCAAGAGGTTGAATCCAGAGATTTGATACGAGTTGGTATGTGCAATCATATAAGAAGAATAAGTGATGTCTCTCGATGCTATATCTATGAACACACAGGTTGATTTTATGAATGGTGTGAGTTATGATTGATTGAAGGTTTTCAGGTCAACAGGAAGAACAAGATGAAGCCTGGAAGGAATGATTTGATGATTTTTTCAACTAAGTTTGGATTCAGGTGTTTTGGTCATGATATGTTTATCCTGACTATGTTATAAAGTTGTTGTTGCCACATCATGTTTTTATGATCGTAAAACTAACTTTCAATGGGTAGAAGGTCGTTCAGGAAAAGAGTTAAAGCAGTTCTTAGGATATTCAAGAATAGTCAATCAAATCCTTGACCGGCGATGTTAGATCAAGTTGTGATGAGTGATTACGTGTTCCAAGGATCACGGTGATGATGAAGATTGACAAGGATTGAGGAGTTAGACTTTTCTATGATCATTATGATCAGATTTCTTGTAGCTCATGTGCAAGAACATTAGAAAGTGTGTTGTGGTTTGAATTTTCTTTGTCAAATCTATAAGTGATGAATTTGAAGGCCGACCTGAGTTAGTTAGAATGTGTTATAGATTGTTAACACATTTTAGGGTTTGTTCATTGAGCGAGAAATATTGTAAAACATTTTGTAAGGAGGTTAATTTCCCTAATGAACTTGTAATGTATAAATATGTAAAATGATGAAATGTACAAGTGTAGATCATGGATGCAGAGGTACGATCAAGAGAATGAAGAAAATAAAAGAGTGCCTGTATGTAAAGAAGAGATTGAGCTTGAATTATATTTTCACTAGAAGAGAGTGCTACTTTCTCATATCATTTATTTGTTGATTCCTAAAGAATTTATGAAGATAAATCCCTTAACCAGGTAGATCCTAATATGTCAAGCAACCAGGAAGATAAATCCATTTTGTCCTCCTGAATCATTTTCGCCATGATATGAAGGTTTCTATTCCCTTTTATTTGTATGCTTCTATAAATGATAACATTAATGGGTATAGAGAGAAGGCCATTGCTAACCCTACCCTGCATGAAGGCCTTTTTCTTTTAATCTATGAATACTTTAAGGCCCAAATCCTTGGGAAGGAGGTGGTTCAAAAAGATGAGATGGAGGTGGTACAGACTATATACCGCCAGAGACGGAAGATAGTGATGGGCTGCACTCTGAGGAAGATGAAAATAAAAATAAAAATATGGGTTCTTCTTCCAAAAAGTGAAGAGTCAGTCTGCAAAGTATAAAAAAAAGAGAATTTGGTAACCCCTCAAAAATAGAGCACCATGGTTATTTCTTCAGAGGAAGATTATAATGAGGAAGGTATGGACATTGAGGATGAATGGGTTATTTCCAGTGGAAAAGGTAGAAAGAGTAAATAATCTACAGCGGGTAAAAATAAAAAGGACAGGAAGAGGGTTTTGAGACAAGACCGAAAAGCCTCTGTGGACAAAACATGAAGTGTCTCCCTTGTTTTGGACCACAATATGAAGAGGAAGCTCTAGGACAATTACCAAGACACTAATCAAAATTCCCCTTCCCCTCAGATATCTCAACCCCATGACACGGGGAAGGATGATAGGCAGGATAGTGAGTTTTGTTGTTATATGGAAGAACAGGGGAAGATAATTGGAAGGCAAGACTTCAATGTCAAAACAACAAAGATGGGGATTACCAGAGAAATCATAAACCCCAATGTTATTGAAGGAGAGGGCAACCAAATCAAGCTGGACGAGCTTATTGACCTATCTTCAGTGGTGCTTAGTGATAATACCAGGGAGTTCAAGATGGACCTGCTCAATAATTCCCGAAACAACATGGTTGATAATTACAGAACCATCAAATGGATTTTCCATGAAGTGGAGGATATTTAAAAAAGGTTTAAAGGTAACAAAAATGCTAAAAATGAGAGGACTACTGAGGATCAGGAGAGTCTAAGAGGCAGAGTGAAAAAGATGGAGGATAACACGACTAAGGTAGAAGCTACCTTAAAGAATATAGCGAAGCAAAGCTATAATATCCTGAAGGCATCCAAAGAGCATACCAACATAATCATTGAGAAGCTAGAGGCTAAATTAGATGGGCTGGAGGCAGCCAACATGGAGATGGAGATAGAATAGAACACTGAATAGGGTCCCGACCAGAGAACTAGAGCTAGAACCAAGAAGAATAAGGACAAGGAATTGGCGCTGGATCTCCAAAAGATCAAGGATTTGGCAGCGAATATGGATTTTCTCAAGGCCAAGGCGGCCACACTGACGGTGGATGTATCTTGAGGTTCCCTGGTCATTTTTGCTGACCCTATTTTTCCTACTTTTTTAGAAGCTGTCTATTTTTTGATCTGGCCTTTGTTGGCTTGTTCTGTCTTTTTTCTTTATTCCATTTTAAACTGGGCTTAACGTTACTATTAATTTGTTTCAGGTTTCATGAACCCTATAAAATTTGTCTTACTTAATCAAAAGCATGTCAAGCAACTTTGAAATAAATCTTTTGTCGCATGGTCGCTAGTTATCTTTATTTAAGCAATTTCATGTTGCAAGCTTGCGAGCACTAAAATATCTGAATCGTTATTGTTGGGTTGCAAACTGTGTTCTATTGAAGTTCTTTTACCTTGGGAATGTGCGAGTGAGGAACGTGTTATGTTTACATAGGTTTGCATGCAGTTGGCAGTTAAGTTCTTTTTACCTGCGCGTGTGTGACAGAGTTAATATGGAGGTTTAATTGGACCCATCGCTCACTCCCTGGTTTAGTTGTCTGTAGCATTTTAAGGTTGTGAGAAAGTGACATTTTAGGGTCTAGTCAGTTTTAAGTTATCGCATGCTTGCAAGTGCTAAGTCTTGTTGCCATTTTATGTTGTGAGCTCATGATGAAAGTTAAAGATCTTGAAAGTGTTCAATGTTGCATTCTCAGAAGGGTTTGAATCAAGTTAAGTTTTGACTTGCGAGCTCATGATGGAGATTTTTTTGAATGAAGACCAATGCTCATTGCGTGCTCGCTGATGTTAAAATAATATTCCATATGTTATGGTGAGGCTGCGACTAAATAAATAGATAAATATCAAAACCTCTCGCTAGCTTGCAGGATAATGAAAGATTTGAAATGGTGAGCAGCGAGCTCACGAGTAAAGAGAAATTTGTAGCATTTCCGCTAGCTTGCAAAGGAAGTGAAAGGTTCTTGGATTATGTTGCGAGGTTACAGTTGGCTGCCACGTGTTCAGATTTCACTTTTTTGACATGTTGGATATACAAGGAAAGAAAGGAGAGTCTTAAGAAATCAGGTAATGACATGTGGATTTTTCTCCTAGGTGTTGTAGAATTTGAATGACATTTAGTTATGTGGACATACACTTGGTTTTTGTGCCAACACTCAAAGAAGGAACAAATGATGGAACTAGTTGCAGTCACTAAAGGGCACTTGTGCATGCATAAGAAGTAATATTTAATTGGTAATGGTTTGATTTCTATAAATTGCATGACTGAGTTCAGATTTGGTACAAGTAATTTCTTCTTCCAAGAGATTTTGAGCGCTATAATAGAGATTGTGTTATGAGCTTGATTTACAGTTGTCCATCAACTCTATAAAATTATCTGTCTGCAATTTTCAAATTGAGCAAGGAAACGTCGAGTGGAGGCTCTAAGGCTTCTAGTAAAAAGAGGTGGTGGCAAAGAAGTATGTAGATAAATTTGCAGACCTATTACTAGGAACTTCTAGTGCAACAAGTGCTAATTGGATGGAATTAAGGGACTCATGGTGCCAGTTTAGAAATCCAGTCATACTTAATCATTCAGGTAACTCTTTGTTCCACTACCTTTGGAATAATATAATTAAACCAGTTCAAATGACTAACCTATGGAATTTTAATATGGAAAAGCTAATTGGGCCTGATGTTTTTGTTGATGTTGATTTAATCAAGGAGTTGGCAAATTGTTATTGTCCTGTGTCTAGGGTAATTAGGAGGAAAAACAAAACTATCCTAGTTTCTATAGATAGACGTAGTTTTGTGGAGGCTTTTAAGATTTTAGGAGCTATATGTACATAAATAAACTTGTAACTAATAACCAGTGACTATGAAAGGCATGACAAGCTAATCAAGAGGTATGAAATGCCTAGATATATGCCTAGGGTAGATGGGAGATTAGTTAATATTCCTGACACTTTGAAACCACCATTTGACATTTCCTTTTTGCTACTGCTACATGCAATGTACAATCTATGGGTTGTGTAGGGTTTTGGAATTTGATGGAGATTCAATAGGATAGGGGATTTTATAATGATAGCTATGGACACCCAACATCTAGAAGTGAATATAAATTATGATTATGTTGGATATGTGGTAGATTGCATACATAGTGCCCTAGTGGAGATTCAAAATGGTGCTCCTAATCCTACATTCAAAAAATATTTAATTGTGATGTTTTTAATTATGTTTTACAATGAAAATTTTATGGATAAGGAATTGGATTTGTTTAAAGAAGAGTGAATAGGGTAGAGGTTCCTATCTAGAGATGGACTCAAGTATGGGACAATAAGTCTTCTCAATCTTCTTTTATCTATTTTGAGAATTTTATTGTCACTCCAATCATGGATATGCTAGGGGTTGACAGGGATAGGTTATCCATTAATGTAAGGAGAATTTCGAGACCTTGGTATTTTGTCCCCAAATGGCCAATTTATCACAATTGGGGAGATTTCATCTTCTTTGACAATTTTATCATCATCATAGTTTATGGGTGTTCTTAGCCCCCACATGTTCTACCAAAATTTGTGCCTATCAAGATTGCCTTTATGGAATCTATATGGAAGTTAACTCTGGTTGATAGGGAGTATCTAGAGGGACACAAGAAAGGTACATTTGTCCCTAGACTTTGGGTAGTATCAAAATTCTCAATTGGTAAAAAGGCCTTTGATGAGGTCAATAGTTTTTTGAAGAAGTACAAATTGGTTCATGTTACCTCTAGATTTTTTGATTTAGAGGATTTTATTATAAAAAAATTAAAAACCATGACTCCCTAGGTTATAGTTATAGACTAGGAGCCCTTGGATGATGATGATGTGGTAAGGAATTTTATAGAAATGAGTGAAGTCCAAGAAAGGAGAAGAAAGTGGAAAGACTTAATGAGAACAAAGGAAAAATGGAAGGAGTCGGATCCTACATTCTTTCGTTTCTACCGTGATACCCCATATTTCCAAAGAATTGAGAAGATGCTTGGTTTGTATGAAACCTTAATGACACAAGTACCACAATTTCATAGGGAGGGTGCCCAACAACAAGAATATTAGGGAATACATACCCTACATGGAAAAAGGTCCTTAGAGGAGCAAGAAGAAGATGTGGAGAGTGGTGATGAGGCAGTATCCACCAAAAAACCACCATAAACAAGGTAGAAGAATGAAGAAATAGTTATAGTTGTGAAAAGAGATCCAACAAGAGCCGTGGTCACAAAATAGGGCACATATTTCAGAAATATCATAGTACAACTGAGGGAAGTTAGACACGATGAAGAGCAAGGTGAAAATGAAATGAAACTCACCACATGGCTAGATGAAAGGGTCATTATGTCCAATGAGTTCACGAATGATGATGATTATATCAAATCCAGTGAATTCAAAAGTTTCTTAATCAAAATGAAACAAAGAGATTTGAGACAGAGTTTGGTTTTAGAAGAAGGTGGTGAACAAAGAAACAAAGAGATTGTAAAAATTATTCAAGAATATGATCCTCACAGTGAATTGATCACCATGGAGAAGGAAAGAGAAATGGTCAATAGTAGTGGAATGCTATTAATGCCTGTTTGGAAAATTCAATCTACTTTCATCATTAACTAGATTAGGAAATAGGACAACACCATATTCAAATCAAAGTTTGAAATTGATGATATGTTGAGAGGGCCAAAATTTGATCCTAAATAAAAGTCCTTACCTATTTGGCCCTTGGATCTTCCTACACAAAAAAAACATGTGCTGATAATCAGAGAGGAAAGGAAGGCTGATAGAATGATATGGAATTTGTAGAACACTAGAGATACAAAGATTTCTCATTTGATGACCGAGGTATCATTCATGAATTTGGAAAAGATAGAGGATTTGTCTAAAAGATATGAGTAGACCTTCAACCAGATGATTGCCTAAGAAATATCAAGAAGTAATGATGAAGAATTTTTTTTCAGAAGAGAAGCTAGAAAAAATAAAACTGACGCAAGAAGATGAGCCCCCTTGAGTGTTGTCAATAGACAAGGTGGATGCATCTACAGAAACTCAGGCTGATGCAACATTTATGGAAGCAAAAATAGGGAAAATACAGGAGGAACAAAATGTCAAGGTTGTTGCTATTGTTCTTGAATTCTTGAAGCATAGAGTTGATGTGTTGAGGGGGGAAACATCAATAGTGCATCAATTGCACAATTTAGTGAAAGATGCAAGCAATGTGGCATATGATCTTGTAACATTCCTTGGGCCTATAATCAATTTATGGTCAGACAGGAGCAGACTAATGGATAGATTGAACAAAACTATGTTGTATAGTGATGAATTCCTTCATAAGATCACTGAAACCAACACAATGGTAGAATAAGTCAATTCCTCTTATGCATTTTTCAATGGGAAGGATAGTCTAAGTAAGAACAAGTTATAATTATTTGGGAAGGGATACAATGCAGTGAGCCCGCCAATTTATGATGATGATAATTAACTAAAGGATTATTATGTTTGGGAGGGAGAATTTGATTCTATTTGGTAAATTAATGATGTAAATGAATGCATGGACAAGCAGATTGACGTTGATTATTTCAATGGTCTAATGGATATTTTGATCAAATTTGAAATTGATCTAATTAAGTTTATTGTCGATGCCAAAGAGGTCGTAGATGCCAAGTGGACAGATGTTGTTGCAAAGATGGAAAAATAAGGCATTCAACTGGTCAACTGAAAAGGGGGTTAACAAGCGGGATGCCATACTGAAGAAGAAATAAACTTGATCTTGTTGCTGCAACAACACATTTTTCTCATGACTGTTTCATCGTTGCAGATTTTTATCTTTTTTTTTTTTGTCTTGTGAAGGTTGTTGTAAAAAGATTAGATTTCTCAAAGGTTGTCTGAAGCTTGTTGCATCCTTATCATATAAAAGGGCTCTAAGACTACTGTGAGAGATATAGAAGAATAGCCATTTAGTGAATCGATAAGATTGTAACTCTAATAGTAGATCAGGAATTTGAATGGATATTTTGAAGCTTATTTAACATGTACTGAAATCTTTATATCAATACAAATACAAATTCACAGGAAGATTTTAAAGTTCCAAATATAATTGTCTTTGTTTTGAATTTCATCTTTTGTTTAAACTGAATAGTTAAGGACTTGTTCAAATTATCTATCTGTAAGGTAGATTTTGAGACTGTTATAAAATTTATTTCAAAGGGAGAATTAATTTCCTTAGAATAGTTTCAATGAGATTTGAATTTTCTTGCAAATTTGATGATTACATTTATAGTGTAAGTGTAGAATTATATGTAAGGCATATTCATTTTCTGCAAGAGGTATGCAAGTGTACTTTGGGTGAGTATTGCCATTGAGGATTTTGTAGGTTTGAAGTGAGCCCAAGCCCTAGGATAAGGCACTAGTCTTTTATCTAAATGGAGTAGGTCGCTACTATCACCAAATCAATACTTTGTTAATTTAGCATGTTTTGTGCTATCAAGTCAATAAATCACAAAACAAGCTTTTGTAAAAATCCACTAGATTTGCTTGGTTACTACTCGGTGTGGATCAATAAAGTGGAAAATAGGGAAACCCACTTGAGTCTATGGAGCTTGAAGTGAATAAGGTTTAAATACCTTGTTACTATTGTTATTTTTCTTGCTTTGTCAGTATTTGAGCAATATAATAGAGTATACTTTCTGTTACAAGTGATCATTAAGCAGTAAGAAAATATAACAAAAAGGATCTATTGAGGTTGATGATGTTACATTCAATGATGTTCTCTGTGTCCCTTCACTATTTTCCTACATCCTTTCCATCTATCAAATTACTTACCAAGGGAAGGGTAAACCAATTGAGTTCACCCCTAATTCAATTCTTGTTATGGGTTATCATAGTGAAGAGATAATCATAGTTGGTAGAGCTCATCACGCATCATGACTCTATGATTTCTCTCATTTACTGCTTGTTGAGAATGTAGTAACATTGGCTGGTCCTAACTCTCATGTATCAAGAATGGATCAAGTATTTGAAGAGAGGTTTGGTAACTTGAAATTATCACTCCTTAATTCATCTAAAGGGGTTCTTGAGACTTGTTTTTATCCTTTTCAACCTCTTTCTTCTTCAAATTTTATCTTAGTTCAGTATGATATTTGTTCTCTTATAATTTTAGGTGATGGGGATGAGTACATGCTAGATATTGCAGAATTATTTGATGCATCATAAACACCATAAATTGGAGACATGATTGAGGATATTCCTTACTCATTTATGGATTTAGATAATTCCAATCATCTCATATTTTGTTCTTTCAAATGTTGTTCATCAAGCATCTACATAGCCATTTGGAATTGCTTTAGTTGATATGGCAATCTTCAGTGACACAGATCATGATATGATTTTGATTGCAGGGAAAAATAGGTTTTGAACGGGGACCCAAAACCCCTTAAAAGATAGAATATAAGTTTAAACATTGAAGTGCTCCAAAAAGAGACAGGACTGGAAACCAGTACGCTAAAGCCAAGACTAACGACAAAAAAATAGAAAAAATCAAAAGCCAGAGACCAGCAAAAAAAAATAGACCACCAAAACCAAAAACCAGAGCCTTAGGCAAGCTCCTTGCAAGCCTTGTCAGCTTCCTACTTCACTTTAGATATCTTTTTTATCACTGCATTGAACTCTAAGAGTTCCTGGATCCTATCATGAATTTTCTTCCTTCTTGCTGATCTAGTGCATTTTATGGGGCCATCATCTTCTAGGTTCTTTGTGATATCCTCTATTTTTTTACTGGGGGATCCAGTATCCAGCTTAGCCTTAATGGTCAGGAAATAATCCATGGTCGAACCCATAAATTTGTTGTAGTCTTGCATGTGTTTTTTATAGTATTCTCCATGGTTTCCATTCTAGCTTGTAATTGTTGCACATTTTTATCCTCATCATTAGTAACCTTGTCCACCATAGTTCTAGGGCCAGACTCCAGCAGAGTCTGTAGAGAGTCCACCTTAGCAACAATAGAACGGTGCTTAAGGTTTAAATTCTTGATCTCCTAGAACACCCATTTCATTAACCGGAAGGAGTACATGGAAGCAGCTTTGGCCGTTTGGAGAACCCCAAAGGGGGGATCAATTTTATCATCCATGTCTTCCCTCAGTAGTTGAACATTCCTTTCCTGCAGGTCCACCATTTTGATGAAAGGGATGTTCCGAGAATCACCAAGGGCATTGTCTGTCTCCATCTTTGGTAAAGTTGACTCCTTGGTAGGGGAAGTATTCTCCACCTCCATCGCATCCTTCTGAGTGTCCTGGCTAGTCGAATCCTTGGCAGGGGAAGTATTCTCCACCTCCATCGCATCCTTCTGAGTGTCCTGAACACAATCCATAACTACTTCAAGTTTCAGAGATATAGGCACGTCGTGGTCTTCAGAACTATCATACTCAACCAGAATTGGCACTTTTTGACCTCCCACATCCTCCTCCTTCTTCTTATCCTCTTTGTTCTTCCTTTTGCTCAAGGTTTTTCCCTTGTCCATAGAGCCTGTAACCTCTTCATCTGTGTTATCATTCTCCACCAAAGCCGAATTCAAGACCGAGGAAGAAGAGTAATTATCTTCCTTAGTGGAATCAGCCATATTATCATAGCCTTCCACACTATCAGTAGAGATGTCCCTATCCATGGTAGTCTCCTTATCCTTCTTTAATTTTTTACCAGTCAAACTCTTATCTTTCACATTCACATCCCTAATTCTCTTTTTACCCGAACCAGATTTAGATGGGGTTATGACAGGGCTAACACTAGCCATCTTCTTTATGTCCTCACCAATTAAGAGAATCAACCCTTCATGAAGAATGGGTTTCTTCTCCTTCTTCTTGTGCTGGGAAATGCTTAAATGGAGAGATTGCAAAATATAGAAAGGCAGGGAAACCCTAATTTTATGCCAAAAATGACAGAGCAAAACAAAGTGGTAAGAATGGGCTCTTTTAAACCTACCGTCCAGGGTAACATACTCCATGACCGCCATCATAACAGTAGCCCATATTTCTTTGAACGATGCCACATCATAGCATCCTCCGGACTCTTTCACAAGGCTTTTTTTCTCCTCCTTACTCTTGGGAAAGTGTCAAATGACCTTTCGTGATACCTTACTGTCCCAGAAGAATTTGATGCCCTTCATGCTAAGCCCAAAATCTCAGCAATGAGATCCTCCGTGATGTTCATAGTGATGCCCGCTATAGTAACAGCCCCATTTTTCTAGGAATCAACAAATAATTTGGTAGCACTGTCTTTCGCCCCATGTAATCTTTCCATGTAGGTGGTAAGACCACCCTTCTCCAGAATATCCCAAGCTTCCAGCATTTTTCTCCATTTGTCTTAGTCCTTCAGCTCTTTGCGGTTAAGCCCACCTCCCATGATATTACAGCACACAGAGACAGTAAAAATCACAGAGAGAAGCCAAGTGTTACGATAATTGGTAACATTGGAATTAACAAGGGTTAAATCGTGTCTATAATTAGAGTTCTTGGGAAAGACACCACTTTCCGTCCTCATTTTCCTCTAATTTTTAGAAATGTGTCTAATCATCATAGCTTCTCAAGATACGCCCAATCAACCCTCTTGCTTCGGGATATGTCGAAGGCCAACATGGCTTTGATATCGACAGTTAGATTTTTATAATCGTACCAAATCACAATGTCCCTGGCTTTAACTGCAAAATTGGCCAACTCATCTGCTGTACCATTTGCTTCCTTGTAGGCATGAGAAATAATGATTTGATTAAAGGAATTAATTATGACTCTGGCCTCCTTGATGATCTCCTTAATAGTCCATGATGGCTTAGTCTTGTCACTAATACATTTTAAAATATTGAGTGAGTCACCCTCGATCCACACCTTTTGTGCCATGTGTTTCTTGACAAGTTTTAGCATCTAAAGAAGGGCCATGGCCTCTGCCACGTGGTTTTTTTGTACCACAATAGGTAGGGCCATCGCAGCCAAGAAATTAGCCATGTCATCACAGATGAGGCCCCCACAGCCAGTTGGGCCAGGGTTGCCCTTGGCAGCGCCGTCGAAATTCATTTTTATCCATCTAGGTGGAGGAGAAAGCTAGATGGCATTCTCCCTAGGATGAGGTTTGTGAATAGAAGTCCTCACACCCATATCACCAGCATTAAAATCCAGCATTCTACCAGACGACATTTTGAAGTTTTCCTTAATACTTCTCTTTATCTTCTCAGCTATCACTTTTGGAGGAAGATCAATGTTCCTGAAGACTCTGTCATTGCGTTCTCTCCATAATCGCCATATTACATGGGGGGGAATAATATTCCACAAATGTTGATCAATGGGGGAATCCTCTTTTTTCCATTGATTACAAAAGCTTTCCATGTTATTGGGAAAAAACCACTTAATCTCCCAGCATTGTAATAACTCATTCCAAACCTCCCAAGCATATCTACAGTCAATGGCCAGATGAAAAACCTTTTCCTCAGCATTTTTACATAAGAATCATCTATTACTCAACATCACTCCCCATTTCTGGAGATTGTCAATTGTTAGGATTTTTTTCTGCAAGACCTGCCAGAAAAAGATATTAATTTTAGGAATTAAAGAATTGTCCCACACCTGAGCGTAAAAGGGGATGGGATTCAGTTGCTTTAATAAAAGCTCAAAACAGGAAGCAACCATGAAGATTCCCCAAAGGAGCTTGTCTTCACTACGAGTCTTAACCTTCCAGATCACAAGATCAAGCATAAGAGGTTTTAACATCTCATAAGAAAGGGACAAATCAATCCACGATCCATTCCTCTAATAGTCCCTAACCATAGCTCCATATGTTTCCTTCCTTTTCATTTCATGTAGTTTCTTTCACTTTGGAATTTTATTAATTTCTTCCTAAGGAGAGTCTAATGTGGTTTTCTACTCTTGGATATTCATTAGTATTCATCCTTGAGCCTTCATCTTTGATATTGGAGCTTCTCTCTTATGTGAGGATACATTGTAAATGCTTCTCTCTTATGGGGGTTATATTCAATGCACTTGTGTGATCAATTTGTTACTCTGGGGGACACTTGGAGTCCTTCATCTTAGTCACATATAGTAACTTTTTTCTTTGCATCTCTCTCTTTTTGAGATGGGTTTTTCCCATGTTGTTTTCCTCCTTTTTTTTTCATTTAGAGAGGCCTCATTATTTTGATTCTTTTTTCTTTGCATTGGTTTGTAAATGAGTACCTAATTAGACTTGCATTTCTTAAACTTATTCATGATATCTTATTGCATGCATCATTAGCTTTTAGCTTCTCCCTAAGTTTATATTAAGGGGGCTGTTACAGTAATTATGACATGTTATCTAATTATTTATAAATTAGGTCCTCTAACTACTTTTTCACTGAACTAAGCTTAGGTGCTTTATTTCAACTAGAATTATCTTTTATAGTTTTTGTTCAGTTGTAGTTGATCTTAATTCATCTCCTACTTTGTGTTTATTTAGTTCTTCTAAATTTAGGATTAGTGCATCTACCACTTTCTACAAAGCAAGTCATTCAATATCAATTCATTATTTTGTAATCAATATAGAATTATAGGGTTGTTATAGAACATATTATCTTTGCATGATCTCTTTTGTGTGATAGGTGTTTGTCTTGCAAATGATTCTTGGGTCTTGTGGTTGTTTCATCAACTCTTACATAAAACACCTATTTTTTTTTAAAGACTTCCTTAGCTACCCTTATGGTTCTAGTATGAATTATCTTCAAATGGAATTTGTAATGAAATGATTTTTTTATTTCCTAATGGTGAACCTCTATATGGTGAACTTTTCTCATGCCTTCTTTTTATGCATCATACTAGATGTTGATTTGATTTAATAGGTGAGGTTATCTAACCTTGGTCTGAAT
Organism: Thuja plicata; assembly: GCA_018584345.1. Taxonomy (NCBI): domain Eukaryota; kingdom Viridiplantae; phylum Streptophyta; class Pinopsida; order Cupressales; family Cupressaceae; genus Thuja; species Thuja plicata. The sequence continues at coordinate 407,336 of MU228319.1, read as the reverse complement.
TAGTTTATCATGAGTGAATACCCTTTTAATTTTTACTTTATTTTTCTACTATGAAATTATAGTTATATCTTTATTTTTCTATCTACATGCAATCACCCTTTACTTGGTGAAAAATTCTCTCACGACCATCCTATAGTATTTCTAGAAATTCAATAATTACTTTAGAGAATTCATATTTTATTTACTCCTTTAAACATATAAATATTTCTCTATGGGCCTTGTAACGATCTATTTAATCCATTAGCCAACGTTCTTGAACTTCAAGAACCTATTTCCTCTATTCCTTTTCCTTCTAATTTATATTGCTAAGTGATTGTCTATGATATGGTTTCTTTTCAATTAATAAATTTACATTTTTTCCTATATTATGTAATGTTCTTTGATGGGGCCTTTAAGGGGCATCCGCTCCCTCTTCTCTTAGGTATTCTAGTTTGGAATATAAATTTTTTATGGATATTTGTTCATCTACATAAGAGAAATTTCTTCCAAAATTATTTTGTCAATCACATATTAAGAATAATGTTATGAGGCTCCCAATGATTATATCAACCATAATTTAGGCATGACTTTATTGATTTTATTTTATTTGTAAAAAGATAGTTATTTTTTCTTTATGTGATTATTTTTCTACTATAATAGGATCTGGGCCTAATAAAAAAACATATCTTATCTTAATTAAAATTAGCTGATTAATCCAAATATGACAATGTTTAATAAAGAATAACCCAATGAGGGATAAACAACTTAGTCTGTAGCCCCTGCGAAACAAGAGATGGCAGAAGTATGATAGAGAACCAGGGAGGCAGGATGGCAGAGATCCAGGGAGGAAGGACGTCAGAGAGTCATACCAATAGAGAAATGGGAACATCAAGTGCAAAAAGGATGTCAAGGACATTTGCAGAGACAATACAGAGACCTTCACCCAAATAGCAATCCCTACCTTCAACAACACATAGGGAAAGATTTGCAATTTACACGTAGTTTCTCAAAACTCTTTCGAAGTACTCCCATTGTTCAGCCGGCTAAGCCCCGTTATCAAGATCTGCAGACCAAAGGGTTTCAGTAATTTCCTTTCCTCTAGAATAATAAGAAAAAACTCTCAGATCTAGATGTTCAAGCCAAGAAAATAGTTGACATCTCAATCTTCAATAGGAAAGAAGTTGTTCAGCCAGTTAAGCCCATCTTTGTTAAGCCCCGCTTCCACATTGCTTCAGAACTCAAATTAAAGATGAATAAGGACCCTCCTCTAAGGAAAAGGGATCCCTCGAATCACCATGGAAAACCCTCTTCCTTCCAAGGATTCGTTAGTTACGAGCTGGGCAAATCCTCTCACCAAGCTGCTATGAAGGCTTTTGGGGCCCCAAGCCGACCAGGTAAAAATCTTTCAGAAAATTTTTAATTGGAAAATGGGTGGGAAACTATCATTGACCAGTAGTGGCCATTTAAGCCAGCTCATGACTTCCCCCAAAAGAAGAATAGGTGAGGTGCTCATTTATTGAAGCAGAATCAACCGATCTTCGACATTTGCAAGGGAACCCCTCCTGGATCTCCAGGGAAACTGGTTATATCGCCTACCGAAAGTGTAGACAACTACCTTTCAGACAAGGGCACAAATATTGGTCAATGGAAGACTGTAGAATGTCTCCTGGTTAACAAACCTCCTAGAGCACCCTTCAATCCAAAAGCCAGCAGACAGATTTGGCAACCCAAACAAAAATAGGTATCCTTAGCCTGTGCCACAGCTTCCAAGGATACTCCTTGAGATCTAAGCAATGCACGAGAAATGATCAACATTTCTCTACCAGCACATATGCTCCAAGATCAAGTCGGTTCCCTGCGGCAAACTGCCCTAATCGGTAAGCTTTCATCCAATCATTTGTTATTTTCGGAGATAAGGGTTTGGGCTTTTGAAAATTGGTTAGGATTATCAGACATCTTCCAATTGGAAACTGACCTGGGTTTCTTTGTATCTATATTCAAGAATGCATCCTACAAGGATAGAATCCACAAAGATAAAGGATGGTTCTGCCATGGGCTGGGCTTGTATTCAATGATTTGGACCCCAAACTTTAAACCAGATCTCTCGTCTTGCAATTTATTTCCCTTCTGGACTGCCCTACCATTACTGCCCCTAGATCTTCCCTCGCATTGTCGCTGAAAATCACCAGAGAAGGATCAATGAGCTCTTCCATCTGAATTCTGGCCTCTTTTTTTTCCTTAACCAATGTCCTTACCAATTCTCTCTTTATGCCCATTTTAGCGGAGACTGTGTCAAAATTTCTCTAGACAACCTTTTTGTTTTTACCTGTAATACTGCAGGTGTAATGGTCTTCTCCATACTCTGTATAACCTTGGTTGTTGACATCCTCTTCCTTCTCCTTTCCCTGACTCTCCTCTTCCTTAGCTCTCCCCTCTTGTGTTTCTTCCTGGCTAGCCAACTTCTCCTCCTGGGTTTCCACTTTTAATCTTTTTGATCTCGTAACCCTCTTCCCCG